>CM038708.1:14841517-15441517 GCA_021613375.1 Megaleporinus macrocephalus | reverse complement strand
GTAGTAGTATTGTTATTGTTGTTGATTGAGTTATTGCCCAGTTCACTGAACTGGAAAAGACAACAACAACAACAATAACAACAACAACAATACTACTACTACTAATAATAATAATAACAACAACAACAACAGCTAAAATAAATCGCTTTAAGATTTAAAATATAAAATATTATTATTAATAACAGTATTGTTTGGCTAATTCCATAATTTATTTTTTCTTTTTAGTTTGTATTGCTATACTTTGAATCTGGGGGTAAAACAGAGGTATCATCACTGCCAGCTTTAGATCTCTTTAGATCTCCCTCACGTTGCTTAAAAGTTAATGGATTTAACGCGTCGTTTCTTTTCCCACCCGTATTCCAACAGACCCCGCCTCCAGCGTATCGCAGGGCTTGTCAGAATACGGGTGGGAAACGTAATAAACGATAACACGCCTTTGGTCTTTGTGGAAACAGCAGCTGTTCCCCGTTAAACGGACGTGTGAATGAAACACGGAGTGAATACGGTGTGAAAACACGGTGCGCGCGCTGTGTGTACGCGTGTGTGCCCAGGACAGTGACGTCACGGCCCGGTGACTCACCATGGCAACAGCGGCGGATTCTGAGCGGCATGGGATGCGACGGGCTGAACTCTTGACCCCGTCTCTGCACACAGGGAACCGCAGTAATGGATAGGGACGCAGTTTCTTTGCCCTGCAGTTTCTCTTTCCTCTCTTTCCCGCCATTGTTTGTTTATCGCCCCGTGACTTTGCTCCGTGGTTGTGTTTTTATCCTCTTGCTCTTTACCGGTTCAAACTGATATCATGCTTCTAGAGTGATGCTCTGATGGCAGTGTCAGCTTAAATAACAGCCTAATCTCCTTTGATCCAGTGCCCTCATGTCAGCTGTCATAGTACGTGTTACAGACTGCAGTTTGTACACTCTCAGAAGGAAAGGCTCCTAAACGGTTCTTGGCCTGGATGTTTGCTTCTTGTAGTTTGCATAGGACCTTTACATTATGTGGAGGTTCTTCAGACTTTTAAGGATTCTTTGTATTGACACATCTTATTTGCTGAAATAAGGCAGACGCCCAGCCAGGCCCAGTTCCAGAACAAAATTATTCTGAATGTGCATTGGAAATAAATGTGCATTGGAAATATATGGGGGATAACAGCAAATGGCATGGCTGCTGTTTGTTCGTGATTAGATGATCAAAAACAGATCTATGCAAAAATGTAGGTCCCCTCTATCAAATTAATGTTTAAAATTACATAAGCTTGGTGCCACTGAACCACTGAAGTAAAAAAAAAATCAAATGTGGTTTTGCAGAACCTTTTATATTTGTATTTTTCCCATACTAAGAAAATGCCATACTAAGATTTGTTGCCTGTGTTGCTGCAGGTTTTTAAACTTTACAAAAACTATCAACAGGATGTGAAGAACTTACAGTTTGGACAGCATGTCAAAGATGTATATGTATCATGTTGAAGGGATATCTTCTAAAGTTAGCATGTGGGTCACCATAGCATTGAGTCCACCATAAGCAGATGAAAAAGAAACATATTTGAAAACAAGTGACAAAATTAGCAGCAAAGAGGAGCCGTTTTCTACCCTGGAGACAGCTTTCAGTGAGTTAAGGGATGAAGTTTGATGCTGATTCACAACTATTCTTCAGAAAGGTGAAGAGGAAGTAGAGAGGTTGTGTGTAGTATTAGTGTGACCGATTTCATCAGTTTACAATTTGCTCTTTTAATCAGTTGCTCACAGTGTGCACCAACTGAAATGGCACGCCCTGCTTTGTTGGAATAATGACCTGCAGCCACACCTCGCTTTGTGAATAAGTTTGGACACTCCTGTTTTAGCGGATGTGTTACCTTACTGTCACATAGAAAATAAAAAAGCATGTTGTTCGTAGAAACTTTTACATACTATTTGCAACTATATAGTTGAATGCTATTTGTATGAAAATCACTTATGTCCCCTTACAAAAAAAGAAGTTTATTCAAGTGTACCATTACTTTACTACTTTTAAACTAAAAGGAAGTGAGTATGCTTTCAGTTTACTTTTTATGTACTTCTCAGTGATATCCCTTACAGAAAGTAAGTATACTTAAAGTTCATTTTATAAAGTATATTTTATGCAGTGACTATACTAATGTCTCAATGATATACTAATAACTGTGTTTAGTATATCACTGAGAAGTACATAAAAAGTAAACTGAGAGCATACTCACTTTCTTTTACTTTGAAAGAAGTATACTAATGGTACACTTGAATAGACTTCTTTTTTGTAAGGGATACTAAACACAGTTATACTTAAGTATGCTTGGGTTATACTGACAATATAGTATGGAACAGTCTAAGTATATTTGTCCTTTGTACTTAATCTTTTGATGAAGATAGTAGAAGCAAGTATTCTTGCTCTGCACAAAAACACATCCAGTACAATATTTATTTAAAATTTAATGTATAAAGATACAAAAAATTTTCTTAATCTGAGTGTATCTTGTTTGTTTTACATGTGTCCACTGGTGAGTAGGTAAACATTGTTAAGATCTATGTTAAGTAGAAAAATCTTAAACCTAGTCATATGCTGTAAAGTACAACAATAATATAAGCAGTAAATTCTAAGTATTTTGTTAAGTTTACTTAAAGAAAACTTACAAGCTAGTAAACTAACAGCAAACCCTTAAGTTTACTTTTAGTGTAGTTGCAGTACAAAAGATGTAAACTAGTTGTATACTTGGTTTCCTACTCTTACACTTGAAGTGTACTTAAAAGTATACTTTTAAAAACTAAAAAGTGGGCCAATTTAGTCCCAAGAAGTGTTAATAGTACATATATGAGTGTACTACTAGTACAATGACATTAGTAACTGCATAAAGTATACTTAATACAATAAACTTTAAGTATACTTACTTTCTGTAAGGGTTAGTTAACCCGGCTGTCAGCTCCCATATCTCAGTAAGCATCTTTGGTAGATAATATGTTAGGTGGATAACGCTGGAGCATTTCTTTAGAACTGATAGAATGTATGTGCAGCACTGTGGACTTGCCCTCTGTGGGCCATGTCCTGTGTGTAATTAGTCCGGGTGCAGTGAGAGCCTGAGCTGGGAAATGGCTTGTGAAATCCTCTACGGAGCCGGCCACGCCAAAAGCCATTTTTTGTGACCTGGCCTGAGCAAGCCTGGCCGGGCAGGACTGAAAGCCCTGCCACAGATACATCAAAACAAACAAGATCTGAACAGACGAGCCACCACCGAGCCAATGAGACGGCTTGGCTCGCTCAAACCCTCCACCCCCTCTCTCTCATACTCTCTCTCTCTCTCTCTTTAAGGTTAGACTCTCTCTGACTTACACTGAGTCTTCATCTCCCCTCAATTTCTTACTGTCTGTCTAGGTTAGTACCTCCCTTTCGAGATCCTCCAGCAGACAGCGTGTCAGTACAGTGATAAATAGCGGTCATGTCAGGATAGAGACTCCAAACACAGACTCTTTCAGCAGAGAGGAGACGTATTGTTAGGGTCCGTCTGACTCAGGCCTGGAGCGGAGTCGTGAGGTAAAGCACAGAGACTGGTCTTCTATGGCACACAGTTTGTCTACATTCATCTATTTATGTTCTCGCTTACTGCTACAGACCAAACTGCAAGCAGGTGTGCTCCTAGCAACAAGGCTGATTTACAGCACCACATAGAAGCATACATGACTTGCATCAGCCACAGACAACTTTTTGATACAGATACGTTTTAACAAGATATTAGAAGCTCTGAACAAGATACACCACGTTTGCCATTATTAAAGGGATTTTCTGGTATATTAGTGACTTCTTCTGTTTTAAACATGCCTACATACATCTACAGCAGTGATCTCTAAAGTCATGCTTTTCTGGTTTAAGGGTTTGGAAATGCACCTTCTGATGCTGCATCTTGAAGGTGACTGGAAAGGATTTTTATGGAGATGGCTGTTATTATGGATATTTTTAGCTGGTAAAGAAAGACAGATAACTGACACCACTGCAGAGAAGCAGGGCACCTCATTAAGGTCATAGCAAGGGTTTTCTAATCATCACCACAGTGTATGGACTTCCCAAGACATCATGACTCATCAGATCAGGTGTGGGAAAAGTAACAGCTCAGTTTGGCTTCTTTTCTCTGTCTGAAGGAGTAAAGAAGTAATAAAATGTGCTGCCTTAAGAAAATCTATGGTTTTGTTCACTGATCAAAACAGTAACTTAACATGAAAGAGGCCAAAACAGTCTTCACTTTTAATGTAAGTTGATGTAAAGAGATTTGATTCTAAAGCATTTTAAAGTATTTCTATTGGTCCAGTCATCAAGAAACTTTCCCAGGATATAAAGTATAGCTGTCCTGTTCAAATAATATGGGAAAAATGAAAATCAACAGAAATGGAGATGGTATTTTTCTTTGGACAGCAATAATATATTAGTATTATCTATATTATTTATTATATTATAAATTATATATATTACAGTGTTTCTGAAGCCTTTTCCTGAAGGCCCACCGCCTTACACTTTTTAGTGATTTCCCTGCTCCCCACACACCTGATTCCAACTAATTAACTCATTAACAACCTATTAAAGGTAAAGAGAGAGTGTTAAGGCAGTAAAGCACTAAATGTGCAGGGCAGTGGGCAGCCAGGGTTGAGAAACCCTATATATAGCCTATAGCTCAGTGGCTGGCTATCAGGACTGGTGGGCAGCACAGGAATTCACAGCAGTTGCATGACATATTTACATAAAGCATGCTAGATTTTGTAGTGAGATAACTTTGATGATTAAAACATTATGAATTCATTCAAACTGAGGGTTATCATACCTTACTGTAAAAAATAATGGCATCCTGTTTTAGGCCGAGATGCGTCTTGAACCATACAAAGAAGCACTTAAGCATTCAGAATGTCACGGTTATATATAAAACCCTTGTCAAGAACCCATTTTACCCATCTTTCCTCACTCGGCGCAGGCAAAAGTGTAGCCACACCTGCACACATACAAATATGCTCATATATACTCACAAACAGCTTTCAGGCCTTTCAGGCAAAAGCCCTCCTTATATATACATGATCAATCTTTAATCTCCTCCTCAGAAACACCCCGCTTTCTTCATCCCACTTTCTGCGCTGCCATCAAAATTTCATAGAAGAAATTGAGATAAAACCGAAATGGCTTTTGTTTCCTTCCCGCTTCTTACCTTCTCTGCCACCTAAAGTGGGGGCTTTTTTAATCCAGATGACACCCGGACAGGTGTCAGACAGTGCTAGACAATGTTTTTCACAAATTAAGGCAGGTATCTTGATGGGAAGGTGCTCGAGAAATACCAGAAGAACATCTGGTCACTCCATAAATCATGACGTCTGAAAACGAGAATGGCACGCAGGTCACGCACTGAGACTGATGCAGCGTTGGGTTATGATGGATGCACCGGAATGGCAGCTTTTTATGCAGCTCAGAGCAAACAGAAAAGTTAGAAAATGTATGAGTTAGTGGCACCTTTTTGCTTGGCCTCTAGAGGGCAGTGGGCAGCCCTGAACTTATGACCCTTGTAGTGCCACAGGGGACAGGCCTGGTTGATCCATTTCAATTAATTAGGGGAATGCGATCATACACACAGCCAGCGACTGCTTAAAACGAATAGATAGATCCTTCCATGCAGAGCTAACATACAGCAAACAAACAGAGGATGGGTATAAGCTACAGCACTAAACAAAAGAGCAATGGAGAGAATGAATTCTATCATTCTTAAACTTCTTTTTCGGCTGGAGACAGTTAAACATACATGTGTTATACTGTCCCACAGATCATTAATGTTTCTCTTACATGACAAAGAGTTCAGATGGTAAAGCAGCAACAACAACAAAAATAGTATCTGATCTAAAACCTCAGTAATCTCATGTGTCTAATCTTGGGTTTTGGTATAAATCTCAGTGAAGTCACACAGTATTCACAGATTTACAGAGATAACAGCTCTGATTTTTATTGTTTAAAACCTTTAATCCTAGCAATAAGTGTATTTACTTTACTGTGCTATTTTCACCCACACCTGTGAGTAAGTTTCATAATGTGTATAATCCTGTTTCTCCTCTGGAATTTTAAGAGAATCTTCATCATTAAGTATCCAGAACATTTCAGCAATATATTTTTTTATAAAACACACTCACTTACGCACAGACACACACACACTACTGTGTAAGCTACTGTAGATGTCCATGTGAGTGTGGAGTGTAATGGTCATTTTGGGAGTCTCACCTGGGATCAGCAAATGTCACACACAGCAGGTTACATAACACAACACCATCCACACACGCACGCAAACTATTTGTGGTCCTCCAGAAGCGTGTAACTGACCACCCCGCAAACTCACAACTTCCCTCTACGAGAGAGAGAGAGAGAGAGAGAGAGAGGGAGAGAGAGAGAGAGAGAGAGAGAGAGAGAGAGAGGGGAAGGAGAAAATGAAAGGGAGAGCCAGAGAAAGAGAGAAGGAAAGAGAGAAAGATGGAGCTAGAGAAAGATAGAGAGAGAAAGAGAGAGACAGAGAGAGAGAGAGAAAGAGAGAGAGAGAGAGAGCAAAGGAGGAAGAGAAAATGCAAGAAAGAGAGACAGAGAGAGATTGAAGGAGAGAAAGAGTGACTGAGTTTAAAGGAATAATAATTAGCCAGTTAATAATAATAATAATAATAATAATAATAATAATAATAATAATAATAATAATAATAATAATAATAATATATTCATTTTAAATAATGAAATGTATTGATTTTACAGAATAATATAAAAAAGTAGTGAAAATATAATACTTTTAGAAAAATATTAGAACTATAAATGTGTATTGAAATTGTTTTGTGTATGGATATTACAATTACTCTTCAAACTTTCTTCTAAGTGTTTGAACTTCAGGAGCAGGATAGTAAAGAAGACTGTGCTGCACAAGCACCCTCTGCAGGTCACTCTGAGTAACTGCCTCTCTGTCTTACTTGCGTTATTACAAAATGACAAAAGGGCCCCAGAATCACACTCTGGCATATTCTTCTGAAATACAGTAGAAATGGCGCTCCTTCAGCTCCCTGTGTTCCCCTAACAGCAGTAAGAGTAAATCTCTCAGATTATATAGCGTCTGTGATTATTTTATCATCAGTCTCTGAGGCACACGTACAATAAACCCTTGTTTGGTAGGTGTTTATTGCTGGCAGTTGCCTGCACAAATTACTAACCCACCCGTCTCCCCCTCCATCCCCTCTGCCAGTGTGGGGGGATATCAGCCCTGGAGGGTGTGTGTCATTAGCTACATTCCACAATCTGGCTGCAGCCCACTGTATGCGGTCAGGCGGAAGTAAGACCTCCAGAGGGGCATCAGTGAAGACATCTTTGGAAATAGCAGTGAGAGAGTGTCTGACAGACGCCGTCCATGTTGTGGAAAATAGTACAACAAATGAGATTCTCCATTTCTGCTTCTGAACAATGCCCAGTATGTCACATGTGCATCACAATGTGTAATATTGCTGTATGTTATGCTATCATGTGAACCAATCTGAGTAACCCGGCTAACGTATAGAGAGGTATATGAAAGATAGTGTTAGCTTATAACAAACCACAAGCTTCTTTCTAAATTAGATAATGTGAGCTTAAAAGAAGAAAGCCAACTTAGACATTAGTTGTTTTTTTCCAGCTTGTGACATGAGCTGCTCTTAAACATGTTTCAATGAGATTGTGATGAATCTTAGAGCAGCAGCCATTTAAAAGGACTGTGCATGTTCCTGCATTCTAGGGCTGAGGTGCCACTTTATTAGGTACACCACCCTGTGGTCTTTTTTCTCTTTCTTTCTCTGGCTCTGTCTCAAAATATGGACGTCTTTTCTCCAAAGGTTACGACAATATTTTGAAGTATTTGCTTTTTTTTCAAGTTTTGATTTGGCATCTCAAATTATATATTGAACTTAAAATCTAAATATTTTCTTGAACTGTTGCCTTAGTATATCAAATATTTTCAAAGTTATTATTTTCATTATTTCGCTGCTGTTGTATCTTGCAAACAGTGAAATGACCACACAGACCATGTGACTTAAATAGAATATTTTTCAGAGTACTAAATTATTATTTCCACATGGCAAATAAAAAAAAAAACACTAAGTAATCCAAAAACAGATGAAATACAGAGGTGACTTTTTCCACCTGCCTGGAATGGACCTCCAAACCGTTAAGCATTTATGAACAGTGTGCCAGCCCCCTCTGTCCCTCCATCAGTCGAAACAGACCACCATGCTGATCAGACTTTACTTTCATGGTGGACTGGGAAATACAGAAAATCCTGAGAGACTTAAGACCTCCTATTTAACCTCTTGGACCCCCTGAATGTATCAAAAACAAACTTCTGTGGCGTCCCTAAAAACCTATTGTAATGATTTGCTGTCAGTTTCTATCGTTTTTAATAACTAACTGGTGGTGTAGCGCTTGTCTGCCTCAGGGTGGCGCACTTGCTAATTGCACTAATTTTTCAGGGCTACTTCTGGAAAGCTTTTCAATAGGCGGAAAGATGTTTGACTGTGACTTCTGGTTGTGACTGAAGTTAAGAAACTCTGATAATAAACTATTGCTAATGTTTGTATTGAGATTGGCCACTGAATCGTGTGTCAGTGTCTCCTCTATATTGGTCCCCACAAGTTGTCCTAAGCTCACAGAAGACTGGACTGGAAAGAAGATTCCTGAGTCGTGTGCAGCTTGGAGTTTTATAAACCATCAAACAATCCAACCTAGATTACCTTACACAGGTAAGAGTGAACTGTTTAGCCGTTAGAACATTATGTTGAGAACAAATGTGTTGTTGTGGCCTAGGAAAACGATTTATTTAATTTAATTATGAGCAATAAAGTTTTTATAATATATATAACAAGCTAGATTCCATATGGTAGTTAGTGCAGTTAGCACAGCAGTGCCCTTGACTATTATTTAGCCTGGATTTTCCTGTCAGTTAAGTCTGTTACTTCCTCCTACTTGTAGGCTTGGCTTCATAATCATAAGTCATATGTTTTTAATAAGGAGGGCTGTGGGGTAATAACAAAAGGAATGAACCCCTTTAGTCCAGGCATTCGGGATTCAAGCATTGATGACAAGGCATTGGGCTTGACTGCACATAGTTGATTCCTTATCAGATATTGAGTTGCTACTGTCGAGAAAGCTGTTTAAAAAAACTCCTCACCACTCATACCATCAATCTGGCAAAATTTTACAATAGACAAAGTGCACAAATAAAGTTTTACAATTGCAATGAAATGTTGGCTTACAATCAAAAATATTGCCAATGTCAATACAGCTAGCTACCCATTTGAAGGCGCGTACAGTAGAGACCCAAGTACAAATTGGCCAACTCTTTCATTATCAGCTTAGTTAATGTAGCAAGTGTTAGTGTTCTCAGTGTCTTTGCTCTATATTCTTTTTTGCCAGGTGTCATGTGATATATTCCATCACTTGGAATCAGAATAGGAGTGGAATCCAAATCTGAGAAGCTCTACTTTCAACTGTACTTTTAACTACTTTTAACTGGAAATATTTAATTAAAACCTTAAAGGAACTTCTCAATTGTTCTGCACACAAAACTTTAGTTTAAAAGAGTTCTTTGTGGCACCAATCATCTTTAGAGAAGCAAATTAGTTTGTATCATGACTTTAAATAAGCCTTTCAGTATCTACTTAGCACTTTTTAGAAAAAAAAATGTCATACAAATGTCATAATCAAGTATATGGTCAAAAAATTGCAATTCTAATTTCTCTTTGCAAGGACATTGCAGAGGTGATTCCATATATTGTCTAAAAAATCTCACTGATACCATCAAACCTGCTGTCCTTACACAATGTGTGAAGTGACATTTTGTGTGTGCCCTTTGTACATTCTTGCCCATCTCTGATAGGTTCTAGGAATGTGTAGTATAGCGATATCCACAGGCCATTTCAAATTTAAAAGGATAAACTTCATGACCTGCAAAAGCACACCGATTATCTTTGCTTCATGGTCTGCATGCTGTGCCATTCCTCCCCCCGTTTAGAGGTACCCACCTCAGACACACAGGCAGCACAGGGTGGGGTGAGGAAGAGAGATGGGTTGGAGGTACAAGCTGCCCTTCCAACTGATCTGACATCACCCATGTGTTTTTTTTCTGCCGTGGTTAAGGTCAGGACGTAGGCCGTGGAAGGTGATCCTGGATCAGTTTAAAAGGGCAGCTTCTTCCCAAAGTGTGGCTCCTCAAGGTCCATCAGATTTAATATGTCCACCCCTGGAGAGATACGTTTGACCTTTTTGAGATGAGCGCAGTCACAGCCTGCGCTGAAAGTTTCCCAAAACCCGAAGCAACAGCATATTAGAAGGGCTATTCTAAAGGGCATGCGGAGGGCAGACCCTCACAGTGATTGACGCAGACCTCTGCAGGCTTGATATCTTGATATCTATATGCTGTACAGCGCTGCTATGTAATTCATTTACTGTGTTTTACAGCTTAAAGGACAGAAGAGGACAGTGATTCATTTTAAAACAGCAGTGTTGCAAATGGACTCCAATGAATGATGGAGAATTAATTATTTCCTATGAAAATGTGCTCAGCGTGCACTGTGAAATATCATATGTGCTGTGGGAAAGTCTGACGAGTCTTTTAAAACCTCTTGAATAATAATGACATTATAGTAAATCAGACATTCACTCGCTCGGTCAAGTGCCAAAACCTAACATTAGAAAATCCATTATTCAAATGAGTTATTAGCCACTGATAGAAATAACCTATTAAATCCACTTTCAACAGGAAGGTGGTGCTTTAAGGTGGTGGTGGCGGGGTAACCAGCAAGGCCTATGTTTTGAACAATGGCCCTACAAAATCGTTTTTAAATATATCACAAAGAAGCAGGCATACAGAAAGTGTTCAGCTGATGCAATGCGGAATAAGGTGGGATACACTGGTCCTTTCCACTAAGCAGTATGAAAGAGGCCGCCTGGTATATAAGACAAAGAGTTGTAGAGTGGATTTATCATCCATTACCACGCAGGAGGCATGATCTGCGCATTATGGCCATGAAATGCACGTCTTGTATGGAGTCAGAAGTTGGCTATAATTCGTCTGATGTAATCAAAGAGGTTTTATAAAGTTTGCCAGTGAAATTATGTTGCTCCTGCATGAGCATTACCTTAAAAGGCTAATTCACAATAAATGAACACATACTAAATCAAAATAATAGTTAGCCTAATGGACAATTTAATGGACTAGGCTAATGCACTCGGTCATTGAAAGCAAATTTTCTATGAGATTGCATGTTACATTCACCTAAGTGATGCGTTTGCCCTAAATCTAACAATGTGGTCTTTGAAAGAGGCTGGAAAAAAAATACTTATTTTATTGCATGAATGGTAAGTGGTGTTTTTTTTTCTTTACAGACATCAGAATGGTCCCCCTGCTGGGAGGTACAAACATCCTAGTGAAAAATAAATGCTACTGAGGAGCACTTCCCCGTGCTTGGGCTGTTTGAGTTGACAGCCTGCCTGGTGTAATGGTAAGGTAGAGGGATAACGGGCTTGCACACGACAGCCATGGGCCACAATTACCACTGATTACATATGAGCGCCTCGCTTCTTGTTGTGCCTGTCAGTGACCATTGAAAGAGAATTCTATTTTCTAAGTCTGTTTCTGAGATTGAATGTGTCTCCCTTTCAAACGAAACAGACCCCTGCATTCAAACTCATAATTTACCTGTCAGCTGAACAGTAGACGCCCAGCACGAGCCCACTCAACTACGGGACTAATGGCGACTCCCTTTTTATAAATTCTGCCGCTAAAAGGCCCTGAATGATTTAACTAATTAAACATGGTTTATGCCCCACTCATGTGTCCTACTCAGGTGTTTATCTCTGTGAATGATCATCACTAAATCTAATTTGAAAGGAGATTTTTGCCAACCTGAGCTCATTCACTGTCTTAGAATGTTCAGAGAAATCAAAGCCTAATCAAGACATGCTGCTGAAGCCTTAGCCTAGGCTAAATAGGATTTGCAATGATTAAACACGACTGGCCCTACAGTTTAGTCTAAGACTAGGTTTGCTCCATGTGTAAGAAACTAGATAGATGATAGTCTCATGTAAACCTTTGTTTGTTTTAAAATTTATGATGAAGGCAGGCCTACATAAACTGAAACTCATTCAGGAGCACGGTTGCTGCTTTACACTTTAACACAAAATCAAACTACTTTAAGTTTTTGCATATGGTTTAGTATAAAGAATGCGAAAGGAGCTTCAGCTGGAACATTGGATGCATTGGCAACAGCAGCATGCCATTTGTTTCTCTTGCAAACCAGACCAAAGGAGAAGATTTTGCTAATAAAACAAAGAAGCTGCAGACGTTCTCACAACAATGGACCTGCCACCCCAGAGGCCGGACCTCAACGTCAATGAATGTGTTTGGATCATTTAAAGCTGACTTTCATGACTGTGGCCTCTGACAGTACTGTATGTCTGTGAATGGCCAAAAAATGGAAACATGTTAAGCGCTAGAACCATGTTGTCACTGACTGATGATTTCTCTCTCTCGGGGAGCAGTGAAGCAGCCACAGTGATGGGGCCTTTTGTCAGCTTTGTCTGGGCAATTGCAGAAAAAGGCTGGCTTCACAAAGGTAAAAGCTATTTTCTTACACTTTGCTATGAATTGCAGAAGGGCTTGGAAAAGGAACATGCACACATCCAGAGTAGACAGGTGACGTCCCTTTCAAGTGTCGGGATGTGTTAACAGACCAATTAGTTCAGTTGATACTGCACATTCAGTTCAAATACAGCTGCTCGCGTACTTTTCTGAAAATATGTGCTCTTGTCACATTTAGCAAATAAAAGATTTTGTTCTTAAAAGCATTAAAGACCACCGTCATATTCATAGAGATATTTTGTGGACGTGGGTTTTTACATACATACAAAAAATATCAATGCTATATTATGATTAGCACCACCTTTCTTAAAGGAGTGCAAAGTGTTTTGCAGTTTAGTTTAGTCAGATGTTATTTTCAAATCTTTGTGGATATACAGCATTGACTGCAGACTGCTCCTGACGAAGCCCAACACACAATGTTTTACGTCTGGCACTTATGTTAAAAAGAAAACAGCAGCACTGTTCAACAAATCCAGCTCCATCTGACCAATTCCCTTAACTATATACAGCAATATAGAGAGCCAGAGACATAATAACTAAGAGATAATAATAAAACATTATCCAGCATGGAGGCAGCAGGGGTCGCTAAGCTGCAGCATTTAAAATGTTTTAAACAAACATAAATCTACTTTATGAAAAATCAAAATACCCAATCCGATAAAAAACATCTTCCATTGCTTGTGATTTAAACTAAACATTACGTAACTTGTTGATGAAACTTGTTGATATTGCTGTGTAGCAATATGTGTAGAGGACTCAGCTAGCCTGTTTAAAATATGTATACCTTTAAACAATAATTATGCAGTTGTATCTTTAGATTAACATTCACTTAAATTAAAAGAGAGTCATATTTTAACTTTCTGGAAACAGGTAAAGCACTAGCCCATACTCTCCTTAAATAAGATATATATATGTTCACAGTTATATATGCTGTATATAACTGTAAACACTCAAAATACCATTTCATGCTTAAATGGTCCATTGCGTGGTGAGATGGTACTTCAGATTGATGGAGAATGTGCTGTATATGGTTCTATGCAGAATAGCACCAAAAATGGTTCTGCTATTTTGAAGATGTAAGTCTTGTAATAATAGTAGAACTATTTTTTTTTTGCTAAAAACCCTCCATCATTTTAAAGAGTGAATGGCATCTAGCATTTGGTAGAGTGTTAGGCTTTAAGGATGTGACTGGCTTATCAAGCAGGTATCAAGTAGGCAGAACTTGTATTTAAGTAAAGATACAGAAATTAAAATTTGACATCTATAAGAAGTAGCCACATAAGTACAAATATAGTGAAGACATGGTAAAAACTGTAGTGATGCATACCTGCCTATCATCTGTTGTACTCTACGGATAGTCAATCAGCATTGTAGTCCAAAAATGTTCTCAGTTCAAACAAATAAGTAAATAATTATGGTAACAATAATACTTCAAATGAAACAGAGGAAAATTAATACTTTATTAATTGAAAACCTTAAAAAACAATCCAAATCAACCTCCAGTTAACAGTGCAGGGGTTTAAGGAATTCATATCAAATTTTTTATTACTAATCACTTAAAAAGAGCCAGATAAGTCATAGCATGGTGTTTATTTATTCAAATATTTTTGATGTATTCTTTTGTTTTCTATCTTGTTTTGGCTTCTATTTATTTTGTTTTTCTGTATTTGAATTATTTGCATGTATATGTGTAGCATTTTTAGGTGATCAAATGATGATTATGATGATGATTATTATTGTTGTTATTATTATTAATGTGCCCAGCACTAGAATTGAGAACTAATGGTAAAAGGAGTTAAGTGACCATAACTTTTTTATTATTTATTTATTTACAGAAATGTATAAAGATCATACAAATCCATCACATAATCTGCCCTAATGCCAATTTATTACAAGAACTTAATTTAATCCCCCCCCATCAGTCTCTGAGTCACTGTGGTTGTGTATACTGCTACGGGTTTCCTGCCATCATTCTGGAAATCTTCTCCAACAGCTCTACCACATGAGCTTCCTTATGTCTGTTATTCAGTATGTGGTACCGGCCTCCACACTTCTTAACCAGCCATTCCAAATCTCCATTCCTCTTTATGTGCTGCTGGCCACTTTCTCCTAGAGCCTCTCCCCATGTGAACAGAACAATGGCATGCTTCCATGAAGCCTCCCCCAGCATGGCCATTGTGCGCTCCACCCCTCTCCTGTACTGTCCTGTAAAACTTAGGTAAGCAGGCAGAATAAGGATGAAGGCATGAGGACCAGGGGTGCACAGAGATACACTGTTGTTGAGTTCCTTTTCAACTGTTGCATTAATTGCTTTGGCTGATCGCCATTTTATCCCATGGGGCTCCACAACCACAAGAGACTTGCCAAATACACTTCCCCTCCAGGGGTTACCAATCTCAGTGTCTTGCCCCAGGATGGTCTGTCTGACAGAGCGGTGAGATGACCACGTCTCTCCTAGCAGAACTACTCCGAGCTCCTGCTGAGACACAGAGTGTAAACCTTGAGTCATTGTGTAATCAGAATTGGCTGAGTCAAAGAATTCTTCACCATCTTCGTCTGTAGCACCAGACTCCTCTTCCCAGTTCATTCCATTCACTTCCTCTTCTGTCTTGGCCTCTAACGCGCCTTTGCTTCTGAGTTGGAATGTCAGCTGTGCGTTTTCTGACTCACAGTTTGTCGTTCCAGGTGATGAAGCCATCTCCACACTCTGATCATCCTCCCCATCGTTGCCTGTACCGTTTTCTCTGAGCTCTATCTCACGAGTTCTGCCATCCACTCCAACTTCTTGATACATTTTCTGTGTGACTTGCTGTTTTCCATTCCGTGCTGTGGTCTGGCTCCATGGCTGGAATTTAGAGTTGGGATTATTGTTGATCATTTTAAGCTCCATGTTGTACAGATATTTTTCCCACGTTTCCAGCTCCTCTGTTTTCACCTGCAAGATTTGTTTATCTCGGTTTAGCTCCTGTTTCTGCTGCTCTAGTTCATTTGTGCAGTTTGCTAAATCTTTCTTCTTTGTTTCTAGAATTTCCCTCAATTCATTCAACTCTTGCTCTCTGTTCTTGAAAGTGTTCTCTCTTGACCTTAAGTCAAGCTCCTGGTTTTCCACAGTGTTCTCCTTTGTGTCTAGTTCTTTGTATCTGTTACTTAGGTTTTCTTCTTTACTTGCTATGTTTTGCTCTCTGTTGATAAGTTCTTTCTGAAGGTTTTCCAGCTGATTCTGTTTTGTTTCTAAAGAAGACGTTATTTGTTCTGTCTCTTCTTGTTTTTTCTTGAAATCGCATAGCATGGCATCATGCTGTTGTTTGTTAATTTGCACTTCTTCTTCTCTTTTCTGCACAATTTCCTCTCTCTTCTCCAAACATGTTTCTGCATTCCTCAGAGTGTCTTCCCTTTTTCGAAGCTGGTCCTCCTTGTTTGTCAGTTCTTGCTCTTTTACTGCGAAGGCCTGTTTGACGTCTTCTAACTCCTGTTCCAGTTTAGCAGTCTCCTGGTTGTACTGTATGGCCTCTTGTTGATGTTTCTCCACCACCTCATTGGTCTCCTTGAGCACACTCTCATTTTCTCTCTGTAAAAGCTCCTGCTCTTTTTTCTCAAGTTCGTTAACCCTTTGTATGAAATCACATTCCTTAGTTGTTAGTTCAGCTTGCCATTTTTCATTTTCCTGTCTGTTGTTCTCCAGTTCTTGCAAAGCTTTGGCCAGTTCTTGTGTCTTAACCTGGCAGATCTGCTCTGAATCCAGTAGCTGTTGCTCCCTGTTGCTTAATTCAGATTCTTTGCTGTCTACATTCTCTTTGTGGTTCTCCAAGTCTTCCTTATGCTTTATTTGGTTTGCTAGCAGCTCCTCTTCTAAGTTCTTCAGTTCTTTTTCTCTCTCTTCTAGCTGCTGCCTGATCATGTCTGTGTCCTTTCCCTGCTTTTCAAAAGAAATAAGCTGTGCTTTCTCTTTGTCCTCCAGCATCTTCTCAGCCGCTTCACACTCCTCATATTTCTTGTTGATTTGATGTTCCTTTATATCCAAGTTCTTTTCTCTGTTTGTAAGTTCTTGCTGTCTTTTCTCAAGCTCCTCCTTTGTGCTGATCAGTTCTTTCTCCTTCATGGATAAGTCCAGTTGAAGTGCCTCTAATTCTTTTTTCCATCTGCCAGATGAGGTTGCCTGGTGTTTCTCACGTGTCTCGATCTCTTGACTTTTTTCCATTAGCTCCTGAGTTATGAGTCTGAGTTCATGCTCCTTCTGTTGCAGATCTTGGGCTTTTTTCTCAAACGTGTTTAGCCTTTGTGTCAAATCATATTCCTTGTTTGTTAGTTCTGCCTGCCGTTTTTCATGGTCCTGCTTGGTTTTCTCCAGTTCCTGAATGCCTTTATACAGTTCCTGCAGTTTGTTCTCATACACGTGCTCCGAATCTTTTAACTGCTGCTGCCTTTTCTTTAATCCCTGTTCTCTGGTCTCCACGTTCTCTCTGTGGTTCTCCAAGGCTTTCTTTTCTTCCTTAAGATTAAGCTGTTTTAATACAAGCTCCTCTTCCATCTTTCTAAGTTCTTTCTCCCTCTCTTCAAGCTGCAGCCTGATATTTTCTATTTCCTTGTCCTGCTTTTCCAACAGGTCTTTCTGTGCTTTCTGCTTGCTCTCCAGCATCTTCTCTACAGCCTTGTGTTCTTCGTGTTTCTTCTTCATCTCTTGCTCTAGTTTTTGCTCTGCATCTGTGAGCTCTTCCCCTCTCTTCTTTAGCTCGTTTTCTCTCCTCTCCAATTCTTCACGGTAGCCCTGGTTATTTTGACACTGCTGTTCCAGTTTGTTCTCCTTGTCCCTTACGTCTTGTTCCCTCTTTTCCAGCCCCTGCTTTTCATCTCTAAGCCCTTGTTCTCTGCCGCTGATTTCGTCCTCTTGTTTTTTCAAGTCCTTTTTGCTTCTTTCGAGCTCTTGCATGTTTTGTCTCCACATGTGCTCCCTTTCGCTCAGCTCCAGCTCTCTGTTGTGCAGCGCTTGCTCCCTCTCCGCATCCTTCACGTCCATTTCTGCTATTCTTTCCTGCAGCCTCTCCTCGTAGTATTTTTTCATCTCTTCCATCTTGTTTTCTAGTTCTTTACCTCGTTGCTTCATGTCTTCCAGGTCCATTTGCTGCGTGTGGTTTGTCTGTTTCAGCAGACAGATCTCCTTCTCTTTCTCTTCGATGTGCTCTTGGGACAGCGCGTCTTTGATTTTCCCCATTTCTTCGTACTGGTTGAGTATGTCTTTGATCTCTTTCTCTCTCCTTTGGTTTTCAGCTCTCTGAGCCTGAAAGTCTCTTTTATGGTCCTCAATCTTTAAAAGGAGCCCCTTGGACTCCTGCATAAGGGCTTCGTTTTGATTTCGGAGATCCCCTTCCTGTATTTGAATCTGTCTTAGCTGCTCCTTAAGATCTTCCAGGTGGGCTTCACTGTCTCTGTTCTGTTTCTGTAGCTGGTTGATCGTGTTTTCCTTCATCTCTAAGGTACGCCTTGTGTCATCTTCTTTCTTTCTCATGTTCTCCTCGTACAGCGCCTTCGTGATCTCCATTTCTTCTTTTATAATCACATTTTCTCTTTTCAGGAAATCTTCCACCTCTTTGTACTCATCCTCCAAAAATGTAATTCTAGTGGTGAATTCTGCAATTTTGCTTTGACTGTCGTTTTTCAAAATTTCCATGGTTTTGTGTTTGGCCTCAAGAGCTTGCTTCAGTACATCGATCTCCTGCTCTTTCTCCTTGTGTCTTTTATTTAAGCCATAAATTTCTGCATCCTTCTCCTGCAGTTTTGCTTGAGTCTCAGCATGTTTGGCCAGCTCCTGCTCCTTTTGTCTCTTCTGAATGGCAATGATTTCTGTGTCTTTCCCAAGAAGTTTGTCTAGAAGTTCATTGTATTTTTGTACCGTGTTCTCGTGCATTTGTCTCTGAGCTTCAGAAGTTTTTACTTGTTCCTGGAAAGCAACCTGTAGGTCCTCCATCTCTTTGGTCATCAGCTCCACAATTTCACTTAGTTTATTTTTCTCCCTTTCCCTCTTTTCACTCAGTTCCCTCCATCTTTCTTCTTGCTCCTTTATTTTGTTCTCAGCCTGCAGCTTATTCTCTTCCATCTCCTGCTGTTTTTCTATAAGACTTTTCTCCAGTTCTTTCTTCGCTGCTAGTATTTGGTTTGTTTCGTGCCTTGCATTTAGGATCTCATCCTCATACCTCAGTTTTGACTCTGATATTGTTTGTTCTGTCTCTTCGACTCTTCTGTTTAGCTCCTCTTTCTCCTTTTTATTCTGATCCAGCTCTCCTCTCAACACAATGACCTCCTCTTCAACACTCTTGTGCCTTTTTGTCAGCTGGTCCTCTGTCTCTTGTCGTTCTTGTTCTTTAAACATGCTCAAGCGTTCCAGCTCCAAAACCTTCACTTGTAGCTCATCCACTTTTTCTTTCAATTCTTCAGTCTCACTCTCCTTCTCCTCCAGTTTCATAACCAGCGTGTCTTTCTCTCTGTAGCCTTGATTGAGAGCTGCTATAACTCTGCTGTTTTCCAAGCTCAGCTCCTGAATCTCTTTTTCTTTATCTTCGGTTAACCAAGCCATTCGCTCCTCCAGTTCTCCCATTATGCTCTTCCGGTCATCTTCCCCTCTGTCCACTGCTTCCTCCTTCTCTTTGCTTGTTTTCTCTGGGGTTTTCACTTTATCTTTTCTTCTGTCAAAAAACCACCTAATGCTTTTCACCTCTCTTTCTCTCATCCTCTTCAGCTCTGTGTCTTGACGTTGGAGCTTCTCGCTAAGTTCTTTCAGTTTCTGGTTGAACCTCTCATTCTTCTGCTTTCCGAGATCCTGAATCTCCTGCACCAGTGGCGAGAAAGCCTCACAACGATTTCCTGCCACCATTTTCTCTATCTTCTCCAACAGTCCAGTTACCTGGGCAGTGGAGCTGTGACCTTCCCAGCAGATGCTGCTAATGACGTGATATCTGTTGCCACATTTCTCCATCAGCCAGTGCAGGTCTTTGCCTCCTCCTTGGACATGTTGTTCAATAGTGACTCCCTCTCTCAGCTGGTCACCCCTGGTGAATAGCAGTATGGTATGTCTCCATACTCCTTCACCAAGCAACTCCAAATGCTCCCTGACTGCTGTAGCTCTGACCAGGGCATCCACCCTTAGGGTCAACAGAAGAGCATGGGGACCAGGAGGACACAGGGTCACACTTACACCGATCTCTCGCCTCACTCTCTCTGGGGTAATTCCTTCAGGACCTCCCTCCCATCCAGGAGCATCCACCACCGTGACCAGTCTTCCGGAAACTTCTGCCTGCTGCCTTGAACATTCCTCAGTGGCCTGTCCAGTTTGGAAATACGTTACCCCTCTGAGGATGGCATTCCCAGCAGAGCTTTTCCCTGTCTCTCTTTCTCCCAGGAGGATAAGTCGCAGCTCTGGGAGACGGCGTGATCCCCTGGAGAACAAACTCTTTTCATCCAGATCTTCAGTTTGTGGAGCATCAACTGTGTGGAATAAAGAAAAAAAAACAGTATAAAACAAGTTTGTTGACTTTCCTTATTATTATTTTTAATGGATCGCTTAATTTTATAATTAAAATAATTACTGCAATGACACTGATATGGTAGTGACTTGCATGTGCTGTATACACATGCAGTACATACAAAAAATAACCATGTTGTTTCTGTATATCTACACCTCCTTATATCTACACCTCCTTATATCTACACACATTGTGCATTTTATTTGCTCCACTTATCATATAGGAACACTTATTATAGACTGTAGTCCATCTCTATCTCTGCTTACATTGTTTTTCCCTTTTTACCATGTTCTTTAACGGTCAGGACACACACACACACACACACACACTATAAAAATATATATATGTACTGTGTCTTTTATCAGCTCCATTTACACTGTAGTACCTGTTTCTCTGTATATTTTGTTACCCTGTTCTTCAATGATCAGGACCCTCACAGGACCACCACAAAGCAGGTAATATTAGGAAAGTGGATCATTCTCAGCACCGTGTTAGTGTGTGTTGCGCTGGTATGAATGGATCAGACACAGAGATGCTGCTGGAGTGTTTAAACACCTCAGTGTCACTAAGTGTGACTATCCAGCCTACAGCATCCTGTGGGCAGCATCCTGCAAGCACTGATGAAGGACTAGAGATGAGCAACACTTACTGTGCAGCAACAGATGAGCTGTCATCTCTGACTATACATCTACATGGTGGACCAACAAGGTAGGTAAGTCTAATGGAGTGGACAGTGAGTGGACACAGTATTTAAAAACTCCAGCAGCACTGATGTGTCTGATCTACTCACACCAGCACAACGCACAATAACACACCACCACCATGTCAGTGTCACTGCAGTGCTGAGAATGACCCACCACACAAATAGTGCCTGCTCTGTGGTGGTCCTTTGGGGGTCCTGATCATTGAAGAACAGGGTTACAAAATATACATTGAAACTGGTATTACGGTGTAGAACTACAAAGTGTACTGGTATTATAAATGGAGCTGGTAAATGGGATATATATATATATATATATATATATATATATATATATATATATATATATATATATATATATATATATATATATATATATATATTTGTGTGTGTGTGTGTTTCAGGCATTTATTCCTTGTTCATACAATAACACCTTAAACCTTTTTTGTTCTTTCATGAATGAATGTTAAGAGTGTCAGGCAGTCCTTGTTGTGATTCCAGTAAAATCAGTTTTAATAATAATAGTGCCCAATAATACTTCATTAGAGTGACTTTCATTTGCTGTTGGCTAAAATTCAAAATGCTTTTTTTATGTAATCTAAAAATCTCTATTTCATATTTAGTTTTTTCCTATATTGGAAACAGCATGTTTTAATATTCCTTGGGAAGTAAAATGATGTAACTGTATGTCAAATCATTTCACTTGTTAGTCTTGTGATTCCATTTTGCCTTAAATTCAGTGTTCATTTCTTGTATATTAGCTAATATTTTTGCAGTGTATGCACTCAGGACTGTATTCCTATAGAGCACCTTTACCAAGAGTTCTGAAGCTGCTCCAACATAAAATGTAACATGGAACATGCTTCTAGTACCTTCATTGTACCAGCATTTGATGCCACATACTCTGCTGTATCATTTAATCATCATGTCTTCAGGCCATGCCTGTCCTTATTTAACAGTACTGGATGTAGAAATCCTTGTTCATTCAACACACCCCATATGATAATGCTAATTTCTGCTAGTTGGAATAAAAGATTTCAAGCTACAGCAGTCTCGTTTTTCTTTTTTCCACACTAGGTTCAATACTACATGGCTTCATCTACACAAGGACTTGAAATGAACAAAGCATGTAATAGATCTTTTTTGTTTTTCTATTTGTTAATGAAGAACATACATGCATTGGTAAGATTTTCCAAGCTAATTAGGATGTGAGTTTTCACTTTCTTGTGAGAAAAAGTCATTATTCTGCTCTTCTATTTGCTGAGCTGTTCCTCTGAGCATTGTGATTGTTTAAAAGCTCCACTCAGAGGAGCAGCTACATCACGTGATCAAAGCATGACGTGGTAGAAGCAGCTTGTGAAAGCAGAGCTGTCCTGCGGGTATATATAAAAAAAAAACTATGATGACTCTGGTGAGCTATGTCTTGTTTGACTAAATTGCAGTGATGCTATTACATTATTTTTATTTTGGCTACTTTTTTGGGATGGGGCATGAACAGATGCCATGATGTGAGGGCAGGAACCATCTGTTATTGTTACTGGTGATATTTAAAATCTTACTGTTACCACTTACAGCTGAATATGTACTGTTTTACTTTATTTTAGTTTATTTTTGTTACATTGTAGAGACTTTACAGAGACTTTTGTGTGTGTGTATATTTCAGTGAATATGTGTTTTTATGAAAAACAAACAAACAAATTATGCAAAGAGGTAGATGTTAGAACTTAGAAAACTACAGTGTGGATATGTAGAACATCTAAAACAAGAGTGGACTGAGGCAGGGTGTGTGTAGCAAATCCACATGGAAAAAGCACCTTAGGGAAATATGTGATAGTGAATGTACTGTGGATCTGATGACAGAAGTTTAGTATAAAGCAGAGAATGATCAGGAATGCCATATTTACAGCAAGTCTGCTGATTTTTAGACAGTGTATCCCTAAAAAGAAGCCAATACAAAGTCATGCTTGCAAATCATTTTGTGTTAATTTCTGAGGCCTTTTATTTTAGTTTCACTCCAACTCTGTGTAGCCCCTCCACTACAGAAGCACACACACTCTAGTGGGTTTACTGAGACATGGTGATGGTTAATGCAGCACTGCCCCTCCCATAACAAGGACTAATAAAATAGCCACTGAGTATGTACAATGTACAATTAAATCATTCATAGCATGCAGATAATTCATAAGCACTTACCTGTTAGCACAGTTTTCATGGCCCCTCTTTGTGTTTGGGCCTCCATAAGTCTTTGTTTCTTTCTTCTCTCTCTTGCTCTTCTTTTCCCTTCTACCTCCAAGACTTGCAGCAGTGGATCCGAGTCGTAATGTCTCCCCCCTCTCTCCTTAACCATATCCTCCAGCTTCCTCATCAGTTCCATCACCTGAGTTCCATCATCTCCGCGGCGTTTGTTCTCTAGGACGTGAAACCGATTCCCGCACCTCTGTAGAAGCTTCTGGAAGGACTTTTTCTGTTCTATGGGAATGGAGCCTAGTTCATCCCCTCGGGTGAACAGCACCATGGTGTGAGCCCACACTGTCTTCCCTAAAAGCTCCAGGTGCTCCTCAATCTGTCGATAGTAGTCCTCTGTGACTGAGGCGCAGGACCGAACCACAAGAAGCAAAGCGTGGGGTCCAGGTGGACAGAGTGACACACTTCGCATTGTCTCTCTTTGCACCCAGCCTGGGGTGCCATTGCTTGAGTAATACCATTCCCAGCCTGGGGTGTCCACTACTGTGACACGATGGTCTGCTGTGTCAGCTTTTCTTTTCACGCATTCCTCTGTTGGCTTGCCAGTCTCAAACCCACCAGTCAGGCCAAGAATAGTGTTTCCTGCAGAACTCTTTCCTGTGCCTTTGCGGCCTAGCAGAACCAGACGCAGCTCTGGGAGAGGGGGGTTCCCTTGGTGAGTGCTGTCTGCCACCTTTGCAGCTGCATGCTGTTTGGCTTCTAAAGGAGACAGAGAAAGCATTTAAGTACATTAACTTTGAATGGTTGGATTACGCAATGTTACACTCTCACATCCTGCCTGATGCAGCTTTAATGAACCACCTGTGCATTTGGCCGTAGCAGCCTATGAGAAGGTATTTGATATACAGTCAGCCCTTAAAGTGTTTGAGTGCCACAAAGGGTTCTTTTGGTGTTGCAATGAAAAATATTTGCTAAAGAACAGTGTTTAAACTTAGAACTGTTATATTATGCCAAGATTCTTCATACTTATATCTCCTTTACCAAAACCATCCAAGTTTATTTAGGGTCCCAAAAAGTGGCTCTTCTATGGTGCTGCACAAGTAACTATTTTTAGAGTCATTGGTAAAGTTCTTTAGATTTCTTTAGATATCTTTAGATTTTTCTTTAATTAGATATTTCTTTAAATATCTTTAGATATTTAATTTACTTTTAGCATAAGCTCGGACTGGCAATATACTCTTAGCGTGTGGAAAGTCTGGAGAACTGCAGTATAGGTGCTGTACAGCACACAGATTCTCTTACAGTGGTGTCAGTGAGCTTGTGTTCATTGATAGTACTATGAGATTATCATGTGTATCATTTGCAAAACAACAGAAACAATCTGTTATTGTTACTGGTGATATTTAAAATCTCACGGTTACCACTTACAGCTAGATATGTGCTGTTTTACTTTAGTCGTCTCCCCCAGTTTATTTATGTTACATTGTAGAGACTTTACAGAGACTTTTGTGTGTGTGTATATTTCAGTGAATATGTGTTTTTTATGAAAAACAAACAAACAAATTATGCAAAGAAGTAGATGTTAGAACTTTATAAAACTACAGTGTGGATATGTAGAGCATCTAAAACCAGAGTGGACTGAGGCAGGGTGTGTGTAGCAAATCCACATGGAAAAAAACACCTAAAGGAAATATATGATTGTGAATGTACTGTAGATCCATCGACAGGAGTGAAGTATAAAGCAGAGAATGATCAGGAATGCCATATTTACAGCATGTCTGCTGATTTTCAGGCAGTGTATCCCTAAAAAGAAGCCAATACATAGTCATGCTTGCAAATCCTTTTGTGTTAATTTCTGAGGCCTTTTATTTTAGTTTCACTCCAACTCTGTGTGGCCATTCGCCACTATAGAAGCACACACACTCTAGTGGGTTTACTAATGCATGGTGATTGGTTAATGCAGCACTGCCCCTTCCACAACAAGGACTAATACAATAGCCAGTGAGCATGTACAATGTACAATTAAATCATTCATAGCAAGCCTATTAGCACAGCTTTCATGGCCCCTCATTGGGTTTGGGCCTCCATGGTAAAGTGGTAAAGTTCTTTAGATTTTGTGGAAATTATATTAATTTTACTTTTAGCATAAGCTCTGACTGGCAATATACTCTTAGCGTGAGGAAAGTCTGGAGACCTGCAGTATAGGTGCTGTGCAGCACACAGGTTCTCTTACAGTGGTGTCAGTGAGCTTGTGTTTATTGATAGTACCATGAGATTTATCCTGTGTATCATTTGCAAAACCACACCAGCCACCTTTTGAAAGGATATGTTACCTGAGATTACAGTGTTCGAATGGTTCAAAACAGTTCAAAATAAATGCCACTTGTTTTTCTTTCTTACCACAACAAACTTAATGCATTTTTCAGTACAGCACACATGTCTAAAAACCCGTTTGGAATCACTGTATACATAAATAATATAGAGAGTGGACAAATGCTGGGCCTAGGAAATGCATTTCATTAAGTATGTATCGGCCATTTCCTAAACATGACTGTGACATGCTCAGGCACTCGTCTGCTCCTCAGTCATGATCTTACCAGCACTGAATGGATTCTCTCTCTGTGCCTCCATCACTCTGGCTTTAGCTCTGTGTCCTCTGTTTGTTCTTTCTCCCGCTCGGTTCCACTTATATCTTCGCTGTCCTCATCATTTTTGACTGTTCAGTAACTCACGAGCATGTTAATTCACTTCCTACTGCTGTGCGGAACAGAATACAACACAGAACATGGAACCAGATCATGTGACTAACCTGTGGTTTCTTTCTCACTCGTAGTGCAACACAGGAAGCAGCATAAACGGGTGCAGTCTGCCGATGTGGGCAGAGCGGAACTAAAGAGAACATTGTGGTTGATGCTGCTGTATTAAGAAGTGCCATCATCACGCTATATGACTTCAGTTCAGTTGTGTTGAACTTCATTTTCATTGGAACAACTGGTTGTCTGTCTCAGACGTAGTATTACTGAAAAATCTGAACTCCATAGTCAAAATGTGACTGAAATAAAATATTCATTAACTTGGTTAAATGGTATATTTTAATGTATGTATCAGAATGTATTTGAAACCACTGCTTTCTTTTCATGTGCACTGTTAGATAAGTATGCAGAAAACAACCAAAGACCCTAACAACGTCTCTGAATTCACTGTTTTTGCAGACCACTGCCACATTTTAGTTTTATGACACCTTTTTTTGCAAACTCCTGTCACATGTTGGTTTTATATACTGCCTGAGGATGCTTTCTGAAAAGACTATTCATAAAATGTGTGCAGAGAACCTCCTCATAATCCCTTCACTCCAAAGTATTCTGCCCACCGCTTTGGACACTGGCCATACATGTTCTTGCGTTAAAGCTGTTGGGGGATGACGGTGGCGTAGTGTGTTCTCGTGTTTTCGAGCATGCTACTGGTTACTGCCTGTGACTCAACTTTTCCTGGGTATCAAACCTGCTCTGAACAACTGAGTTTTGTTTTTTACAGCGTAATGGGCAAAGTAAGCTGTTTCCATATTGGCTGCCTATAGCAGTGGTACAAGCAGAAATTATGAAAGGCCTTCTGTGCTTGCATGTTTAATTCAGTTACATTATGGAACTGCTATCACTTATGGACGTGTGCTTCCATCTCAGAAGCCAAAACTTTCTGAAATTGGGTTCTATCTTCTGCTGATATGGGTTATTTTATGTTATGAGATTTCTCCATTAGGTGTTCATCATGTATGAGTTTGGACTTTTCTAACACTTGCCTGTCCAGACAGAAGGACGAACGTGGTACATTCCTCACTTAGTTCTTTATTTGGTCACATGCCGTCTTCCCAGAGTGGTTTGTCTCACTTAAAAACACACACACTGCACTGAGATACAAGTATTTCTGTGGAAACACACACACACATATGATGAGTCACATGCATGCTCAAATATTTGTGTGTATTGTTTAAGCAAGACAACAGATGCCCCTTTACAGTACTCACAACTTTACAGTACTTCTAAATACATTACTATGAACAGCTGATTACTGTATGTGCACAGTTTTTCATTGTACATCTTCAGTCGGTTGTGCTCTAATGCGAACCCACAACTGTCTGCAGACCCTCATTTTACTGTTTTATGTAGTACTATGTCTAGCGATATAATCAAGCATGACAAATCTAATAAGAGTAAATGGTTAAACATTTATGCAAACTGTTAGAACAGCATAGTTCTGTTTGTCAATCAGATTGCTGGACTTATATCAGTTATTTAGAACACAAAGTAGTTTTAGTTAATTAGTTACAGAAACACAGAAGACTGTCATGGTTAGAAAAACAATATACAATACATTGTGACATATCCTTAGGGGGAGCATAAGTGTGTCAAAGCAAAAAAAAGACCTGTGAAATGAAGTGCAGATGAACAGCAAGTTATAAAACATAATAAAATCGAAAGGAATGCTTAGAAGCTTCATCCCCGTCTCTACAACATTGCGCAAGACAGCATAAAGTACCAGAGACTTTTCTCAATATGCTTAGCAAACAACAGCTCCTGACTGTAAAATCCAACATTTAAAGTTCTTTCACAAGATGTGAGATATGTTTCTCCCAGAATGCACTATTTTAATATTAGTACAATGTTTGTGCTGTAAATTTACATTGTAAAAATCTAGGCAACACACACACACACACACACACAATCACACACACACAATCACACAATCAGCTCTAATAGTGACATCCACATCTGCACAACACCCACTCCAGAGGCTGCTTGATCTCAGTGGCTGACACACACACAAACACACACACACACACACACACACACACACACCCACACACACACACACACAGACGGTGGGCTACTCCTTCTCTGTATATAAATGGTGGTAGTGGAGGGATGATTGTGGCAGCGTCAGGAGCCTGAAGTGTGTGAGCAGACTCTGAGACACTCCAAGTTCCTCCAGCCTCTCCCTCAGCAAACACATCAGGTTAGTAAACCACCAGCAGTGGCATATTACACTCCCTTCTTAGATTCAGTAGTTAAATTCAGTAGTTACGATATTCATGTTACAGTAAGTTCATATTTAATATTATTAGGTTTTTAGGATTTTCAATGAATATATACTTGCTGTCCTAACTTTACAGGAGAGGGAAAAAGCAGGCTTTTAATATAAAGAGATTTTATTCAAAGCCAATTTGTAGCATTTCTATTGGTCCACTTATCTTGATATTTTAATGAAACGGCAGCTTTTTTTGGACAGTGACAATATGTTAATGGTTGCTTTGTATGTGACCTAACCTCATACACGTATTGTGTGTTATTCAGTCTCAAGCAAGCAAATAATGAAAATAATAACTTAATTTGAGAAGTTTTTATTGATAAATAATTTACTCCATAGATTTGAATAAGACTTTTTGACCTAAGCAAGAGTTTCTGTGCACAAACTGGCGGTATTGTGAGGAGTCAGAACATCAATATGTAACATGTAGTAGATAAATAACAGTAACCTACACTGTGTCTTGGAATGCTACAGATGAGAAAGCTGGTGCTGTCCCTTTCATATTAAGCTGCATTCTATTTCACTCTGCAGGAATCACATACAATGAAGTTCTGTTTTAACAACTCTTTAACTTTTCAGACCGTTATCATTGCATGTCTATTTCAAGTCCATTGCATGTTTGCAGTGGTTGGCCTCTTAGCTTGGCCTGTTGACCTTTTATTTAGTAGTGGGCAACAAAGTTCTCATGATTAGACTTGCATTTGCAAAAACAATGATGAGGTGAACAAAATAAAATGGGAAAAGAAGCTTGATAAAACAATATGATATAACAAATTATTTTCACTACAATAAGACCAACAACATGCTTCCAAAACAGCTGTATTGTAGCTTCAGTTCAAACACTTTAGGTACAGGATTGAACTATAGAGCAAGTATGATCAGCGTTTCTAACAGTAGGCACATTATTAAACTCTTGTGTCTCAAAAGTACTAAAAAAGGTATAAAAACTTCAATTTTTTTTCTAAATGTGTCACTGTGTCACCAATATGCATGTGTGTGTGGCATGCGTTATATAACTTGCATGAGTGCCAAACAGTTTTATTAGACATGTGCGCCCACAACCATTAAAAACCCGAGCTGATAGATATTTCCCCACCCTGTACCAGCTCTGCCAAGCCGAAGTGTGGAAAAGGTGGGAGCATCTGCAGTTTGGCCTTCCAGAGTGCTCTGTGAGAAAACAGAGCTTTCACTGTGTACAGGATGACTCATTGGTCCAGGGGTGGGTCGAGGGGGTAGGTGGGTGTTCTACCAGGTACCCACCGGTGCCCAAACTGCAGCCTGTTCACCAGAAGACGCCCATTATGTAACGATGCAGCCTCAAATAAGTGCTTGTGTCTTCTGTGGTGACATAGTTTGTGCCGTTCTCGGTTTAAATAAAAACAGCTGCTGTGTTTCAAGCATAGCATGAAAAATATCCTGCAGAAGATTTAAGAGAGAAAAACATTCATGACAGGTAGTTTTTCATTTCAAAGCCCTAACAAGCTAAAAATTAAGCAACCAGGAGACTCTAAAATAAACGTGCCATACTCATACTCTGACTTGGGCTGTGGATGGCAAACGGCCAGTGGTTTGCTTATAAAAAGCTAAAAACAATATTTTATTCATTATTTAAGTCTGAATAATTGCCCAATTACCTGTTTTTTATTTGAAACTAATAAACATCGAACATACAGTATAAAAACATTTTAAGTTAGCGTCTCATATACAACATTACATTTTATACATTTACATTTTATTTATTAATGAAGATTTTTCCACAGAGCTGGGACTAATTTATCTTTGCTTAAGCATATTTGCTGACTCAGGGCTCAGGCTTCTGAGTAGCTCATGGCTGGAGTTGATAAAGATACAGATGTGATGAGATCATGATTAAGTCACCCATCATTGGATACTGATGGACACCACAGGGATGTGTTTCCTGATACATTGCTACACTGTGGTTTGTAGATAAAGAATGAGTTGAAAAGAAAAGGTTTATTTAATTGTAGGAAAACCTTTTTTTTATTTGGTATTCACGGTATTGATAAATTCCAGGGCAGTTTGACTTTCATCCATTCTTTTGTCAAAAAGCTTAAGCTTCACTGATTGTTACATAACAAAGTAAGAGCTGCAGTAAAAGAAAAATATATAAAGAATATAAAATATAAAATCACTTTAATGTTGAACACATTTCAGTGACACGTCACAAGGCGTTCTACGAACAATTGTTGGTATTTGATCTCCTCCATTCAGTGCTGCTTCACCTTCCAAATTCAAACACTGGCTCATATTCTATACTCCAGTATACTACTTTTATCTGCGTAGTACTCTTTTTTATACTGTTCTCAGCTGACTTTTATTTTTCCTATGGCTGCCCAAAAAAACTGGCAAATGTCACTGCAGCCCTTCCTTTTGCTCATGATGACTCACTGTGAATGAAAACAGCTGGTAATGAAAAAACAACTACTTGCACTTTAATCAAACAAACACCAATAAAGCTTTTTATCATAAGCATGTACAGCTACACAGGATATTATACAAATATGCAACAAATGAAAGCTGCTCTCATCTACTTGTTATACGTGCATCGCTACAATGATTGACCTTCACATGGCACTTATAAAAAATGTAATGTTAATCCAGTAATGTTAGTTGAACACATGTAAACATGGTTGGTCACTTTTTGAATGTGTGACTAACATATCCAGGTCAGCTATGATTGTTAATGTTAGTGATGGTTGATTGATTAGAATTGATTAACAAATCGGCCCATTTTCTAAAGTTTCAAACGTTTGTTTCTATTTCCTACAAAAACTGGCACTTTTTAAGCAAAACATTATTTATTATAGTTTCAGCACAAAAAACATACTAACGTTCACTATTCATCCAAGTCAGAAAGAGTTAGCTGAAGTGAAGTGCTGGTACATTGGTACAGCATTACAATAACACAAACTATGGAATATTTTTTATTATTATTTTTTATCAGTATACTGGGGGGGGGGTATTTATAAGCATACCTTGTTATTTGGGGGTGATGTTTACCCTTCATTATATACACTGATTACAGCCAAAATTGAATTAACAACTGACACTAATGGGAATTAGTCTATATAAACATGTATGTAGGTCTGTGTCAGTTGACATAATACAGTCATAAGTTATTTTCTTTATGAACTATCTACTGAGAAAACCTCTGCACATTATAAAGCACAATTATTGTTTATTTACTGAAAGTAACGTAAAGAAAATAAAAATAAAATGCTAAATGTGACGGTATAAAAGTTATAGCACATTTTATATTTTATGTGAAATAATAAGAAACTGTGTGTTAGCTTATTTTCACTTAGAATATCAACAACACATATAATTAGACTACAGGTGTTCAGATGTTTGTGTTCATATCTTTTTTTTCTCTTTTCCAGCATTTAGGAGTTTGCGTGCAAGTGGTGCTTTTACCAGTACACCAGCTATGGCAGATCAAGAGACCCCTGAGCATACAGAGACCCCCGCAGCACCCACTGTACGGCCCAAACAAGTGTCCCATCGTGGCCGCAGTGTGGCTCCTTCGGCCAGCTCCAACAAGGATGATGGGGAGGTCCCTGAATTTGAGCCCTTCATGTTGCTGCCTAGAGGCGTCCCCCCTCTTGTTGGTAAGGTTTAGAGCGTGTGTGTCCTTCAGTAACACTACAGTGTTCATTTAGATCTCACAGTTTGCCAGCAGCCCACCTTAGGACCCTGAACCATATGTTTTATCGTAAGGTATCTTATTTTGTAGCTGCTAAAAATATTCAGTAACTACTGTAGAGCTAATCCATAAGGTTTGTTAGAGTAGGTGAAAAAGAGCACTGAGCACAGAATTTAGGCAGGTTTCTGAGGGTTCTTATAAGTTCCCCCATATTCATAGAGTTTGTTTGCATCAGTTTGACCAAAGTTGATCAATGTGAGATGGGTATAAAAAATAGGTTCCTCTTTCCAGTTCATTGAACTTTAAGACAGCAATATTACAAATTCTGGGGAAATTGAGGGTACGCAATGGAGGGCAAAGGTTACTGTTAAAATGTTTTGCAGTTATTATGATAAGGATATAATTTAATGTGATAAACATTTATGAGTTCTGGAAGAGTAAAAATCCATACAATTGTAAACATCACTTTCAAAATTAAAGATTTGCATGTGTCCACTTTGGCTAGAATCTGAAAATAATCTTATTTATATTATCATATTTAATATTTTCTTGGGATCAGGATTCTGTGTAGAGCTAGTTTTAAAAATATTTTCTTCTTGTGTCACAATTATTCAGAATACCTGGATATCTGGGATGTTGACATGGTGAAGCAGCCCCAAGAAGTGAATAAGCAGAGGCACCACACCCACATGTACGCCAGTGACAATCTGATTGTACGTCGTGCCCAGGAGTTCCAGATCAAGATCACCTTCAACCGTCCCTACAAGCCTAAAGAAGACAAGTTTGCTGTGGAGTTCGTTATAGGTGCGTTACACTCTAAAACAGAACAATCATATTTATTGCTTTACTGACTTGCCAGTTCATCAGGTACATTGTACAACCACCAACAGTTATTGCTGCATCAGCATGTTTTGAAACTGCTGTGCTCAGAATAATCCACCACCTAAATAATAGTGGTTGGTATGGTGTAGTGGGTAGGATCCCTGCCCTCTTAGCTGCAAACTAGGGTTCAGTTTTTAGTTCAGGCAAGAACACCAGGCTGTGCCAGTAGCATCCTGGACCGAATGTTCTCCTCTCTCTGTAAGATTATTACATTTGTAAGTCACTCTGAATAGTGTCAGACTAAACACAGTATCTGGTCAGTGGTTGTCCTTTGGTGATCCCTTTCCTTTGGTAGATGGGGTTAGATAAATTGGGTAGAAGCTTTCAGTAGCTGTAAACCATCAAAGTGAACCTGTGTGGTAGGCATTCATGTGGCTTTACTGTTTGGACATTATAGATTAAATATATTTGCTCCATCCATGATAATTACATGGCAGTTCTTCTGTTTAACTCCACCATCTTCCTCTTTTCATGGAAACCATTTCCATAACACAGCAATAAAGTGCATCTTGTTGCACTAAGGAGTAATTAGGAGTAAACGTTGCCCCATCACTTTCCCTTTTTCGTTGGCATGCTTCCTTATGTACCCCGTGTTTCCAGTTTAGGTTCCTCTTTCCAGTTCATTGAACTTTAAGACAGCAATATTGCAAATTCTGAGGAAACTGAGGGTACGCAGTGGAGGGCACAGGAGCCTAACACTATCTATAAGTCTTTGTTTTAAAGAAATAATTTAGTGTAGAAAGAAGATTGGTAGGGACAACTCCCTATGCTGGTCTAAATAAAACTAATAATACATTTTTAACCTCTTATACATTATATACTTTTCAACCAACAATTTATAACAAGCAATTTAGGGGAACAATGAGTGGAAACAATGAGTGGCCTTTATTTTCACATTAGATTGTTTCAAAAGGGTTTGCAAACCACAAAGATAGCATATAGATAGCACTAACGAAGTGAGCCCACCACTACAGGTTAAAGTCCACTCCATCAAAGCTGGATCCCCAACAGCATTAACTTCAAGATGGCCTTAAATGTCTACCTGCAGAAGAAAGAGAGACAAAGAAAAAAAGGCCTGTTAAAGAGACATGTCTCAGTGTCTGTTGTCTCCCCCCCCCCACAGATGTAAGCACCATCCAATTCTCTTCATCTTCTGCTTCATTTAATTCATTCATTTTGAAAGGATTTAATGAATTTTATGTTTTCTTATGTAAGCCACACAAAATAAGAAGAGTTTGATTTGTACAAGTCTTTATGTTGAAAGGGGCATCAGCTGTATTTGTTAAATAACCTGCCAGAGAACATCACCTGTCTAGTGGCTCCCAGGTAATTAGAGTTTGAGACACCTGCTAATAATGGACACTCAGTGAGTACTTTACTTACCCTGTATGTACATGTATTGCCCATTTCTCAGCTCCATGTACCATATAGGTATATTTAGTTGCAGACTGTAGTCCATCTGTTTCTCTGCATAATTCATTATCCCCTTTTTACCCTGTTTTAAAGTGGTCAGGACCCACACAGGACCTTCCCAGAGCAGGCATTATCTGTGTGGTGGATCGTTCTCAGCACTACAGTGACACTGGTCGTGTGTCAGTGTGTGTAACTTAATCTCCTGTCCACTAGGTGCCAGCCCTCAGTACAGTAAAGGCACCTACATCCCCGTCTTCCCCACCGAGGAGCGTCAGAGCGTATGGCGTGGTCAGGTGATTGAAAGCGCAGAAAATGTTGTTACAATGGGCATTACAACCGCCCCCGACTGCATTGTGGGAAAGTATGGTGTGTATGTTGCTGTGGTTACGAAATATGGCATTCGAAGGACAAGGAGGGATCCCAACTTGGACTTTTACATCATCTTCAACCCCTGGTCACCAGGTGTGCAGCTGCTTTTCTTGTCATATGCATCTACATACATGCAACAAGCATTTGCCATTCGTAGCAACTGTTGCAAAGTTGGACAAGCTTTACAAAGTTGGCGTAAATTCCATTTAATCAAATGAAAAGTTTTATTGCACATCTTATGTTGAGTGTGTCATTTATTTCAGTTGATATTTACTTGGTATGCATGTAAAAGGTCACGCTGTTAGGACAGATCAGGTGTAGTTTGTGTTGTGTAATGGAGCTAACATGGCAGCATGGTTATAAATGTATAGTCACTGATTAGTTTGGATTAGTTACAGTACTTTATGATAGCAAGTTATTTTTAAAACTCAACAATTTATAGTGAATTTAAATGCTGACCTGAATTCATTAAGCAACATTTCTTTCAGCGTTCTGTAAATCGTGTCTAACCTCACAACAGTTACTGCAAACACACGTTTGTGGGCACAGCATGGACAAATCAAACATTTTCAATATTGAGCAGCACTTATACGTGACTTTGGCCTTATCCCTCAACTAGTATGGTTCTGTCTGCAGGTGATTCTGTGTTCCTCGATGATGAAGAGCAGAGGGAGGAGTATGTGATAAATGAGTTGGGTATCATCTATCATGGAGCGTATGATGATATATCCGAACGCGCCTGGAACTATGGACAGGTATGAAAGCAACATGAAATTCCAGGGAACGACACCAGTGTTAGAAACTTCTGTATAATTCAGTGATTGAGAGGTATTGAGAGTGGTTTGATGATAGTAGTGTGTTGTAAGGATATTTACTGTCTCAGATTTTTTTGCATGATGTCTACAAAACAAGTACAAGAGAAAATATGCTTTAGGCCAAAACTTTATCTCACCATTCATTGTGCATTGCATTTATAACCATTCTGTGTTTACCTTCCTGTGACATAGCTTTAAAAGACATAAACACTTCAGACATCTGGTGAATAAGCCTAAATGTTTGTTTATATGTTTTGGTAAACTGGTGGAATTCCCCTTTACATGTAGTCTAAATATTTAATACTTCTTTGAGACTATTGTTAGATTATTATAAGATGAATTCACATATTTTTAAAAATATTTACTTGCTGCAAGTAATTTTACCTCCATTACTGCATTTGGCAGACAACTGTGCCTGTTTCAAATATTATTTCTTGGAAAAAGTTAAAATAAAAACTAAAAGAAAAGATATTTTACTATATTTACTTCAAACCAGTAAAAATGTCTAGACGTTCATTAGTCTTGTAATATTTTTAAAACTAGCTTAAAATGAGAAACTGTAGATATTTAGGCTATTATTGTCTTTCCAATATATCGTCGCTGTCCAAAAGAAAAACAAGTATCTCCAAAATGGTAATATTTCATGTGAGGACAAAAACGGCAGCTGTTGTGTTCAAATGACGCAAAACAATACAATTTAAAAAAGACAGCACAAAAAAAAAAAATAAAAATAGTTCATTAGTATAGGGCATTAATGCACATGGCGTATATATATATATATATATATATATATATATATATATATATATATATATATATATATATATATATATATATATATATGCATGAGCCAACTCTAAAAACAATGTGGTGGTTTAGTTTCAACATTTTAGCTTAACTTTTTTAAATGGAGTGTGAGTTGTTCTCTGTTTATCTGTTTAGGTAATTAATCTGTGAGGGACCTCAGAAATGTTTTTGTTGTATTGCTGACGTCCACAGATAAAACCCTCTATCTGCATGTCTCAGGGTGACTCAGGGTCTTTGGTTGCTAATTTGAACTCATGCTCTGTGTTTCAGTTTGAGTTTGGTATTTTGGACGCCTGTCTGTTCATCATGGATAAAGCTGACATGCCCCTCACCAACCGCGGAGACCCTGTCAAGATCTGCAGGATTGCCTCTGCTATGGTGAGATATCATGACCATCAACACAAAACGCCTCAGCAGCTCCAGAGAGAGTGTGGTCTGTAAAAAGTAAAACATTATATTGTATCTAAAGAGTTGAATTTGTTAATAGTGTTGATGTTTATTAAATGAATGATTATTTGTGATCAGCAAGTAAGACTTTATAAACCTTTATTTACAGCCTGTTTAGTATTCATATAAATTAAATCAGTCTTAATTTTTATTTTATTTATCCAAAAAGAAAGAACAGAAATCAGTGCAGAGTATATTTGGTATATTTTGTTTTAATGCCTGTTATTAATTTATAGGATTTGTATCTTTAAAATGGTAGAAGATTAACTTATTCAAACTTATTCAAATTGACATTGGACCATTTCTATTAATCCATTCATCATTAATTTGTAACCTAAAGGAAAACTGGCCTTTTCAAATAAATAAATGCCATTTTTAAACAATATTTTCTTCTAATTTTAATTCTGATCTAGATTAAACCTACCCTTATAAACGATGTATGAATGGTTTAACATTATTTATGATTATTATTTTGATCAAAAACTCTTTACATATTTAAGTATTAGTAAACAGAACACATTAATAAAACAGGCAAAAGTGCTGTTCTGTGTAATAAATATAAATATGTATTAATGCTTACAACATGTATAAACATAAAAATCTGAGCCTTAATAGTATAAATAAAGGTGTGTTCAATGTTACTCTAACAACAGGGCACTGCTGTCATTTTTATTTATGTGTTGTTACTCATTAATGATTTTAAAGTGTTTATGACATAATTATTAACCATTATTAAACACATTTTAAACCATTTATTAACCCATTATGAAGGTCATATTAAAACATGATACTGTTATTTTTTCAAATAATGTTTACTTTTAATAAAAATGATCACCAGTATAAATTATAAACAGATTTAAAAACAAGGTTAACAGTTTCCTTTTTTCTTTTCAGTTATTCTTTCCTACTTTCTTTAGAATTACAGTATTAAAATAGAACTGACTGACTAATTCCAGTTGTAACCACTATTAATATGTGTAAACTAACAGCTGAACTCGCGTGATGATGAAGGCGTGTTGGTGGGGAACTGGAGTGGTGATTATATGTATGGTGTTGCCCCGACCTCCTGGACTGGCAGCGTTGAGATCCTCCTGAACTACTCCAGCAGTGGAGGAACGCCTGTCTGCTATGCACAGTGCTGGGTCTATGCAGCTGTCTTCAACACCTGTGAGACTAAATTTATGCTTTTACTGCCCTCTATTGATCAAATACTGTTCTTACACAAAACACCTGCTCATTTCTGGAAAAGTTGTATTTATTTATTTTTTTGCAAATTGCAGTAAAAACAAGAATATGTCATTTGTTAATCCTCTTTTATTTATTTAAATGTATGTAACTGACAAAAGATTTCTAATGTATTACTGACCAATTTTACATTTTCTAAATATAAATATATGTAGAAATTCAGGCCTGCAATACTCTTAAAAAGTTGGGACAGAAGCAAGTTAACCTCTATGTTCACATCACATATCCTTAAAATTACACTTCTTAATGATATGGGAACTGAGGGTTTTGCCTGTTTTTGCTTGTTACATGACTTCAGCTACTTATCAGTCTGTGGTCATCATTGTTTAATTCACATCTTCATGATACACCATATACTTTTAATCAGATCAATAGGAGACAGATCTGGACTACAGAAAGGCCAGTCAAGCACTCTGTGTCTATGAAGCAAGACTGTTAAAGCACAAACTGAAACGTGGACTCACCTGACCACACACACATTTCCACTGTCTTTCTGACCATCTGAGAGAGCTCTGGCCCAGAAAACTTTACAAATGTACTCTCGAGCCATATGTAACACAGTACTCATTTCACTAAGTCATATCTTAGTACTGTTGTCAGTTAAATCAAGGTTTAGGAAAATTACCATATAACAGGTTCTTGTTCTTATTACACTTGTTCCAACCTTTCAGGAAACTTTTCTGGTTCATCATTTGAGTAAAAAAAAAAATTAGGCTAATCTAGTTTACTGGACCAAAATAGTATCTGTGTCCTCGCAAATATCCACAATACATAATATGAAAAACTCTGTATTGTGTGTAAGATGGAAAATTATAAATATTATAATCCACACTGTCTGATAGATACACACTTTCTGTGAACAGATCTATTAAAAGTGATGTAATTATGTAGTGAGATAGTTAGATCTAATTATCACATAACGGAGCAGTCGTGGGCTGGAGGTTAGAACCAGCCTTGTGACAGGAAGGTTGCTGGTTCGATCCCATGAACCGACAGGACATGACTGAAGTGCCCTTGAGGAAGGCACCTAAACCCTGACTGCTCCCTGGGCGCTGTGGTAGGGCTGCCCAAGTGTGCTTACTGCCCCCTAGTGTGTCTGTTCACTAGTGAGTGTGTATATGTGAGTGTTTTACTGCACGGATGGGTTAAACTATCTATCTGTCTTAGGATAATTGTTGCTCACAGACATACTGACTCAAATGTCTGGTTTGTCTCTCTCTCAGTCTTGCGCTGCCTGGGCATCCCTGGCAGAGTTGTGACCAACTACTTCTCTGCCCACGATAACGACGGAAACCTGAAGATGGACATCATATTAGATGACAACGGCAAAGTGGACAGGAACCGCACCAGGGACTCCATCTGGTCAGTTCTGTTGCTAAACTGCCAAGCTCTGAGGTCCTGCTGTGATAATCTAATACAATAACAAAACATCCTTCTAATGACTGGGATTAAATCCATAATAGTGCTTTGTTTATCCAGTGCACTACATGGAATGTTCTTTTCAGGCTTTTTTGACTGAGTTCTGTTATTTTCATCCTATCATTCTAGTGAGTAAATGGTATAAATAAGTTATGAATTTAAAGGGGAACAGTCAATTTAAAGGGGAACTATTTAAAGGGGAACTATTTTTGGCACATTCTAGTAATAGGAATAGGTGACCCATTTGTATGGTCTTATCCTGCATTACAGGAATTATCACTGCTGGAATGAGTGCTACATGGCCAGGCCTGACCTTCCTGATGGCTTTGGAGGCTGGCAGGTTGTAGATGCTACACCTCAGGAGACAAGTGATGGTGAGAATACACAGAGGCACTTAAATATTAAATATTAAAATATGATATAAATTATATAAAAATGAGATAAATGTGTGTTTGCAGTCATGGCTTGTGCAGATATGGCATATAGCATATCAGTCAATAGCATGTAGTTGTAGTTATCTTAACAATAACTGTATCGGGCACTGTGTGGCAGGTATGTACCGGTGTGGACCTGCATCTGTGGCGGCCATCAAACACGGCCAAGTGTGCTATCCTTTTGATGCCCCGTTTGTGTTTGCTGAGGTGAGTTTGCTAATCTAACCAGTGTAAGCAGTAATGTCTAAACAGTTTTCTAAATGTGGCTCCTCTTTGATTATTGATCATGTTAGAGTCCCCACACTGCACACTTTTGACTTATCCAGCTTTACCAAGCAGTGAACCTTTAGGAACTCAAAACCTTGCAAACCATTTAAAGGCAAAGTTACCAAAAGGGTTCTCTAGAGTGACATCAGAGAAAAACCATTTTGGTTCCGTAAAGAACCGTTTAGTGGGTATTTCTTCATTAAAATGTTCTAAAGAGCCACAGGGCATTATTAAGTAATTAATAAATGCTGTTATTAATTGGTTTAAAGACTAATATAGACACAAATACTCATCTGTGTACACTTGTTTCTGTTTTATTTCATGACTATGGCTGACTGCTCTCTGCAGGTGAACAGTGATGTGGTGTTCTACCGCAGAAATAAGGAGGGAACAATGGAGCCAGTAAAGGTAAACACCAGCCATGTGGGGCGCATGGTGCTGACCAAAGCAGTGCTGCATGATGGACGCAGAGACATCACTGACCAGTACAAGTTCCCCGAGGGTAGGAGAGCTTTAGCATTTGGCATTAGTATCTATGTAACTTTACAGTGCTGTAAAAAAAGTTTATAAACAATCTGAGTTAAAGAAAAAATGCTGTTCAGCTCTGTCTGGCTTTATGTGAAAAGTAAAAAATGCCTTTTTAGTCTTTACATCAACCAGTTTACCAACTATTGGGTTTAATGTCAATTTCAATCTCACACCCAGGCATAAATATTGCCAGAGCTGTTAAATCTAAACATTACTTAAAAAGACCTCTTTGGCAATGTAAAGCAGCTAGAAGGTCTTAAAAAGCAGCAAATGATACCTCGTTCTAAAGACAGTCAATTACAAAAGCCAAAAAAGCGTAAAGACTAGCAACCGGGAAAGTGTTACAAAGCCATTGCCAAGGCTCTGGGACTCCAGCAAAACACATTGAAAGCCATTATCTACAAATAAAGAGAACTTGGAATCTTATCAGGAGTGGCCAGCCTACCAGAATTTTAGCAAGAGGTCATTGACAACTTATCTGCCATAAAGTTAACACCACGTTACATCATAAGAACATTATACCAACAGTCAGACATGGTGGTAGTGTGATAGTCTGGGGATGTTTTGGTACCATGAACCTGCTCTCTTTAAAAAAATCCAGAAAGAGAATGTCCGCCATTCAGTTCATGACCTAAAGCCCAAGCGCTGTTGGGTTTTGCAGCAGCTTCACAATCCAAAACACACAAATAAGTCCACATCTGAATGTCTCAAAAAAATAAAATAAGGTTTTGGACTGGCCGGGTCAAAGTCCTGACTCGAATTTCATTGAGATGCTGCGACAAGACCTTGAACAGGCTGTTCATGTTGAAAAACCCTTCAGTATAGCTGAATGAAAACAATTCTGCAAAGAACAGAAGAGCAGAGTTCCTCCACAGTGATGTAAAAGACTCTCCACAAGTCATCACAAATGTCTGACTGCAGTTACTGCCACAAGCAGATATTAGGTTTAGTTATTAGGTCTTACTTTTTCACATGGATAAAGGTTCTGACTAACTCTTCATTAAATGGAATGATCATTTTATGTCTACTTGTACTGTTTATCTTTATCTTTTAAAATTAGTTGAATGTCATAAAAATACTGAAACACTTTTCACAGCACTGTATGTTGTTTATGCATGTTACATATTTGTAATCCCACTCGCTGACCTTGTGACTAGATTGTGACCAGTGCTTAATTTGTAAAACATCAAGTAATAGAACACTAAAGGTGGGGTGATCCAGCAAGTGGCAGTGAGGGAAAAAGGTCCTGGAACGCATAGACACAACAGTGCTTCAAGTGTCCATCTAACATAGTAGCATTCTATACAATAAAATAATCTTAGCTTTAATGAATGCAGTAAGGAGCTGCAACCATAAAATCTCAGAGATGCCACTGGACGAATAGTTTTTGGTGTCCTACAAAAAAAAAAAACGTCAGAGGTGGTGGATCCACATAAATAAGTTCTGGAACACAGGTACCTAAAATATAAGAGGTGCCGGATCTTGTTCCAGCAAGATCCAGCACAAATTAAGCACTGCTTGTGACTAAGTTAATAACTTATGTCAGAATGATATTGGTACAATGGTATGCAGCAAGGTTCAGGGTTTGTCATGTCTATAACACAAATACAGCCATTTCTTTAATATCCAAAATGACAATGAAATGACAATGTGGTAAATATTTCTTCTATGTGTTTATATATGATGTGAATTGCATGAAAATTGCTAAAATTGAAATTCTAAAGTCATCCTAAACTTTAGAGTGTTAGTGTATATTTTGCCTTTTAATGCCCTTTGTGTACTACACGATCAGTATTTCTAAAAAATTCATATTAGGCCAAAACCTTCTCTCAGAACTATTGAATAGCAGTGTCTCAGACCAGCATACTCAGAACAAGTCATTATAGAGACATTAGTGTCTGGTTCCTATCACCCACACTGTGAACAGTTCTGACTCACTAAATTTCTCTAAAGTGAAACACTTCACACAAACTCCCTCTGATTCACATTTAATGCAAAATGTCCCGTTTAATAGTACCCTCTCTGTCACACTCCCTCTCTCTTTAGGCAGTCCAGAGGAGCGCAGGGTGCTGGAGAAGGCTGAGGAATTTGGCTGTCAGCGGGAGACGGCCTCCGTGCCCGAGGGAGATGTGGATGTGGCGATTTCGGCACTGGAGGTGCGGCTGGGGGATGATTTTGAACTGATGCTGGAGTATACTAACCGCAGCAGCCAGCGGCGCACTATGGAAATCTACATCAGTGGCAGCGTGGTTTATTACACTGGAGTGCCCAGTGCTGAGGTCTTGCTCCACACACCCACAGTGAAACTGGAGCCACAAAAGAGTAAGCATGTGGAAGAGGGCAGTAGTTACCACAGTAACTATATACATATACATAATTGTCATATACTTGAATCTGAGTGCAATTTGTTACTTAATTATTCAGCCCTGATCTGTTACTTCTTCTTATCCTGAAATAATATTTTCAACATTTACTTTTTTTGTTGTGTTTGTGTTACATTTACTCTGCTGCCCCCTGCTGGTGTTAGCCAAGACGGAGAAACTGTTGGTGCACAGCAGGGATTATCAGAGTAAGCTGGTGGAGCAGGGGAACCTGAACTTCATCGCTACAGGGAAAGTGAAGGAGACGGGTCAGATCATAACCGCCATGAGGCTCGTCCATGTGCACAACCCCAGACTCAATGTGCAGGTCCGACACTCCCTTCTCACATCTAGTTAAAGAAATCTCACAGCCTCTGCTACTATGTATCATTAGAAAACAGTCAGATGGCACAACATTACATCATGAATTACATTAAAGCTCAACATTCCACAGAACAATACAGTTTATTTGCACAAAACTGACTTTGAAGACCCAGAACGCATTGTTTTCTAATTAAAACTTAACCATTTTAAATTTAGAATAATTAAATGGGTAAGATGTCAACAAAGCCATTCAGAAGGGTTTAATATTGAATGTTGTGTACTAGAGAAACTGACAGTGATAGCAACCAGCCATCCACATTTTAAAGCTTCCTCACAAAAAATTAACACATGAAATGGTTATGAATATACTGCCGGAAGTCTGAGACATCGATTGAAATAATTGAAACATATTTGAAATCATTTATGTTAATCCATATATGGTAGAGGGATACATAAAGATGACAAAATAATCCTCAAAAACACTTTTTTATATTGACCTCAATTTTATCATCATCGCATCATCATTGCATATAAAAATTCGGAAAACACATGTAGGTTGACAGGTGGTTTTGGACAGCTAATAAAATGGACGCTGGTTCCATTTACCACCAACGTAAACATAAAACAGTCTGTAAGTTTCTATGCTAACTTCTAAACGCGTAAATCACGGAATGCTACAGAATTTTAGCCAAATCATTGGAACTGCCCTTTAATGGTGGGAATCTCTAAGCACCTCCTGATTCGATTTCAACTCAGGTTGCCAAGATGTGATTATAAAACAACTTTTGAGGAGTCTTAGTTTTTGATTTTTATTTTATATAATTTTATTATATATAACAAAGCCAAGGAAACGGAGGCTGAAGTTGGCCTCCTATTCACCAGCTTCTTGTTTGAATTTTCTCGTTCCACCTTCAATAGTACAGTAGTTACATTCTGGGACCTGCTGAAATGATTTTTTGCAAAATAGTTTGTCAGGTTAATGGAGAATGTGCTGTATATGGTTATGTGTAGCACTAAAAAAAATTCTTCTAGTGTTACAAGTTAGACATTGTAATAACAGAAGAACCATTTTTGTCCTATATAGACCCACTTTCAAAAAAGTTCTATACAGAACTGTATGCAACATATTCTTCATCAGTCTGAAGAATGGTTTCACTATGCAGAGAACAATGTGAGCATGCAAATGGTTCTTTGAGTGTGCATGGTTCTATACAGAAATAGTTTTTTTACTAAAGGATCATGGAAGAACCGTCTATTAAGAGCGTAGTGTGTATTCTATTCATAGATTTCTCGATATTTAACAACATTTAGTTAATAAAAATCTAAAAAAACATATTAAAACATTAAATTAAGATTTGTAAACAACCTCTTTCAAATCTTTTTTAAATGACACACACAATAAGGTTGGTGTTGCTAATAGCACCCCTGCTCTATATGAGTACCCAAGTGCTTTCCAAACCCATGTCCAGATTCTTTAAATGTAAATGCAAGGTGTTTCATGGTGGAGTTGCTCCAGAATTCAGCCTGTGGGAAAACATTAAAACATGTTATACCATTGTCAGCAGGATGCTGAACATTAAGTTCTCAGAATTTTTATTTATACGATAAGCTACATTGAATGCAGCAGCATTACAGTAAACTTGGAGCCAGTTTTCTCCTGGTTGTTACCTGCCGTTGGGCAGTTACTGCTAATCATACAAGACCAGTCTCCTTTAAATAGGGAGAGTCCAAAACACTCAAATGATTATTTTAAAAACACATTTGAAATCATTGATGAAATCTGATTAAAACTTTTTTGGTTTGACTTAATAACCCACTGCATCTGCACAGATCTTCACAACGTATCTGATGTTTATGCAATAATTTTGTTTGAGGACACACAAACACCCACTACTATTCTCTCTCTCTCTCTCTCTCTCTCTCTCTCTCTGTCTTTTAGGTGGCTGGCTCTCCAAGAGTGAGTGAAGAGATGTATGTGACAGTGGAGTTCACCAACCCCTTTAAATTCAATCTGGAAAACGTGTATGTTCGCCTGGAGGGGCCTGGAATCATGTCAATCAATACAAAGCAGTACAGGTGAATCAAGCTTAACATCTCCAAAAGCTGTTTAAAAGACACTGTGCAACTGCTGTAGGACGTGACTATTTTGTGCCACAGAATATATATATATATATATATATATATATATATATATATATATAGACCAAAATGATACTTATTTTGATGTGAAGTTTTATTGAAATGGTAATTAAAAGTGTATGTTTATGCTTTGCAGTGTAATTGGTCCAGGCAGCACTATAACATGGACGGAGCGTTTCATTCCCCGCAGGGCAGGCACAACCAAGCTGATGGCCAGCTTGGACTGTGCTGCCCTCAGACAGGTGTATGGGGAGGTGGAGGTCACTATTCAGCCGTGAAGTCCGTGAAGAGGACCGATGACTGTCAGCATTTGACCAATTAGACCAAACTGTGTTCAGTAACCCAAACATAGCCTGTAACAATGATTTACCTTTCTACTAGAGTGCACTGAGAAGAACAGCACAGTTCAGATATAATCTTCATGTTTATAGTAAGGGAATTATAGATCTGTAGCACCCAGAACTTACTTACAACTTATGTTATCTGCAGTGTTATCGCTTAAAAGTACCTGGTAAACAGTGCTGGCTGTGCTAATAAAAACTGTTTGAGAAACACTTTTTCTTTGAAGCTTCTGCTTTGTTTTTATCATATACTAGAAAACAGCATTTATTACTTAAAGGAGCAATGTGTAAGACTGGGCCTGTTGAAGTCATACTCCAAACAGTTCACCCCTATGGAAAGAATCACGCAGTACCTTTCTTCTTAATGTTGGCATTAGCAGCTGTTTACTAGAAACAATATGGGGTCAGCATCAGCTCTTATATTTTTATCTATGAGTCTTGCTGAGAACAGGTGATGGCAGTTATAATAATGGTTGATTGCCAACCGCTTTAGCTATTATTGTGTTTACTTTTATTGGCTACCTCTCCTTAAATAACCTTCAGCATGATTGACAAGAGGTTAGAATAAGCTGTCAGGGCAGTGCTACTTCATCCTCTTATGCTGGACTGATTCAACATTTCAGTGACTCACTATTACTTCTTAAAATACAAAGTAGTGTCATAAGACAGGGCAGGCTGGGTCTAACTGGTTAGCATGCTCAGCCGATATCTCTGCAACAATCCATAGATGTCTTTGACTGCATCGAAATGTTTAAATTCTGATCATTAATGGCGCAAGGTGCACACAAATAAAAAAATCTAAAACATAGCTATGAATTTTACGATAAGTATAAAACAGTATAACATTAATCAACTGTTCTTTTTTGAAACATTTAACTAAGTAAATCCTGAACTGTGACCATGAGTGTCTCATTAGACTCCAAACTAAAAGAGCTAACAGTATTTGATGTTTTTTTTTTCACTTCTCTTTTTTTCAGCCCTACACTTTATGGCCAAAGTTTTATGGACACATGACTACACACCTTTAGGAACCTGTTGGACATCACTTTCCAATGCCATGGTCCTTCCTCATACTGTTACCACAATGTTAAAAGTATATATTTGTCTAAAATGTCTTTGAATGCTGTCTTTAACATTACTCTTCACTGGAACTAAGAGGCCCAAACCCTGAAAAACAGCCACAGACTGTTATAGACACATGCATTCCGGTAGACAGTGTTCTTCTGACATCTGCTGGATGGCGAAGTTAATTTAAATATTCTCACATAATTTCTGTGAAATTACAAGAAATTACTACGTTGGTTTATTATATTACTTTGGGTTTTATCAGTGTTTGCCCGTGCATGCATATGCACAACAGCAACAGTCAGTAATCCTGCAGTTTTTTGAAAGAGTTTTTAAGCATTATAGGAATTTTAACCATTTCTGGTGGTTTCAGCAGGTCTTCAGAGATGTTTTAAAGATGAAACCAGATCTGAGAACTGACTCAGACAAAAAGGCTCACAGAAAAGCATGTTTTAAAGTTTTCAGAAATAAAAGAATAATTAGGATGTTCACATGGCCCATGTTCAACGAAGCAAAAACATGAAGAAATCAAAACAGAATTAGGACAGGCGCTGTGGCAATGGCAGAAAACCAGACAGCGACCGTAGCTTCCCAGGCAAGATAGGATTGGGTAAAGGGAATCAGTAGGTTGCAATGAGCAATCTCACCACTAGAGGTTACATACTACTCCTTTAATTTGTAATAATTAATAATTATCTATTCTATTGCAGAGAGAATAGAAAACTGGACAGGGAGCAAGGCAGGAGACAAGACTAGGAAACAGGAGCTTAAACATGTAAACAGACTGGAGACTGGATTGGAGACAGACAAGACTGGAAGGGAACCTGAATGGAACACCGAACAGGGTACCGGACTAAGAAACAAACCGGAGGCGGGACAGAAGACGGGATATGATACGGGACAAAGTGCTGACCCAATGCAGGCAAGAGAACAGGAACAGAGACAAACATGATAACACTGACAAACACAACCAGAAACATAAGACAAAACAAAAACAGGAGGAAACAGAACAGAACTAACAGACTGAACTGGGAACTGAAATGGCTGGGTAGCTGACTGGGCAGGGAACTGGGAAAGAGGCTGCACAGTAGATTAATTAAACTACTACAGTAAACATGTAACTAGAAATTGCAAGTAAGATGTTGTGTGCTGGTTAGGAGAACAAAGTTGGTTTCCCAGGTTCTCCTCAATGCCTGCAACCATTGTATGGATTTGTTCAAAAATGAATTAATTAGGATTCCTAGAGGACAGACTGATTATCCAAACCATGTGCTGGATGGAAACTTCAAATCATATTGGTCTTGGTCAAAGATATGTTTGGAAAATGGTTAAGAGAACATATATACATAATATCACTATTTATTTTGCACAGCATCCCACCTTTTCTGGAAACAGGGTTGTATTATTATTTGTATTTATTCTAATATCAATGTTTTTTTAGAGCAAATAAACACTTACTGCCCAGTTAAATAGCTTTCCAAATGAAATTTACTCAAGAGGCTAACACTTTTGTACAGTACTGTATGCTTGTTAATCAGTCCAATATTTAGAAGGCTGTGGAATGTCTCAGTGAAGATGAAAGGCCCTTGAAGGATTGTTTCTATCATATCTAGTGGACCTCAGAAATTAAGTGATTTGTGGGCAACATGCATACATGTCATTCAATCTATCTAATTTTAGAATGGTTTAAACTACACACATGGTCCACATGTCAGAACGTTCAGCAGACCCGGCACTGTCAGCACAGCTAGCTGTGACGTCAGCATCATTGAATAATCTGCCCAAAGCCACCCAAGTCGACAAGCCTGACAACCAAAACACAAAGATGTGACTTAATAGCGAGTAACACTCTATAAAGCAATAGTTTATATCAAGAAGATCCACAAAGGGCAAATTTGGCTTTTGTCGATGGGTACCAACGTTAACCCACTGACACCCAAATTTGTTTTTCTTTACTTATTTACAGATTGTAACTCCCTCAACTGCAGCCATTACCTTTTCTCTTTTTCATCATAATGAAAGTGAGCAAAAGGATAATTGGTCTCAGTCAGTGCATTAGGGGCTAGGACCAGGACATGCTACAAGGGGCACTGTTCCAGTACACAATGGTCTAGTGCACTTGAGTGTCTATCACTCAAAATGTCTAATATAGCCCTAAATATATATTTGAATAGGTAAATACCAACAAATATAATACATATTAAAAATCTTTAGCTCTGATTTGCAATTTACATTGATTTTTTTATAGTTGATAGTGAACATGATTAAAATGTAACATCTGTGTTACTGTGTTTTTTAGAGTTGTAGCACTCAGCATAAATAAAAGAGGACAGCAAATCAATCAAGTAATAAAGTAATACAGTACAAAAATATTAGAAGTAAAATCATGGTTGTAGCATGTTCATCAGATGTATGTTCTGTACACTACAAGTGATATGGATCTCAAAGTAGTAACTTATTTTAACCAAAAATAACTAAAAATAACACAGTTCTGTAATGTGGATACAATAATTTAAACTGTAATGCTCTACTTTTTTATTAAAAAGAAAATATTATTTTTTATTACTGTAATGCATTCACATTGTAACACTAGGCATAAACATTACAGGCTACATATAACTATAGCCACTATATGTTAACAGCCACGACAGTGAAGAGTCAGTTTCTGAGTTCATTATTTCTTAGTAATCTGTGCTTGTATTGTGACAACACAGTAAAATGTGTCTCACATTAGAAACTGCTCTCGTGTACATTTTCAGATTTCCTGTCCTGTCATGTGACAGGCTGTTGTGGTTAGTCAGTTTCAGAGACGTAAGTACAGAATAGTGCCTCAGTATCACTTTCAAACTACACACAACAACTTTATATGACATTGTTTTCTTTATAATTTTTTTATTTATGAAGAAATTGTGTGACATAGGTCTTTGTAGTAATTTTATTGGCTGTTATTCATGTATACATACGTTATATATATATATATATATATACGGTATACATAGAACACTGAAGTACATGGAGCACTATACAGCTAGCAAGTCTTAACGTCTTAAAGGATCATTACCTTCTGTAAAAGGAGACAGAGTACTTCAGAAACCGGTAAGCCAAGTTCACACATTACATTATGTAACTCTGAGAATGACAATACTTTTGGTTTATTATATATGTGAGTCACACTAGTAAACAATTCAGGCATATATATAAAGTTACTTTTAATCAACCAGCAATTTTTGTTGACTGGAAATGACACAGGCATCTGCCAGAAAATAATAAGACAATGTACAAGAGACATCATTTTGGGAAAAAAAGTTTTTATTTACATTTGAACAAAAAAGTGCAACATATCTTTGTAAACTGAAAATCCAAAGTTCTATACCATTCTAAATAGTCAAATCTGTTCTAAAGCATCCTAATTACCATGATTTATTGGGAACAGCTGTTTTAATCAACTCAACAGGTGCAAAACAGCAGCTCTCTGCAGTTGGTTTGTGGGCAATCATAGTTAAGACAAAAGTAGCTCACTAAGATTCAAGATTCAAGTTTTATTGTTATATGCACAGCAGAACAGACAGTTACACTGTACAATGAAATTCTTACTCTGCTGTTCCTCCATTCACCAATAGATAAGATAAAAAGAAATAATAAAAATATATACAAAATATATAAAGTATAATAACATAAGTTAATATATATAGTAAATATATATATATATAGTTAAAAAATAAAAAAATAAAAGTTATGTGTACTTTTATGTGCAAGTATGAAGAGCAGCAGCCATAAAGTGCAAGTTGCAAGTAACAAATGTAAACAATAATGTTTGTGCGAGTAGTGAATGTAAACAGTATTCTCACAGCAGCAGTACAGTGAGTGTGAGATGCAGTTAAAATCAGACCAGTTAAAACCAGTTCAGATAGGAGAGGTTAGAGAGGTAGTGCATGAGGTGTTCACAAGCCTGATGGCCTGTGAGTAGAAACTGTTTGTCAGTCTTGTGGTCCTGGACTTCACACTCCTGTAACGTCTGCCTGAAGGTAAAAGTGTGAAGAGTGTGTGCTGGGGGTGTGTACTGTCCCTGATTATGTTGTGGGCCCTCCTGGTGACCCTGGTGTGGTAGATGTTCTGTAGTGAGGGGAAGGCTGCTCCTGAGATGGACTGTGCAGTTTTGATCACACGCTGGAGAGCCTTTCTGTCCTGAGCAGTAGAGTTTCCATACCAGACGATGATGGAGCTGGTAAGAACACTCTCAATCATACTCCTGTAGAAGGTGCTGAGAATTTTGGCTGGCATACCAAATTTTCTCAGCCTTCTCAGAAAGTACAGTCGCTGCTGGGACTTCCTGATGATGATCTGAGTGTTGTGGGACCAGCTGAGATCCTCACGGATGTGAATGCCAAGGAACTTAAAGGTTTTCACCCTCTCCACCTCAGTCTCCCCTATGTACAGGGGTGTGTGTAGCTCTCCCTTCCTCCTTGGATCAACAATCATTTCTTTGGTCTTGTCTGTATTCAAGGAAAGATTGTTGTCATGACACCAGGCCACCAGCTCAGCCACCTCCTTCCTGTACGCTGTCTCTTCCCCACCAGTGATCAGTCCAATGACTGTAGTATCATCAGCAAATTTGATGATGCTGGTGTTGTTCTGGGAGGCCACGCAGTCGTATGTGAAGAGCGTGTACAGAAGGGGGCTCAGCACACAGCCTTGAGGGACCCCTGTGCTCATTGTTCTTGTGCTGGATGTGCAGCTGCCGACTCTGACTGACTGGGGTGTGTCTGTTAGAAAGTTCAGCACCCAGTTGCAGAGGGCTGGTGTCAATCCAAGGCTGAGGAGCTTTTCTGAGAGTCTGTGTGGGATGACCGTGTTGAATGCTGAACTGTAATCAATAAAGAGCATTCTGACATATGTGTCCTTGCCCTTCAGATGTGTGAGGGCTTTGTGAAGAGCAACGTTGATTGCGTCGTCTGTGGACCGGCTCCGATGGTACGCGAACTGTAAAGGGTCTATAGTGTTGGGAATGTTGTCTGGGCCTGCTGCTCTGCATGGGTTTATTCTCATCAGGTTCCTGTGCACATCCACTGGTGTTACAATAAGTGATGGGTTCTGTATGCTCTCCTTGGCCGCAATGTCCTTCAGTTGGTCAAGGTTGAGGACATCGAAGCGAGCACTCATTCAGCTCATCAGGCAATGCAGAATGGCTGGTTGTGAGCGCACTGCTTGTTTGTTGATGGTTGGTGATGTGCTGCAGTCCTTGCCACATGCGCCGGGAGTCTGCTTTGGTGTAGTAGCCCTCCAGCTTCAGCCTGTACGCTTCTCTGGTAGATCTGCGCAGGTCGTATCTAGACCTTTTTTAGTCATCAGCCTTGCTAGAGAGAAATGCAGTCTGGCGAGCACGTAGCATGGACTGAACTTTTTGGTTGGGGTACTTTATGCAGCGCTTTGAAGGGACAATGGTTTCAATGCAGCTGCTAATGTAGCCAGTTACCCCAGAAGCATAGTCCTCTAGATCAACAGAACCATCCTCTCTCACAGCAGCGGTTCTGAACACATCCCAGTTTGTACTGTCAAAGCAGTCCTGAAGCACTGAATCAGTTTCTTCATTCCACACTTTAACAGTTTTACTCACTGGAAGTGACCGCTTGAGGAGTTGTCTGTATGCTGGATAGAGGAACATGGAGATGTGGTCAGACTGTCCGAAGTGTGGCCGAGGCACAGCTCTGTAGGCCCCCCTCACGTTGCTGTAGACTTGGTCGAGTAAATTGTTCTCCCTCGTCGGAAAGCTCACGTGCTGATAATACTTGGGGAGGACAGTCCTCAGGTCACCGGCAACAAGGCTGGTGCTGCTGGGCCTTGCACGGTGCTGGTGGAGTGCGAGTAGAGTGCGAAGTCAGAAAGGCTAAAGGCAAGTTCATTTACCTTTACCAAAAACTTTACCAATCTCCAGGAGTTCTTCTTTACTGTAACTAAATGTTCCGGATGTGTACTTTACATTTAAAATAAATACTAAAGACAAAATAAATAATAAATAACGTTGGCTACTGGAGGAACACACAAAGACATCTGCCATGGTGGACGCCATCTTGGAAATGACCTGCAGGTGCGCATTGTGGCTACTCAAAGTCAGGAAAGGGCTATATGGCCATATCTTTTTTCAAGTTCCAGTGGCTACAGTGCAAAATGTTATTCAAAGATGTTCTCCATGTGTTTTTCAGCCAATGGACCAGGGAACAGGGCGTAGCTAGCCCTATTTTAGCCCCAGCACCCCTAAAGTTCATAGTAGAAATAAATTAATTTGTCTCTGACAAGCTGGAAATGTTAAAACCCTAATAAGAACCCAAATAAGAATAGCTCATAATAAAAAACTACATTTTAAATTCATTTCGGACCATCAGTGCAAAATCAGTGTTAGGGAAACACAGTGAATCGGAAGACACCAACAAATCTTTAAAAAAATTTTTTTTAGATTTTTTTTAATTTAAGAAAAAAATAAATAGATTCATATCAGTTTAATACATTTTTCTGATTGAATATTCAGCTTCTGTGGACTAGGGTGACCAGATGAGAATCAGCTAATACACATACAGACATCACTACTGTAGCACCTTAAACAGCCCACCTGCATCATTAGCCTGCTAAATTACAATAAACCGTCAGATAAACACTGACACCGTGTGTGCGCGATGCGAAAAGAGAAGCTGGATCATACCATTTTGCAGGGCAAAAGGGGACGCTGCTGTCTTTTCGTTGTTAAAATAATTTCCAGTCATAAATGCTGGTGTGTGTGTGTGAATGAATATGAATGTGTCAATATGTATAGTTTTGTATTGTATTTTTTACCTGACAAGAGAGAATTATTTATTTTCTGTCATTTCTTATCTCTCTTTTTGTATTCTGAATAACTTGCACTTCAGTCTACCTCTTGTCCTGTATCTGCTGCTATTCTTCTGCTGTAACGATGCAAATTTCCCCATGCAGGAGATTTGTTTTGTAGATTAATGGTTTATTGTAGAGAAACTAATTGACTCGGACTTCTTGAAAGTGACTGTCACTGGAATCATTTTACATTGGCTCACTGTGAATAACTTTACAACCACTGAATTATGCAGAAAGTTGGTGGAAGGTCTGGTGAAAGTAGACATGAGGGAACGTGTCACTAATTACAACAAAGTAAAAGAAAGAAAAGTGATGTTTAAGTTATCTGGTTATCATTTTCTGTCCCATTAAATATATTTGAGACGATCTGGGACAACATCCAGCCAGTTTATAGCTCTTAATATTCAAACGTGAGTTTAACATTTTGTGATTAGGTGATTTAGATTATATGTATAATCACTTCAGAAGTAAAACAGAAAGGAGACAATTGTTTTACACACACACACACACACACTAACACAAGTTAGTAAAAGCTGATTTGTGAGCTTTGTAGTCACAAACATAAATGCATGTCTATAACCTCATCATGGTCTGCTGGAGTATCTTTCTCAGTTGAAAACCACAGGATATTGGAGAGCCTTATTTCAAATGATTTGGCAGCACTCCTAGACTTTCGTTACAGCACTCACTTTGGGAAAGTCTGCCCTAAAGGGCGTGTTGTAGGGGAGACTGTGGGGCAATTTTACATTGTCATCAAAAACAATAATACAGAATACAGTGTCTGTCATATTAGAAAAGAAGAGTAAGAAATTCATGTTTTATACCTGTACAGCTTGCAAAGAAGAATAACCTGTGGAGACCTCTGCACACCTGCAAGATCAACTGAACCTCAGTCTCTTGTCATATGACTTTCAACACTTTGGATTTCTGGTCATTAGATTATGTAATGACAAGTTAAAATGGGATCTAATACATGTGAGTGTGCCTATGTTTGTGTGTTATACTGTATTTCTGGTCTTCTCAATGTTACAAATACTACAAAAAGAAAAATATAAAATGTTTTTTTTTCTTTGGTCAATCCACAGCCAAATCAGATGATCAGCAACATTTATTACAAGACACAGATGATGGTAAGAGGTTTACATATTTCAAGAATGAACTCTCTTAAATTCATTTAGTGATACCCTTTTAGCATCACTTGCCAGTTTAAATAAATATGATTGCTGCTAAGCTTTGTTCTTGTTCTTTACAGAACCAGTACTGCTGTTTGAGGAGATGAATATTGTGCTCATTGGATATCAGAAAGCTGGGAAAAATAAGATCGGAAATGCCATCCTCGGGAAGAAAGCCTTCACATATTGGAATACACGAGCACAGCAGCACTACTTAAAAGATGACAACACAACATTTGGAAGACGCATTACTTTGATTCGTGTCCCTGGCTGGTCTAACGATCTGAGCTCAGAAGATCCCAGGCAAATGAGTATTCGGCGAGTTATTAAAGACAGTGTGAAATGGTTTAAAGACGGACCTCATGCTATTATAGTGGTTGTTAAAACGAATACTACACTGGAAGAGGAAACAACAGAAACACTGGAAAAACTTTTGGGTTCCAATATTTCTGAACATACGTTAGTCTTTTCTACAGACGGAGAAAATATTGTACTGGCTACTTTGCATGACCACTATGTACAGAGAAATCAAATCATAATTCACAGATGCAGAAAACGATATCACTTCTTGAAGAGATGCACATGTGGAAGGCAAAACATGGAGCTTATTGAAACAATTGAGAACTTCATTGTGAATAAGAACGCCACTTATTTCTATCCACCTTGGAAGGAGCCACCAAGTCCTGAATTACAGGCTCAACAGCTAGTTTCTCTAATTAATAGACTAAATCAGAAGATTTCAGCTCAAACTGAGTACATCTCCAAATTACAATCAGACAAACAGACCAAGACTAAGCTTCGAATGATAATAGGGTCAAAGAAAAAAGAAATACAGCAACTACAAGCTGTGCTGAGACAAAAGGAGGAGGCACTGACAAAAATGAGGAACGAGGTAGAAATGCTAAGGGCAAACCAAAGTGACCCAGTGAGCTCTGTACAACACGAAAGGATATCACAGCTTGAAGATGAAGGAAGGCAAAGAGAAAACAAGCTTCGGACAGTGATTGAGCAAAATGAACGTTTGAATGAAGAGCTTGAGAAGAATAATGAAGAGATAAAAACACTGAAACATGAAAATCAAGAATTAATGAACATATTGTCTCAGAAAGAAAGACAAAGAATGCAAATACAAACAAGAAAGACAACAAAGAGCACTAAAACAAAAATTGAATTACGACAACTGCCCTCCACAGGTAACTTACTTAAGATTGCTTGCTATTATTTTTGCTATGACACTTATTCAGCGTGTGCGGACTTGTTCAAAATAATCCATTTTGATGCATGTCTGTATTAGTGTATTGTACAAGCACAGAAATGATTTGAGTGTTGCAGTGGACAAATAAACAAGTGCTACTGATTTGCTATTGCTTTGGAACAGCACTCGTCAAAATTAACCTCACTATTTTTTGTATTGTCAAGCTGACTTTTCATCCTTCCTCAAGTTTCTAAAAGAACTGAATGTAACGAATTATAGTTTTCTTTTTTTGGAGAAAAACTTAGAACCTTTTGTTTTTGGAGCATTGACTATATGAATAGTGATCCTCATTGATTCATGACTTTCTGTTTCACTGGATATAAATCTGAGTTGTTACAAAGCTGTCTTTAAACTCATTAAAAAATACAAGATATTTTTTATTGTAGTAATAGGAGCAGAGCTTCGCAGCATTGCAAACTTGGATTTTTTTAATTAGCTTTTATTTAGTTTTTATTTTGCTTAGTTTTTTGGTTACTAGTTACAATTTCATAAATTAACATTGAATTAATTCTAAATGTGAATACATTGTTCAGATAAAATATGAAATCTGAAAATACTTAGTAAAGAAATCCTTAGTAAATGACTAAATGCCCAGGTTTCTGACACACTGCAGTGTTGAAGACACCACATATCATACTGTATCCATTTTCATGTTTAATCGTAACCCTGTGATTTTGTGCTGTCCTCATGTAGGAGTAGAGTTTGTGGACCGGCACCGCACAGAACTCATTCAGAGAGTTTTGTCAGTGGATCCCATTCTTGATGAGTTATTAATATTAATTGGCGATGATAAGTACTCAAAAATCCGACTTGCTCAAACAAACCAGGACAAAATGAGGGAGCTCTACGTCATCTTGGACAGAGGTGGACAGAGGCTGAAGGAAGCATTCATGAAGAGTCTTTTTAAAAATGAGAAGTGTGTTGTTGAAGATTTGACTTCCAAATGAGATGAAGCTCAGTCTACTGCTCAGAAAATGTCAGGACCATTGCTGACCAATTGATCACAAGGCAGTTACTCAGTACTACTATTATATATTGTTGTAGTAATGATACTGCAGCCACTGGACTTCGGTATAGATGCAAAAATGCTAACATATAAACCATTAAATATTCACCACATTATGACATGATCTACCACCTGAAAGCTCAGGTAATGCTCCTGAGCATTTTTTCTCATTCAAAGCCACTGCCACCTTGTGGACAGTTCCAGTGTGCAGTGTGTAGTCCAGTTCAGTATCTATTCAGGTCAGTGCATTGGATTTCACCATATTTCACTTATTAATGCATGACTGTTTAAATAATTATTCTTTTTGTACCTAAGCAACATTTTTAAAGAAAACATGGACCAGATTCATCTGAAAATGCCAAAAAGGAAATGCTATATGCAAACAAAAAAAAAACAAACTAACAAGTAGAAAAACATACTGTGTGGCTAATTTAATGGTCAGACTTTCGTATTTCATAAAATACCTTTGCTGCTAAATATCTGTAAGTTTGTTTCATTTAAGATTTGTCAATTGCGTATGTGCATGCATTTAAATCAGATCACTAGAGTGCAGTTAGTTTTTCATGTATCCTGCAATGCATCGCATGTAAGATGTAAATAATAATAGACATTTTTCATGCACATTGTGGCAATGTTTTACTGTCGATTATTAGTTTTAGGTTTAAAGTTTACTGTGTTGTTTTTTATGATATTTGCTCATCTCCTGTGTCTGATTTTTTTTTTTTTTTAGCGGGGTTCTGTGTGTTTGGACACTGTATCTACCAAGTTAGCCAACCCACTCAAACAATAGATTACAGCTGATCGTAGACCAACTATGGCTTTTATTGTTTTGGTTCTGAGTTTATTTTGGTGAAGCCTGAATGCCTGTCGTCAGTCACTGTCCACCATTTATTTAGAATGGGAAATTTAAAAAGAACCAGCCAAATAAGAAACTAACATGAGCTTTGTTTGAGTAATTGAAAAAGGTGATGTATATGATAGCTGGCAAAATGGGTGTGTGCACCTTCATTATAACCAAAGGTTTTGTGTTATTGAACATGGTGTAGAACCAAGCCCATTGGGCTGATAACCACCCATAGCCCTAAGACCCCTGTGTAGATTAAAGTGTCCCTGCTCCTATTAAACATAAATAGTTGCCTAATACTATGCTAAAAGACAACATTGTTGCATTGTGTTTATTATTTCCTCTGATTCATAAGAAATGTTCCATTTGTTGGTATATATTAGTGTTGTAACTGCTGTTGTGATGAACAGTTCAGTTTTAATTTAGTAGATCTTAAGCTAATGTCTGCACCTCCGCACTGCAGGGCAAATCATATACAGAGATGTACAGTTACTGCAATGTGCAAGTTATTTTATATTGTTAATTCCAACTAAGAATATATATATATATATATATATATATATATATATATATATATATATATATATATATATATATATATTATTTTTATTTATTTTTTTTTTTTTAATGTTGTTTTTTAGTTGGTGTAGTTGTGAGTTGGTAAAATGTATTGTAGGCTTGTAAGCTATTGTACCACTTTATGTAAGAATTTGGTCTTGAACTTATGTTTATTAAATGCCAAATTTATTTAATTTGGATAAATATGTATTATTATTGACATATTTACAGTATGTTAAATAAAAATGCAAACAATTTAACCCATCTAAATATTGACAGACATAAACTATACTATATACTATATTGCAATCACATGATTGACAGAAACATCAGCTGAAGATTAGATGACAATGTTAGAGAGAGACTGATGTCCATAAACAGATTATTTTTAAAACACTGTTATTTCCACTGCTAGGATGTAATTTTATGACCACACAAAAAAAAAAACATGAAAGGATTTTTCATTTGGTGTTTCATCCACACCATTCTCTTCTAAAGAAACTGGAGATTGTACACAGGTTGTTTTGTGCACAAGGAGCAATAAACAGCAAGTAAAGGTAGGCCCGATCCACTAAGGCCACAGAACACTTCCTTTTAATGATCCCAGTTGAACATGAACTACAGCACCACCTTGAGGTTGTAGGAGGTCAATCAATCCCATTAGTTCTCACACAGGTTTTGTGAGCAATTTGGAGGACTAACAGAACTGAATTAAAAAGATGATAACTATTATTTCACACAATGTTCTTTTATTAGAATAATAAATAAGTTTATAAAATTACACTATGAATGAAAGGTTGACAGTGTTACAGTGTGACAGTCTCATGTATTAAATGAGTATATGATTAGAATATATGAAGAATCAGCAGCACAACCATAAAACAAAAACAATGATTTAAAAGGACCTAAATTAAAGGGCCCAAAAAAATAAAATAAATAAATAAATAATATATGGAACTAAATAAACAAGTAAACACTACAACCTTAGACAATCACCAAATAAAGTATATAAATATAAGTGAACACTTCCACCACCAAAAAAAAAAAAAAACCTCAGTGCTTTTTCCCCAACTTTTAATTTAATATGGTGAAATATGACCTGAACTTCAAATTTAAATACATATATAACACTGGCCTGAAAAAAGGTTGGCACTTAACTCAAACGACCCATTTAATATCTACTACTATAAAAAAATGCAATTTATCTTAAAAACCATACACATATCCTACATCTATTAAAATATTAAAGGGAAAGAAAGAACAGTGATTAAATTTCACTGGGTGGGAATACCACTGCCAGGAGGAGAAACAGCACACTATAGTAGTGCTATGCAGCTTTAATGAAAACCCTCAGCCGATTTAGTGCCTTTAAAAGTATAGTGAGTCTGCCATGAAGGGGTTCCACTCTCCACTCATTACTGAAGGTGCAGTCATACCGGGCACTGCTACACACTGTAACCAATAAGAGCATTTAAAACAATAAGGGCTTTAAAACAAGCCAAATAACAGGCATACTCTGCGACTGTACGGTTTAACAGTAACTCACAAGACAAACAAACAGCAGATACCTGTATCTGGACTTCCACCAGTGCATAACAGTTTCACCACCACGATCACACCATCTGCACTGAAAAACAGCTTGGTCTTGCTATCTACACTAAAGGTTCAAGTGCATGTCTAAACTTCGTTTTACAATAGCAGCTAACGCTTTTAGTACAGATACATACATTTGGGAACAAATTGTCTTACAGCCTAATAAACATAACAAAACCAAGTCTAACACACACACCCATGTACCAGAAATAAAAGACATGCAGTCAAACATGTTAGAAATAAAGACATTCTTTTTTATTAAACAGTCTGCACATTAATTATTCGGTTCTGTACAGACCACAATTTGAAGTCCCAAGAAACAGGCAGATCAGAGTGTTATTTTCTCAGACCACAATATTCCCTTTCATGTACTCATGGTATGAGGCTGAAGTAACACTAGGAATTTGGAGTAATGGGATGGTAAAATTGTGAAAAGTGTCTGTGTTTCTGTATATACCACAATTTGAAGTCCCTTAAAACAGGCAAGTCAAACAGTTAGGTCATGTCAGACCACTATATTCATACGTTATTGAACTGTACCACACTTTACAGAGGGTCCCTTATCGTCTTCAGTGTCGCTAACTCACCTGTCCGCTCTCCTCTTTATCCACTAAGTTTTTTGTAGTTTGAGAGGCTGGTCATAGTGAGTGGTCAGTCACGAAACCATGTTTTAAATATGAATTTTCTACTAGTACAAATGTAATTACAGACTCTCCTAGTAATATTTGGCACATTTTCGGAGTGTAGAAGTCATAGTTTTATCATCAACTATAACAAGCTACCTTGGCACTAATACTTGGAAGCCTAGTATTAACTTACCCTGTCACAAACCACACACACTGCTTACCTACCTGTCTGTGCTTCTTTCAAATGGACCAACTTTACAGAAGCAGATCAGAAGGAGCTTCAAAAACCCCTCTTAACATTGTTCAGTCCAGTGTGTTACAAGGGAATATATTTACTCTTGACATTGGCAGGGAATCTATAAGCAGTGAGTTTACATCCAAAGACTTAACTTTACTTCAGCCATAGTGCAAATGAAACAGGTCTCATTCATCAGGGTTAATACAAGGAGCAGTGCATAACCTTGTGCTGTTGTCCACAAGACCAAAGTAACAATCCTAAAAAAATTGAATCAATTAATCTATACGTCATAGGCTCGTTTCAACCAATTTCAAACCAGTAAACAGTGAGTTTATATCTAAAGACTTATTACCATTACTTCAGCCATAGTGCAACTTCTGTCACCTGAGAAAATAGGACATGCATGCCAGTAAGAAAAAAAACTGGATAGCTACTTCAGTCTTTCTGAGTCACATAGTGCAGATCTTGAATCACAAAAAAAACATAACCAAATGAACACGTCAGTACCATTAGAATGAAAGTTATTGTGTTACCAAAATTCTAATCTCGCTTTTCTCGCTCCTCTCTCGCTTTTGACACCCATGTGACTCCCACACTTCCAGTCTTACACAGTGAGTCTCATATGACTGGAAAGTTTTCCTTCTAGTGTTGGCGCTGCTAACAACCACACGTAGCTACAGAGTCTCATGTGACAGCAGCGAAAGGCACAGCCAATCACACTGGCCATATGCTTTACGGGGAGGTAGGACTTGAGTAGAGAACGTGATTTAACCCTTTCTGCCCCTCTAGGTTAATGAGACGTTGACAGATCAGGGTTTTTTTGGAGGAGATCAGATTATTACTGGGGACAATTCAAGAACTGCTGGATAGTGGTGGGGACACGTCACTTCTGTCCATGCTAATTCTACACCCTTGATGTGTTAGCTAGGCTATGTTCCCATTACAAGCCTCATTAATCAGTTCTGATTTTTTGCTCAGATTTCAGATTTGGCTGCCTGGACGGTTCACATTTATAAATATTAATGGCCTGTATCTGTCTGTAATGTGAACCATGATATGACCTTAGGATGTGACATTTGAAAGACATTAGATTTTGGTTACCTAACGTTATGACATAAAACCAACCAAATTTCAACGTCTGCGGTATACATCTGTATTCCATGTCAAATAGACGTTGTTTTGACACTGAATCATTTGATGTCACAATATACCAGATATCAGTGTCTATTTGGGGTTGATGGCCAGTTAGCAGTGAAAAATTAGAGATTGTGGATCTGAGTGAGTACATGCAGTTTGGTGGCTGTGAGGCAAATGAAACAATAGGGTACAGGGCAAAAATAAATGTAGGGAAAAATGAGGGAAGGAAAATAATGTCAAACAGGCATGTGGGTCAGAACAACTTAAAATACTCTGCTCTGAAGTAGTGTATGCATAGCAGTGCCTTTTGGTCAAGTACTATAGTATTACAGCGGTGAAAGTGTGGTGAGTATGCTACCTAGCGAAATTCCAGGTTTACTGCACTAGTAGCAGTGGTGGGATCTCCTTTAGTTACACTGATAAATGCAGGTATGATGTGAGAGGGTGCTTTGTACTATGGGAATGAAACTGCCCTTGTTAGGTTGAGTCCTTCCTGTTGTTGTGGTTGCATAACATTGTGGACAATAGTTTTCAGTGCTTTTGAGGTGACTGTGTTGTGATTGACAAGTGATTTTTTGGTGGAATACGTTGAGACATTTCTGCCGTGTTTTTGTAACTGTAGAGCATTTTAGCAATTTTGGAAATTTTGGACAATGGCTGTGCTAAGCTGCAAATGATACATTGTGAAAACTTATTTGGAAAACTTTCCAAAAATGAAATAATGTATTGCATATGGTTAAATGTAACGATTGAGAAGAGGTGGCTACACACACAGATGAGGTTTATTTAAATTCATAGTAAAAAAAAACAAAATAACAGATGACAAAAAGAAACCAGAATAACAAGACTAACGGTACCAGGAATACACTAAACAACAAAACTACAGACAGCTAGAAACACAGGATAAACAGGAAAAAAACAGCAAGCTAGATAACAAACAAACAGCAAAACACACAGGCAGACTAACAGCGAAAATGTCAGATAAAGGCAAGGGGAAAACAGAGGGTATATAACAAGACAGGAAACACGGCACATCTGGACACAGGAGGGGTCACAGATTCAAACCAGGTGAGCGGCGGAGACACAGGAGCACATGACTAAAACAAACACGAGCACATGACTACAACCAGGAATGTAAACAGACAAGCGAGGACAGGCAGGGCGTGACATCAAACCTTCTGTAAGTAATTATTTATAGTCAATCTGACAACATATATTATTGGGTAAGTGAATTTCCATGTTGGGCTTTTTGATCGTTTTACTATTGTGCTATTTTTCAGCTTTACATAACTGATTTACAACCTTGTACTACCATGTTTCTCCAATCTTCTGCAAGAATGGAATAATTAGATCTTTTATGTTCTTGTCATTCCTGGGGATGGCCTTCAATAGATCTCTTGTGTGGACGATACACTCCCTTTCACCCCAGTGTTCATTCATCAGCTCTGCCAGTTTGTTTGGGCTTTGGCCTTCCACGCGGCCTCTAGGAATCCTGTGTTGCCCTCTGTTGTACAAGAAGCCCCTCATCTTTTCAAGCTGTTCCTCATTTAAGTCAGTCAAAATGTGTACAAGAGTATCACACCATCCTTCTAGATCACTTACTTTGGAGTTGGGTTCATAGGATCCACCTGAATAAACAAAAACATGTTTACAGCTGGATGATTAATATAATGAGGCTAAACACAAAAAAGTTGAATAAGCTCAGTGCAAGTAAAGGGAAATAAATGAATAACAAGCCTCCTTTCTGGTTGTTTGGATACTTACAATTAAAATCCTTCAGCTCATGGCAGTCAGGGGCTAGATGGTTACCCAGGCTTGTCTCATGATAACCCAGCAGGCTTGATGTCTCCGTAGGATGGATTTCAACGTCTGTTGTGCTTTCTCCTCTTTCTGTGTTTCTTGATTCAATTGTAGGCTGAACAGATTGAGAAGAGCCTGATTGTTCAGGACCTCCTTGTATTCTCATCATTATATTCTCTAATTTTGTGATGTCCAATACTGACTCTTCTCTCCTGATTCTTGTAGCACGAGTGCTTGTATATTCTCTAAGTTTAGTGATTTTTCGTTGCAGTCTTTTTAAAAGAGTGTTCTTGTCGTGTGACTCATCATACTGCTCACTTTCATCAATGCAGAAATTAAGTGGATATGAACTGGCTCTTTTCTCTGCAATCATCAGTGCTATGTTTTCAAGCAACTTCTTACTCTGTTCAAAACTGTTGGGTTTTAATAACAAACGTCTACCACCACATGTATTAACTAGTGATCGGATGTTCATTTTGTTGATTGTGTCTTCGCGGCTCATCTGCTCATTTCCCCCTGTTAGGATGACTATGGTGTGATCCCAAATGTTCTCAGTAAAGAGTTTTTCCAGTGTAGTTTGTGTTGTTTCGGTGAGGGTGGAGTTCACTTTAATGGCCAGAATAATTGCATGAGGTCCATGTTCAAAAGAACTTACTGCGTCTTTAATCTCCTGTCTTAACTCACGATGCTTTCCATCTAAACCCAATTCTCCTGACCAGCCGGGAACACGGACCAAAGTTACCGTTGTTCCGAATACAGTACGTTTTTTTGTGATGTAATGTTTTTTAAAGGAAGTAAAATATGTGAAGACTTTTTTCCTCAAAATGGCATTTCCTATTTCATTCTTCCCAGAACCATGACATCCCAGGATCACAAGGTGTAGCTCCTTAAAGAGTGAATAATTGATACCTAAATGAAAAAAAGAATCAGTTACATACAATCAATATCCTTTTTACAAGATAGCATGTTATTTTTTATTGATTAACTAAGCATCCATGGGCAGGTGTTCAAAATTCAAGTGATTTGTTAGCAGAACTGTTGTTAAAACAGGCTCACCCTCCTCATCCAAAATATCATATTGTGTGGCTGCTAAAAAAAACAACATAAAAACAAACACAAACATTAAGCTTTTATAAAAACTTTGTTCTTATGCTTCTGTGCTACTGAAGTCAGGACTACTTTCGATTAGCAAGGTTCCAGAACTTAGAAACCTAAACATTTACGTTTAAACCATGACTAGTCACTGGAAACAACAGGGAATTGTAAAAAAAATAAAATCTAAAAAAGCCTAATATATAATGTAATGGGTCATTAATCATTCATCAGAAACAGAGTAATTACTATTTATTGATAGAATGCATAAATGCCCAAAAGACGAACTAGATTTAAGAGTATGGCTTTGAACTCTCATATTACATCCTAATGTTGTTTTCATACAAGCTGAACTGCAACATGCTGTAAAAGAAAGTATCCGATTTCCTCTATATTTGCACGTTTATTACACTAAATGTTTGAGACATTTAGAGGCGGACATCAGATAGTCATTGTTGTTCACACAACTTGTCTTTCAAAAAGGTCAATAAATAAGAGTGAAAATGATTACTTACAGTTATTGTTTCCCATGTTACTGATATGTCAGAATCAGTTGAACAGCTCCACTTGTGATAATGATCTGTTCATGATCCAAGTCTGTAGATAATTTAACAAAACATGTGTAAAAGGTACTAATTCCCTCACGTTAGTCAGTCTAATTGGGTTGATCTCTAAATGCAGAGCCTTAAAAGAGCCTTATTTATATCCTACTGAGCAATAGGCAGCCTGAGCTCTTACACACATTTGCCATGCTAACAAACTAGGAACAACTTCTTAACACAGACTTGTGAGACCTTGGAAAAGAACTGGATGAAAAAAATATTAGACATCCTCAAACCTAGTATTTACTTTTATTCTGTTACACCTGGTGAAGAAAAACATGTTAGGTCTATACAGTTACATGCAGAAGTATAAACACCCATGGGCAAATCACACGCTTTGCTGATTATCTAACTAAAAATAACACCTAAGGATGATATTTTCTGTGCTTTTTTTGGGTGTAGTTTCTATGTATTTATAAAGCACAGGCCACAATATATGTTTGTTATGTTTATATACGTGTTTACAAAACTAAAATTTAAAACACAATTTAAAAGAGTACAATTTTCAATTTGCTAGAGCTGCTGCCATGGTAACTAGTAATGTTCAAATCTCAAACCAGAAAAAATGCAGACAGTAGTGTTCATGGTCTAAAAAGGCCTAAATCTTGATTTATCAAATATGATTTTTAAAATCACAATTTAAATCACAGTCACAATATTAAAATTGCAATTAGATATTTCTTTAATTGTTCAGCCCTAGCTCAAAGCTATATGTAACACGCAGCTTTTGTGTCTGTTATTAGTGATTTCAGTTAAAGGTATTTGGTCATTCTAAATGTTACATGGTAAATTTGTGCCAGTGTAATTCTCTTACCAGACATTGAAAAACTCTGCCTCTTCTAAAAGGATGAAACAATCCTTTAACCTTCATAACAGTAAGATTTACTTGCTGCTATCTGCTCCTTGCACAAAAAAAAAAAAAATCTAAACTAAAGCACCATTTCTCTTTTAAGAGGAAGTTTGTGGGTGAAGCAGCAAAATCTTTCACTGCTTTTTTCTGTGCCATGGTCAGTCCCACTGTAAAACACTTCTGCAGCTACTGTTTCTTCTCAGTCACATGACTTCTGATATTGATCAAATGTAGAACAAGAGGAAACAATATACAAACGAGTCTTGACATGTTAAATGCCTCTGGAGTCTAAATCTGTCTGTGTTTTTCCAACCTTAAAAAACACCTCATACAACTTATTTGTTATGTTTTAGTGGAGTAGAGTATTCAAAGCACAAAACTGTGCTAGACACTGATTGGCCAGGGCTGTAGTTACCTGGACTAGTTAAGTATATGAATCGTAACATTATTCATATATGTTTCTCGGTTTTTGCGGAAATAGTTGCATTTCAACAACAGCACAGATAAAACACAGCACCGAGAAACCAAGGTTTACAGCCAAACTCAACAGTTTCAGTGAAAAAGACATGCAGAATTCAAAAGTGGGGACAGATTTCTCTATAAAGAGGCAAAATACAGGCTTGAAAAAAAAGAGATTATCAAAGCAGCAAAGAACAAACATGCAGGGAAGCTAAAAGGCTATATTGCTGCTAATGGCCCAAATAGATCTCAAAGTGTTCAACTAGACTGCGAAAAGCTTGTCAACAAACTGCAAATCTGAATATGACCTCACTATCTTGGAACACCATGTAAATAGAATTTTCAGTAGACAGAAAATAGGAAAAGCTCAGATTTACTGTCTCCATCAACAAAACACTGCTTTGATTAGCTAGCACCAACTTTGATAAACTTCATCAACCTCTGGAACTTCCTTTTTTTAATAGGTTATGTGTCATTCATTTGTGCACTCATCAAGACAAATTCCTTGTCTATTTAACATACACATACAAAAAATCTTCTGATTGTGATAACCATTATGGGCACCTGAGCACCACCCTACTGGTTATGTAAAATAAAAACTAACTGTATGTCAACATTTGCAGAAAAATGTTTGCTGCACAGCCTGTGCTTATTTCTTTTCAGTTTCACTTTTCACATAAAAAGATATCTCATTTTGCCAATGCTGCCCTGTATGTGACAAAATAAGAGACATGTGTCGGCAAAAACATGCACAATCATGCCGTGTTTCTATGTAATGGGAGAGGAATGGTAGCATGATCACTCATATTATAATTCATACTATACTTATTTCAATCATTATTAATTCACTATAAATAAACACATTACGGAGTACTAACCATTTCAAAAATCAATTCAGATATTTCTTGCAGTTCTCTACATTTCATAAGTTTGTAAATGTAAACTTCAGTAAATGTTTAATATTATGAAGGGAAACGGTTCCATTTGTATTGCATGTTTGTGTATGAAAGGTTTCTCAGACCTAAATGTGTGACACAAAAACTAATCATGAATTTTACTTAAATAATGCCCCTTTAATTTAATTTAATAAATATAAATTTGTAATAAATTAATAAATATATATTTACACAATGCATTAAAATAACAGTATAAACAATCTATTCTGCTGTAACTGGTCACATAAAAAAGTTACTGGTAACAAGACAGGATTTCCTCAAACAGAACAAGACTGTATATTTAAAGGAGCGAATATTGAAGCATAGGACTGATACAGTAATCACCAACCCTGGTTAGAGATCTATTTTAGTTTAGCTTCTCCCTCGAGTATCCCTCTAAACTAAGTCTAATAAATCGGATCTAGTTAATCAAGAACTTAGTAACTAATTAATTAGCTGTAGCAAGTGTGGCATACTGGATTTGGAACCAGTCTTGTCACCAACCCTGAATGTTTACCGTCCAGAATTTCCATGTTTGATATCAACTCTTTATAAACTAACTGTTTCCAGCAAAAAGATTAGACAATAAAGTTTAATATGACTAAACTATGCATAATATATGCATGACATAAAAGAATTTGTATTTGCATTTGTATGTATTGCATTTGCCTCAGTGAACTAACATCTTACTATAGCAATTCTTGTATTATAGTCTTCATGCCTCATTTTCAGGTCAAAATCACTATGTTTCCCTGGGGGTCATTGCCTTAGTGTATACATTCTAACCCTTGTCTTTGAAGTATTTCCATATGGTACTGCTCTTAGATTTGGCAATTCATCTTGGAATAAACACAATATCAGCTGCTTATCTCCTGTGCAATTCACACATTTCACAAATTAACCAGATATGCATCACTTTATTTACTTACTTATTCAACATACTCTTATGTGACAAGCACTTCAAAAGTATTCAGCTCATGTTATGTTATAATAGTAATCATTCAAGATTCAAGAGTTTTATTTTCATGTGTACAGCAGAACAGATATTTACACTGTACAATGAAATTCTTACTTTGCAGTTTCTCCATTCACCAATAGATAAAGATAACCAAAAAAGAAATAATAAAAATATATACAAAATATACAAGTATAATAAGTTAAAGTAAATAAAAGTATTTTTTTTATAGTTAAAAAATACAAAATAAAAAATATACGTGCTTTTATGTGCAAGTATGAAGAGCAGCAGCCATAAAGTGCAAGTTGCAAATAACAAATGTAAACAATAATGTTTTGTGCGAGTAGTGAATGTAAACAGTATTCTGACAGCAGCAGTACAGTGAGTGTAAGGTGCAGTTAAAAGTTAAAACCAGTTCAGATGGGAGAGGTTAGAGAGGTAGTGCGTGAGGTGTCTTGTGGTCCTGGACTTCACACTCCTGTAACGTCTGCCTGAAGGTAAAAGTGTGAAGAGTGTGTGCTGGGGGTGTGTACTGTCCCTGGTTATGTTGTGGGCCCTCCTGGTGACCCTGGTGTGGTAGATGTTCTGCAGTGAGGGGAAGGCTGCTCCTGAGATGGACTGTGCAGTTTTGATCACACGCTGGAGAGCCTTTCTGTCCTGAGCAGTAGAGTTTCCATACCAGATGATGATGGAGCTGGTAAGAACACTCTCAATCATACTCCTGTAGAAGGTGCTGAGAATGTTGGCTGGCATACCAAATTTTCTCAGCCTTCTCAGAAAGTACAGTCGCCGCTGGGACTTCCTGATGATGATCTGAGTGTTGTGGGACCAGCTGAGATCCTCACTGATGTGAATGCCAAGGAACTTAAAGGTTTTCACCCTCTCCACCTCAGTCTCTCCTATGTACAGGGGTGTGTATAGCTCTCACTTCCTCCTTGAATCAACAATCATTTCCTTGGTCTTGTCTGTATTCAAGGAAAGATTGTTGTCATGACACCAGGCCACCAGCTCAGCCACCTCCTTCCTGTACGCTGTCTCTTCCCCACCAGTGATCAGTCCAATGACTGTAGTATCATCAGCAAATTTGATGATGCTGGTGTTGTTCTGGGGTGATGTGCTGCAGTCCTTGCCTCATGCGCCGGAAGTCTGCTGTGGTGTAGTAGCCCTCCAGCTTCAGCCTGTACTGTCTCTTAGCTTCTCTGATAGATCTACGCAGGTCGTATCTAGACCTTTTGTAGTCATCAGCCTTGCCAGAGAGAAATGCAGTCTGGCGAGCACAGAGCATGGACCCAAGTTCACCATTTATCCATGGTTTTTGGTTGGGGTACTTTAAGCAGCGCTTTGAAGGGACATTGGTTTAATGCAGCTGCTAATGTAGCCAGTTACCCCAGAAGCATAGTCCTCTAGATCAACAGAACCATCCTCTCTCACAGCAGCGGTTCTAAACACATCCCAGTTTGTACTGTCAAAGCAGTCCTGAAGCACTGAATCAGTTTTACTCACTGGAAGTGACCGCTTGAGGAGTTGTCTGTATGCTGGATAGAGGAACATGGAGATGTGGTCAGACTGTCCGAAGTGTGGCCGAGGCACAGCTCTGTAGGCCCCCCTCACGTTGCTGTAGACTTGGTCGAGTAAATTGTTCTCCCTCGTCGGAAAGCTCACGTGCTGATAATACTTGGGGAGGACAGTCCTCAGGTTGCAATGGTTAAAGTCACCGGCAACAAGGCTGGTGCTGCTGGGCCTTGCACGGTGCTGGTGGAGTGCGAGTGGAGTGCCAAGTCAGAAAGGCTAAAGGCAAGTTCATGTCAAACTTTACCAATCTCCAGGAGTTCTTCTTTACTGTAACTAAATGTTCCGGATGTGTACTGTACATTTAAAATAAATACTAAAGACAAAATAAATAATAAATAATATTGGCTACTGGAGGAACACACAAAGACACCTGCCACGGTGGGCGCCATCTTGGAAAGGACCTGCGGGTACGCATTGTGGCTGCTCAAAGTCAAGAAAGGGCTATACGGCCATATCTTTTTTCAAGTTCCAGTGGCTACAGTGCAAAATGTTATTCAAAGATGTTCTCCATGTGTTTTTCAGCCAATGGACCAGGGAACAGGGCGTAGCTAGCCCTATTTTAGCCCCAGCACCCCTAAAGTTCATAGTAGAAAAAAATTAATTTGTCTCTGACAAGCTGGAAATGTTAAAACCCTAATAAGAACCCAAATAAGAATAGCTCATAATAAAAAACTACATTTTAAATTCATTTTGGACCATCAATCCGAAATCAGTGTTGGGGAAACACTGTGACTGGGAAGACACCCACAAATCTTAAAAAACCTTAGTTCACAAAGCTTAGTTTACAAACGTATTCAAAGTATTTATTAAAAGTAAAAAATAATAAAGGATATGTTTGATTCATATCAGTTTAACACATTTTTCTGATTGAATATTCAGCTTCTGTGGACTAGGGTGACCAGATGAGAATCAGCTAATACACATACAGACAGCACTAATGTAGCACCTTAGCTTTATTAACACACAGGCTAACCACCAGCACAGCAGCTACAGCTTCTCTCACTCCTTTATAAACAGTAAACAGACCACCTGCATCATTAGCCAGCTAAATTAAAATAAATCGTCAGATAAACACTGACACCGTTTGTGCGCAATGCGAAAAGAGAAGCTGGATCATACCATTTTGCAAGGCAAAACTGGCGCTGCTGTCTTTTCGTTGTTAAAATAATTGGTTCAACCATATACTTTCTATAGTTTTAACATTTCCACCTTGTAAGAGACAAATTAACGTTAAAAGAAAAAAAACAGGTTTTAACTATAATCTTTAGGGCTGCTGTGATTCAATTTAAATCTAAACTAGAGCTAGCTACGCCCCTGGTCTGCGGTTTGGAACGTGGCCAGAGAGTAATGTAACTTTATGTTTCAGAGTGCTTTCTGACTAAAGATCCTAAAGATGTTTCTATTGCAGTAAATTTAGCTGTTCACTGCTCTCATCACTGACCTCGCGTTTAAAGAGCTTGGCGAGAGCTCGGGTCAGCGAAGCTGCTCAGGTATGTGTAACTGCAGCCCGGAGAACCAATGGGCGTAGCAAATGGGCGGAGACAATGGCAGTCTTTTTGCATCAGCCAATCATATAACAATGATGAAGCGTAAAGTACTTCATTGGCCAATCATCTGCGTGAGGTACATGTCTATCATTTTGTGCATTAGCCAATGGCTTTAAGGAAAACGAAAAAGGCGTTACAAACTGCTCCGGCAGAGAACTATGAAGAGAGAGTCACTACACTGTCTAAAGCTTTACAGTCGCCTCATTTCTTATTTCAGATCAGTGTGATTAACCAATATAAAATAGTAATTCAATGTAATAATAATATACATATTATTATTACCAGCTCCGGTCGTGCCGGCTCTGTTACTACTGCCTTGGCCTTCAGCGGCTGTGCTCTGGAGCACTGCTAGCTGTACAGCTAGCGAAAAGCTATACGTTGTTGACGCTCATTCTTAAATCAGCGCTGTGTTACTTATAGCAGTGTTTTAAGAACCATTGCAAACGATTTAATATAATTAGCGAATGATTTTGACAGCCATGCGCCAAATGATTGCCTCCAGTTTGGTTTGGAAGGAGTAATGGATGATTTAGTTCAGTTTAGTGCTGATATTGACTTTCAGCTAACTGTTTTAAACATACTTCAAGATGTGGCTCAAATCTGTGTTCACTAACAAATCTGTGTGTGGGAACATTAACTGCTAAATTAATTCAACAAACTCTAGATTGGCTGATGCAAAGAGTGATTCACAGCTCAGTCTAAACTGCGATTGACCAATTCAAAAAGTGATTGATGGCCATGAGCAGTTATTTAATTTGTTTGATGCAAAAAATGATTGACAGAGTTCCCTCCTCCTTTAGATCCCCGGTCTGCAGCATCACCCTTCTCAAGCTGCTGGCTGCAGGATATTTCTGAACAGGCATCTCAACACAAGCCTTAAAGTTAAAGACGACCTAACCACCAGAGCCAGTTGCTAACAACAAACCCAGCGTGTGAATTGTGAAGGCTGCTGAAACGCGCTTTTAAAATAAAATGTTTCGCTTTTTCTGTGGTTTAATTTTTGGGTGGGACAAATCTACTATTTTCCCAACCCTAACCCAGGTTTAAAGTCCTGGCTGGACAACCAAGAGCTCACTTCTCTCACTAAACAAAAGAAAGTGTGGAGGAATACAAGAGAGAGATAAACTGTTAAGATGTGAAAACATTTTATTTCCCTTTTTTATTATAAATAAGCACATTATGATGCACTTTTTAAAAAAGCTTTTTAAATGTAGCCCTTGTTTTTACTTAGTGTTGAAAAAAGCATTTATTAAATTCAGCATTTCAGTTCAACATTAAACAGTAAATATACTGAAATATATTCAGTGGTGAAATATGTGTGAGGTGTTGGTGTTTCAGTAGCTGATGGTATAAGATTCTGATACTAGGCTACTTCAGTAAACAGAAAACACCACTGAATCATAACACAGTTAGAAATCATGATGGTCCAGACCGGCCTGAGGAAATCTCCTCTAACTGGACCTTACAGAACTCTAATTACCCTTGCTTTAGATAAAAAAAAAAAAAAAAAAAAAAATATATATATATATATATATATATATATATATATATATATATATATATATATATATATATTCTTTATTATATTTTATTTTTTATAAAATGTCTTAATACATTTGTAAAAGGTTTTTTTTTTAGATTTGTCTTTCCAGTCACAGTGTTGCCCCAGCACTGATTTTGGATTGAAAGTCCAAAACTTTAAAATGTAGTTTTTTTTATGAGCTGTTCTCATTTGTGTGCTCAGCACCCTTAAACCTCTAGGCCAACAATCATCACTGCCAGTGATCCTAATCACACTAAACATGCACCATGAAAAAAGAGCAAAACATCTTGATTCTCAACATCAGGGAGTCTGCAGAGAAACTTGGCCTTGGGCACCAGTGGACATTACAGCACGACAACGACCCAAAACACACAGCAAAAGTGGTGAAGAAATGATTAGCGGACAATAACATTTAACAATGTTTTGCAGTGGCCCAGCCAGAGTCCTGACTTGAATCCAACTGAGAATCTGTGGAGATAGCTAAAGATCAGGGTGATGGCAAATAGACCCTCCAACCTGAAAGAGTTGGAGCTCCTCGCTAAAGATGAATGGGCAAAAATACCAATGGAGACATGCAAAAAGCTGGTCAGCAATTATAGGAAGCATTTGTTTGCTGTAAGAGCCAATAATTATTGATTATTGAGAAGGGTATGAATAATTTTGGACATGCCACTTTTTGTTCAAATGTAAATAAAAGCTGAGAAATATTTTTTCCACAATAATGTCTCTTGTACATTGCCTTATTATCTTCTGGGAGATGCCTGTGTCATTTCCAGTCATAAATACTGGTGTGTGTGTGTGTGTATGAATATGAACATGTCAATATGTATAGTTGTGTATTGTATTTTTTACCTGACAAGAGAGAATTATTTATTTTCTGTCATTTCTTATCTCTCTTTTTGTATTCTGAATAACTTGCACTTCAGTCTACCTCTTGTCCTGTATCTGCTGCTATTCTTCTGCTGTAACGATGCAAATTTCCCCATGCAGGAGATTTGTTTTGTAGATTAATGGTTTATTGTAGAGAAACTAATTGACTCGGACTTCTTGAAAGTGACTGTCACTGGAATCATTTTACATTGGCTCACTGTGAATAACTTTACAACCACTGAATTATGCAGAACCTTTAAAAAAAGTTGGTGGAAGGTCTGGTGAAAGTAGACGTGAGGGAACGTGTCACTAATTACAACAAAGTAAAAGAAAGAAAAGTGATTATGTTTAATTATCTGGTTATCATTTTCTGTCCCATTAAATATATTTGAGACGATCTGGGACAACATCCAGCCAGTTTATAGCTCTTAATATTCAAACGTGAGTTTAACATTTTGTGATTAGGTGATTTAGATTATATGTATAATCACTTCAGAAGTAAAACAGAAAGGAGACAACTGTTTCACACACACACACACACACACACACACACACACACACACACACACAAATTAGTAAAAGCTGATTTGTGAGCTTTGTAGTCACAAACATAAATGCATGTCTATAAGCTCATTGTGGTCTGCTGGAGTATCTTTCTCAGTTGAAAACCACAGGATATTGGAGAGCCTTATTTCAAATGATTTGGCAGCACTCCTAGACTGTCGTTACAGCACTCACTTTGGGAAAGTCTGCCCTAAAGGGCGTGTTGTAGGGGAGACTGTGGGGCAATTTTGCATTGTCAAAAACAATAATACAGAATACAGTGTCTGTCATAATAGAAAAGAAGAGTAAGAAATTCATGTTTTATACCTGTACAGCTTGCAAAGAAGAATAACCTGTGGAGACCTCTGCACACCTGCAAGATCAACTGAACCTCAGTCTCTTGTCATATGACTTTCAACACTTTGGATTTCTGGTCATTAGATTATGTAATGACAAGTTAAAAATGGGATCTAATACATGTGAGTGCGCCTATGTTTGTGTCTTATATTGTATTTCTGGTCTTCTCAATGTTACAAATACTACAAAAAGAAAAATATAAAATGTTTTTTTCTTTGACCAATCCACAGCCAAATCAGATGATCAGCAACATTTATTACAAGACACTGATGATGGTAAGAGGTTTACATATTTCAAGAATGAACTCTCTTAAATTCATTTAGTGATACCCTTTTAGCATCACTTGCCAGTTTAAATAAATATGATTGCTGCTAAGCTTTGTTCTTGTTCTTTACAGAACCAGTACTGCTGTTTGAGGAGATGAATATTGTGCTCATTGGATATCAGAAAGCTGGGAAAAATAAGATCGGAAATGCCATCCTCGGGAAGAAAGCCTTCACATATTGGAATACACGAGCACAGCAGCACTACTTGAAAGATGACAACACAACATTTGGAAGACGCATTACTTCGTGTCCCTGGCTGGTCTAAAGATCTGAGCTCAGAAGATCCCAGGCAAATGAGTATTCGGCGAGTTATTAAAGACAGTGTGAAATGGTTTAAAGACGGACCTCATGCTATTATAGTGGTTGTTAAAACGAATACTACACTGGAAGAGAAAACAACAGAAACACTGGAAAAACTTTTGGGTTCCAATATTTCTGAACATACGTTAGTCTTTTCTACAGATGGAGAAAATATTGTACTGGCTACTTTGCATGACCACTATGTGGAAATGAGGAACGAGGTAGAAATGCTAAGGGCAAACCAAAGTGACCCAGTGAGCTCTGTACTACACGAAAGGATATCACAGCTTGAAGATGAAGGAAGGCGAAGAGAAAACAAGCTTCGGAGAGTGATTGAGCAAAATGAACGTTTGAATGAAGAGCTTGAGAAGAAAAATGAAGAGATAAAAACACTGAAACATGAAAACCAAGAATTAATGAACATATTGTCTCAGAAAGAAAGACAAAGAATGCAAATATAAACAAGAAAAACAACAAAGAGCACTGAAACAGAATCATTTGAATTACAACAACTGCCCTCCGCAGGTAACTTACTTAAGATTGCTTGCTATTATTTTTGCTATGACACTTATTCAGCATGTGTGAACTTGTTCAAAATAATCCATTTTGATGCATTTCTGTATTAGTGTATTGTACAAGCACAGAAATTATTTGAGTGTTACAGTGAACAAATAAATAAGTGCTACTGATTTGCTATTGCTTTGGAACAGCACTCGTCAACATTAACCTGTCATGCCTTGCCTTTTTCCCCTGTCTGTTCTTGTCTGTCTATGTTTACATTCCCTCGTCCTTCCCATGTGCTTCTGTTTACGTTCCTGGCTTTTCATGTGATCAGTGTCTCCTCCCATTGTCACCAGCTGTCTCTTGTTTCCCCTCGTTATCAGGTGTATTTAGTCTGCTTGTTTTGTGCTCTCCCCTGTGGTTCTTTTTGTATTTGTATTTGTATTCGTATTTGGTCTGTATCTGTGATATTTGTGATTCCCCTTTGGTTCATCACTGTGTTTATGTTCTCGTGTTTTGTTTAGTTTTGTTTATATTAAATACTTAAAGCTTGCGAGTGTGTCTGCGTCTGCTCCTCGCCGCCAAACGTGACATAACCCCACTATTTTTTTTATTGTCAAGCTGACTTTTCATCCTTGCTCAAGTTTCTAATAGAACTGAATGTAACGAATAATATATATAATATAGTTTTCTCTTTTTTTTGGAGAAAAACTTAGGACCTTTTGTTGTTGGAGCAGTGACAATATGAATAGTGTTTCTTATTGATTTATGACTTTCTGTTTCACTGGATAAAAATTAGAGTTGTTACAAAGCTAAAACTCATAAAAACTCAAAAAAATATAGAGAATTGTTTTTATTGTTGTAATACGGCAGAGCTTCCCAGCTAGCCTTGCAGTCTTGCTCTTTTTTTTTAATTAGCTTTTATATTTTTATATTACATGAGTTTTTATTGTGCTTAGTTTTTTGGTTACTAGTTACAGACAATGACATGAATTAATATTGAATTAATTCTAAGTGTGAATACATTGTTCAGATAAAATATGAAATCTGAAAATACTTAGTAAAGAAATCTTTAGTAAATGACTAAATGCCCAGTTTTCTGACACACTGCAGTGTTGAAGACACCACATATCATACTGTATCCATTTTCATGTTTAATCGTAACCCTGTGATGTTGCGCTGTCCTCGTAGGAGTAGAGTTTGTGGACCGGCACCGCCCAGAACTCATTCAAAGAGTTTTGTCAGTGGATCCCATTCTTGATGAGTTATTAATATTAATTGGCGATGATAAGTACTCGAAAATCCGACTTGCTCAAACAAACCAGGACAAAATGAGGGAGCTCTAGGTCATCTTGGACAGAGGTGGACAGAGGCTGAAGGAAGCATTCATGAAGAGTCTTTTTAAAAATGAGAAGTGTGTTGTTGAAGATTTGACTTCCAAATGAGATGAAGCTCAGTCTACTGCTCAGAAAACGTCAGGACCATTGCTGACCAATTGATCACAAGGCAGTTACTCAGTACTACTATTATATATTGTTGTAGTAATGATACTGCAGCCACTGGACTTCGGTATAGATGCAAAAATGCTAACATATAAACCATTAAATATTCACAACATTATGACATGATCTACCACCTGAAAGCTCAGGTAATGCTCCTGAGCATTTTTTCTCATTCTAAGCCACTGCCACCTTGTGGACAGTTCCAGTGTGTATTCAGTATCTATTCAGGTCAGTGCATTGGATTTCACCACATTTCACTTATTAATGCATGACTGTTTAAATAATTATTCTTTTTGTACCTAAGCAACATTTTTAAAGAAAACGTGGACCAGATTCACCTGAAAATGCCAAAAAAGGAAATGCTATATGCAAACCAAAAAAACAAACTACCAAGTAGAAAAACATACTGTGTGGCTAATTTAATGGTCAGACTTTCCTATTTCATAAAATACCTTTGCTGCTAAATATCTGTACGTTTGTTTCATTTAAGATTTGTCAATTGCGTGTGTGCATGCATTTAAATCAGATCACTAGAGTGCAGTTAGTTTTTCATGTATCCTGCAATGCATCGCATGTAAGATGTAAATAATAATAGACCTTTTTCATGACCTCTATGGCAATATGTTTAACTATCGTTTATTAGTTTTATTATTTATTATTATTTTATTATTTATTGTGTTTATTATTTCCTCTGAATCATAAGAAATGTTCCACTTGTTGGTATATATTAGTGTTGTAACTGCTGTTGTGATGAACAGTTCAGTTTTAATTTAGCAGATCTTAAGCTAATGTCTGCACCTCCGCACTGCAGGGCAAATCATATACAGAGATGTTACTGAAATGTTATTACTGTTATTTTTATATAAATAAAAGTTATTTTATATTGTTAATTCCAACTAAGAATATATATATATATATATATATATATTTTTTTTTTTTAATGTTGTTTTTTGGTTGGTGTAGTTGTGAGTTGGTAAAATGTATTGTAGGATTGTAAGCTATTGTACCACTTTATGTAAGAATTTGGTCTTGAACTTATGTTTATTAAATGCCAAATTTATTTAATTTGGATAAATATGTATTATTACTGACATATTTACAGTATGTTAAATAACAATGCAAACAATTTAATCCATCTAAATATCGACATACATGAATATACTATATTGCTTTGTACAGTTTGACAATAAATATATTGCCAATTCTATTTACAGTGCTAATTGTCATTACCATTACCAATATTACAGACACACTATAAATTCAATTCTGAGTATGTGTATGGCTGTAGGGAATCTGATGACAGAACATGATTTTTTTCTTTGGCCAGCAAGAAAAATAGCCAATTTTTAATACAATGACTTAAATATTTAGTATAATCTTAGTACAGCCATGCAAACTGACAACAGTGGAAAGCAAGTCCTGTATTTTATTGTTTAACTGAGTTATTTTCACCCATCCTGTCGACACCCCCAAACCTCAGTCACATGATTGACAGAAACATCAGCTGAAGATTAGATGACAATGTTAGCTGTAACAAAGAGAGAGACAGATGTCCATAAACAGATTATTTTTTTAAAACACTGTTATTTTCCACTGCTAGGATGGAATTTTGTGACCATACTAAAAAAAACATGAAAGGATTTTTCATTTGGTGTTTCATCCACACCATTCTCTTCTAAAGAAACTGGAGATTGTACACAGGTTGTTTTGTGCACAAGGAGCAATAAACAGCAAGTAAAGGTAGGCCCGATCCACTAAGGCCACAGAACACTTCCCTTTAATGATCCCAGTTGAACATGAACTACAGCACCACCTTGAGGTTGTAGGAGGTCAATCAATCCCATTAGTTCTCACACAGGTTTTGTGAGCAATCTGGAGGACTAACAGAACTGAATTAAAAAGATGATAACTATTATTTCACACAATGTTCTTTTATTAGAATAATAAATAAGTTTATAAAATTACACTATGAATGAAAGGTTGACAGTGTTACAGTGTGACAGTCTCATGTATTAAATGAGTATATGATTAGAATATATGGAGAATCAGCAGCACAACCATAAAACAAAAACAATGATTTAAAAGGACCTAAATTTAAGTGCGCAAAAAAATAAAATAAATAAATAAATAAAATATGGAAATAAATAAACAAGTAAACACTACACCCTTAGACAATCACCAAATAAAGTATATAAATATAAGTGAACACTTCCACCACCAACAACAACAAAAAAAAAAACCTCAGTGCTTGTTCCTCGACTTTTACTATGGTGAAATATGAGCTACTGTTTTCCACCTACTAGTTGGTCTTACACTGTCTGAACTTCGAATTTAAATAAATATATAACACTGGCCTGAAAAAAGGTTGGCACTTAATTCAAATGACCCGTTTAATATGTACTACTATAAAAAAATGCAATTTATCTTAAAAACCATACACATATCCTACATCTATTAAAATACTAAAGGGAAAGAAAGAACAGTGATTCAATTTCACTGGGTGGGAATACCACTGCCAGGAGGAGAAACAGCACACTATAGTAGTGCTATGCAGCTTTAATGAAAACCCTCAGCCGATTTAGTGCCTTTAAAAGTATAGTGAGTCTGCCATGAAGGGGTTCCACTCTCCACTCATTACTGAAGGTGCAGTCATACCGGGCACTGCTACACACTGTAACCAATAAGAGCATTTAAAACAATAAGGGCTTTAAAACAAGCCAAATAACAGGCATACTCTGCGACTGTACGGTTTAACAGTAACTCACAAGACAAACAAACAGCAGATACCTGTATCTGGACTTCCACCAGTGCATAACAGTTTCACCACCACGATCACACCATCTGCACTGAAAAACAGCTTGGTCTTGCTATCTACACTAAAGGTTCAAGTGCATGTCTAAACTTCGTTTTACAATAGCAGCTAATGCTTTTAGTACAGATACATACATTTGGGAACAAATTGTCTTACAGCCTAATAAACATAACAAAACCCTAACACACACACCCATGTACCAGAAATAAAAGACATGCAGTCAAACATGTTAGAAATAAAGACATTCTTTTTTATTAAACAGTCTGCACATTAATTATTCGGTTCTGTACAGACCACAATTTGAAGTCCCAAGAAACAGGCAGATCAGAGTGTTATTTTCTCAGACCACAATATTCCCTTTCATGTACTCATGGTATGAGGCTGAAGTAACACTAGGAATTTGGAGTAATGGGATGGTAAAATTGTGAAAAGTGTCTGTGTTTCTGTATATACCACAATTTGAAGTCCCTTAAAACAGGCAAGTCAAACAGTTAGGTCATGTCAGACCACTATATTCATACGTTATTGAACTGTACCACACTTTACAGAGGGTCCCTTATCGTCTTCAGTGTCGCTAACTCACCTGTCCGCTCTCCTCTTTATCCACTAAGTTTTTTGTAGTTTGAGAGGCTGGTCATAGTGAGTGGTCAGTCACGAAACCATGTTTTAAATATGAATTTTCTACTAGTACAAATGTAATTACAGACTCTCCTAGTAATATTTGGCACATTTTCGGAGTGTAGAAGTCATAGTTTTATCATCAACTATAACAAGCTACCTTGGCACTAATACTTGGAAGCCTAGTATTAACTTACCCTGTCACAAACCACACACACTGCTTACCTACCTGTCTGTGCTTCTTTCAAATGGACCAACTTTACAGAAGCAGATCAGAAGGAGCTTCAAAAACCCCTCTTAACATTGTTCAGTCCAGTGTGTTACAAGGGAATATATTTACTCTTGACATTGGCAGGGAATCTATAAGCAGTGAGTTTACATCCAAAGACTTAACTTTACTTCAGCCATAGTGCAAATGAAACAGGTCTCATTCATCAGGGTTAATACAAGGAGCAGTGCATAACCTTGTGCTGTTGTCCACAAGACCAAAGTAACAATCCTAAAAAAATTGAATCAATTAATCTATAAGTCATAGGCTTGTTTCAACCAAAATTCTAATGTTAGACATGTCAAATAACCAGCCTATGTAGGCTGATAATCTCCTTGCACAAGGCTGCAGTTTTCTCATAGAAAGTTTCAACCGAAGTTGCTACCCTGAGAGACTATAAGAGTTTAAGTTACACGTTTACACACTTACTTCTTTAAAAATAGCTCATGTCCACCTTCTTTTTTGCTGCTATCCTCTCTCGCTTTTGACACCCATGTGACTCCCACACTGCACCTGAGTCTTGCAGTGAGTCTCATATGACTGGAAAGATTTCCTTCTAGTGCTGGCGCTGCTAACAATCATACGTAGCTACAGAGTCTCACGTGACAGTAGCGAAAGGCACAGCCAATCACACTGACCATATGCTTTACGGGGAAGTAGGACTTGAGTAGAGAACATGATTTAACCCTTTCTGCCCCTCTAGGTTAATGAGACGTTGACAGATTAGGGTTTATTTTTGGAGGGGATCAGATTATTGGTGGGGACAATTTAATAACTGCTGGATATTAGTGGGGACACGTCACTTCTGTCCATGCTAATTCTACACCCTTGGTGTGTCAGCTAGGCTATGTTCCCATTACAAGCCTCATTAATCAGTTCTGATTTTTTGCTCAGATTTCAGATTTGGCTGCCTGGACGGTTCACATTTATAAATGTTAGTGGCCTGTATCTGTCTGTAATGTGAACCATGATGTGACCTTAGGATGAGACATTTGAAAGACATTAGATTTTGGTTACCTAACGTTATGACATAAAACCAACAAAATTTCAATGTCTGCGGTATACATCTGTATTCCATGTCAAATAGACGTTGTCTTGACACTGAATCATTTGATGTCACAATATACCAGATATCAGTGTCTATTTGGGGTTGGTAGCCAGTTAGCAGCAAAAATTAGAAATTGTGGATCTGAGTGAGTATATGCAGTTTGGTGGCTGTGAGGCAAATGAAACAATAGGGTACAGGGCAAAAAATAAATGTAGGGAAAAATGAGGGAAGGAAAATAATGTCGAACAGGCATGTGGGTCAGAACAACTTAAAATACTCTGCTCTGAAGTAGTGTATGCATAGCAGTGCCTTTTGGTCGAGCACTGTGGTATTACAGCGGTTAAAAATGTGGTGAGTATGCTACCTAGCGAAATTCCAGGTTTACTGCACTAGTAGCAGTGGTGGGATCTCCTTTAGTTACATTGATAAATGCAGGTATGATGTTGGGATTATAAAGAACGAGGCAGGCTGGGTGAATGGGGCTCATAATAGCAGGGATGGCAGTTGAAAGTGCAAGTGTGACAGACATATGTCATAATTGAGTGAATATCCGGGTGCTATATCTGTTGCTAACAAGGGGTAGCATGGGAATTATGTGGTGACAGAGTTTTTGGTGGCTGATATCCCTTTCCAAGAAGTTCTCCTTTGCTTCGATTTTCTCTGAAAGTATAGGGTAGAACTGGGTTTTACATAGAGGGTGCTTTGTACTATGGGAATGAAACTGTCCTTGTTAGGTTGAGTCCTTCCTGTTGTTGTGGTTGCATAACATTGTGGACAGTAGTTTTCAGTGCTTTTGAGGTGACTGTGTTGTGATTGACAAGTGATTTTTTGGTTGAATACGTTGAGACATTTCTGCCGTGTTTTTGTAACTGTAGAGCAGTACCGGGAATACACTAAACCACAAAACTACAGACAGCTAGGAACACAGGATAAACAGGAAATAAACAGCAAGCTAGATAACAAACAAACAGCAAAACACACAGGCAGATCAACAGTGAAAATGTAACTGATTTACAACTTTGTACTACCATGTTTCTCCAATCTTCTGCAAGAATGGAATTATTAGATCTTTTATGTTCTTGTCATTCCTGGGGATGTCCTTCAAAAGATCTCTTGTGTGGATGATACACTCCATTTCACCCCAGTGTTCATTCATCAGCTCTGCCAGTTTGTTTGGGCTTTGGCCTTCCACGCGGCCTCTAGGAATCCTGCGTTGCCCTCTATTGTACAAGAAGCCCCTCATCTTTTCAAGCTGTTCCTCATTTAAGTCAGTCAAAATGTGTACAAGAGTATCACACCATCCTTCTAGATCACTCACTTTGGAGTTGGGTTCATAGGATCCACCTGAATAAACAAAAACATGTTTACAGCTGGATGATTAATCTAATGAAGCTCAGTGCAAGTAAATGGAAATAAACAAATAATAAGCCTCCTTTCTGGTTGTTTTGATACTTACAATTAAAATCCTTCAGCTCATGGCAGTGAGGCGCTAGATGGTTACCCAGGCTTGTCTCATGATAACCCAGCAGGCTTGATGCCTCCGTAGGATGGATTTCAACGTCTGTTGTGCTTTCTCCTCTTTCTGTGTTTCTTGATTCAATTTTAGGCTGAACAGACTGATAAGAGCTTGATTGTTCAGGACCTCCTTGCATTTGCTTCATTATATTCTCTAATTTTGTGATGTCCAATACTGACTCGTCCCTCCTGATTTTTGTAGATTGAGTCCTTGTATATTCTTGAAGTTTAGTGATTTTTCGTTGCAGTCTTTTTAAAAGAGTGCTCTTGTCATGTGACTCATCATACTGCTCACTTTCATCAATGCAGAAATGAAATGCTCTTTTCTCTGCAATCATCAGTGCTATGTCTTCAAGCAACTTCTTACTCTGTTCAAAACTGTTGGGCTTTGTCAACAAACAACATCTACTACCACATGTATTAACTAGTGATCGGATGTTCATTTTGTTGATTGTGTCTTCACAGCTCATCTGCTCATTTCCCCCTGTTAGGATGACTATGGTGTGATCCCAGATGTTCTCAGTAAAGAGCTTTTCCAGTGTAGTTTGTGTTGTATCGGTGAGGGTGGAGTTCACTTTAATGGCAAGAATAATTGCATGAGGTCCATGTTCAAAAGAACTTACTGCGTCTTTAATCTCCTGTCTTAACTCACTTTGCTTTCTATATAAGCTCAATTCTCCTGACCAACCAGGAGCACGGACCAAAGTTACAGTAGTTCCGAATACAGTACGTTTTTTTGTGATGTAATGTGTTTTAATGGAAGTAAAACATGTGAAGACTTTTTTCCTCAAAATGGCATTTCCTATTTCATTCTTCCCAGAACCCTGACATCCCAGGATCACAAGGTGTAGCTCTTTAAAAAGTGAATAATTGATACCTAAATGAAAAAAAGAATCAGTTACATACAATCTATATCCTTTTTACAAGATAGCACGTTTTTTTCTAAATTGATTAACTAAGCACCATGGGCAGGTGTTCAAAATTCAAGTGATTTTTTAAAAGAACTGTTGTTAAAACAGGCTCACCTTCCTCATCCAAAATATCATATTGTGTGGCTGCTGAAGACATAAAAACAAACACAAACAGCTTTTAGAAAAACTTTATTCTTATGCTTCTGTGCTACTGAACTCAGGACTACTTTCGAATAGCAAGGTTTCAGAACTTAAGAAACCTAAATATTTATGTTTAAAACCTGACTAGTCACTGAAAACAACTAGGAATTGTAAAAAAATCTAAAATATAAAAAATCCAAATATAAAATGTAATGATTTATTAGTCATTCATCAGAAACAGAGTAATTATATTGTGACAGAATGCACACTGGGTAAATGGCCAAAAGACTAACCTAGATATAAGAGTTTGGTTTTGAACTCTCATGTTACATCCTAATATTGTTTTTATACAAGCTGAACTACAACATGCTGTAAAAGAAAGTATCCGATTTCCTCTATATTTTCATGTGTTTTTACACTAAATGTTTGGGCCATTCAGAGGTGGACTTCAGATAGTCATCCAGGCCTTGAAGCAGCAAAGCATCCACACACACACATTCACACTACCGCCACCATATCTGACTGCTGATTTGTTGTTCACACAACAAACAGTCTTTCAAAAAGGTCAATTAATAAGAGTGAAAATGATTACTTACAGTTATTGTTTCCCATGTTACTGAGATGTCAGAATCAGTTGAACAGCTCCACTTGTGATAATGATCTGTTCATGATCCAAGTCTGTAGATAATGTAACAAAACATGTGTAAAAGGTACTAATTCCCTCACGTTAGTCAGTCTAATTGGGTTGATCTCTAAATGCAGAGCCTTATCAAAACCTCTTATTTATATCCTACTGAGCAATAGGCAGCCTGACCTCTTACACACATTTGTCATGCTAACAAACAAACTAGGAACAACTTCTTAAGACTTGTGAAATCTTGGAAAAGAACTGTATGAAAGAAATATCAGACATCCTCAAACCTAATATTTACTTTTATTCTGTTACACCTGGTGAAGAAAAACATGTCAGGTCTATACAGTCACATGCAGAACTATGAACACCCCTGGGCAAATCACATGCTTTGCTGATTATCTAACTAAAAATAACAAAGAACACACCTAAGTATGATATTTTCTGTGCTTTTTTGGGTGTAGTTTGTATGAATTTATAAAGCACAGGCAACAATATATGTTTGTTATGTTTATATACATGTTTACAAAAATAAAATTACAATTTTCAATTTGCTAGAGCTGCTGCCATGTTAACTATTAATGTTCAAATCTTAAACCAAAAAAAATGCAGACAGTAGTGTTCATGGTCTAAAAAAGGCCTAAATCTTGATTTATCAAATATGGAAATCACCATTAAAATCACAATTTAAATCACAGTCCCAATATTAAAATTGCAATTAGATATTTCTTTAATTGTTCAGCCCTAGCTCAAAGCTATATGTAACACGTAGCTTTGTGTCTGTTATAAGTGTTTTAGTTAAAGGTATTTGGTCATTCTAAATGTTACTTAGTCAATCTGTAATTGGTGTCAGTGTAATTTTCTTACCAGACATTAAAAACTCTGCCTCTTCTAAAAGGATGAAACAATCCTTTAACCTTCATATGAGTAAGATTTACCTGCTGCTATCTGCTCCTTGCACATAAATTAAGCTGAACTAAAGCACCATTTCCCTTTTAAGAGGAAGTTTGTAGGTGAAGCAGCAAAATCTGTCACTGCTTTTTCAGTGCAATGATCTATCCCACTGTATAACACTTCTGCAGCTACTGTTTCTTCTCAGTCACATGACTTCTGATATTGATCAAATGTAGAACAAGAGGAAACAATACACAAACGAGTCATGTTAAATGCCTCTGGGGACTAAATCTGTCTGTGGTTTTCCAACACCTCATTCAACACTGACTGGCCAGGGCTGTAGTTACCTGGACTAGTTAAGTATATAAATAATAACATCTTAGTTTTTGCGGAAACAGTTGCATTTCAACAACAGCACAACTAAAACACAGCAACGAGAAACGTTGGGTTACTTAACGTAATCCCTGGTTCTTTAATAACAGAGTGAGGTGTTTCACTATGGGAATCGCCTTGGGCGTGACCAACTACGGAAGCTCCAATTGCATCACGTCTGTCTATGACGGACAGGTCGACTTGTGACCAGGCTCCGCCCCTGCCCCTTAGCCACGGTCGACCTACCTAAGAGGGTTATTCTAGAGAGATTTATTCCCGTCCCAGTGCAGGGAGGGAAGTGTTGGTGAAACACCTCACTCTGTTATCAAAGAACCAGGGATTATGTTAAGTAACCCAATGTTCTTTTTCTAACTTCACTCTGTATTTCACTATGGGAGATATAGACTACTCCTGAACTGCACTCTCTAGACAACAGTAATAGAATTCCGGGTAAATGTGCCCTCAGAATGAGTCAGACACACTGGTATTCCAGTACTGTGTATGTTAAGGATGGACCTGAAACGTTTAGCCTATAGAACCGTGCAAACGTGTTCCCAGAGGCCCAGCTCGCAGCAGCACAGAGCTCCAGAACTGACACACCCCCAAAAAATGCCCCCAAAAAATTTCCATTATGAGGAGTGGCCCATGATACAAACAGCTGATTGTGTCTCCTAAAACCAGCTGTTCTGTGTATATACTGACGCAAGGCCCTGACAGGGCACAAGCAGTGCAGTTTCTTGTCCTCCACAGTGATAAAAGGTGGGGGATGAAAAGCCTCCTGCTCCACTGTCGGGCATCTGTAAGCCGAGTCTATCACTTTCGGCACAAATGCGGGGATTAGGGCGCAGGTGCACCTTAGGGTAGCCTGGGTCAAACTGCAAACATGGGCGAATGGCTAATGCCTGTAAATCACCAACTCGCTTGGCCGTGGTGAGTGCCAACAGCAAAGCTGTTTTGATGGAAAGAAACTTCAACCACACCCCCTCCAGGGGTTCAAATGGGTGACAGCAGAGACCATCAAGTACCAAGGACAAATCCCACATAGGAACCAACGGTCTGGAGACAGGCCGTTTACGGCGTGCCCCTTTCATAAATCGACATACGAGAACATGTTGTCCTGTGGACTTATCCCCAAAACCCACGTGACAAGCTGAAATGGCCGCCAGGTACACCTTGATTGTTGAAAAAGCTTTCCCTTTATCCAACAAATCTTGTAGAAAGCAGAGTAACTCTGACACCGAGCACTGAAAAGGAGTGATCTTCTCGGGGTACACCATTCTTCAAAGACTCGCCATTTATGCTCATATAATGTGTGAGTAGATATAGCCCTGGCGCTTTGTATTGTAACAATGACAGCAGGTGGCAGGCCCACCGCACTCAGATTCCACCTCTCACGGGCCAGGCCCAGAGAGCCATTTTGTCTGGGTGGGGATGATATATTTCCACGTTCGCCTGTGACAATAGGTCCCTCCTTGATGGGAGGGGCCAAGGCTGAGCCACAAGTATTTGAACAATCTCTGTCACCCAGTGTTTCGATGACCAGTGTGGGGCTATTAGAATGAGACAGGCCCTGCTCCCTCACTCTTGTCAGTGTGGGAGAAATCAGACTCAGGGGTGGAAATGCATAGAGGAGGACGTTTGGCCATGGGTGGGCTAGAGTATCCACACCCAGAGGTGCATTTTCGTCCCACAGGGAAAAATACAGAGGGCATTGCGCGTTTTCCTGCGAGGCGAAGAGATCTACGGCTGTCCGTCCGTATCTCTGCCACAATTGAGTCACCACCTGCGGATGAAGTCTCCAGTCCCCGTACAGAGGGTTTCCCCTTGAGAGCAGATCCGCCCCCCTGTTTAGTATCCCCAGTACATGAGTCGCGTGAATAGACAAGAACCGGGCGCTGCTCCACAGGTGAAGCCCTCGTGCCAATCTGTGCAGCTGCAGTGAGCGTGTCCCGCCCCGCCCTATATAAGCCACCACAGTAGAGCTGTCTGTTTTTACCAAGACATGCTGGTTTTGGAGAAAATACTTGAAGTGTTTTAAAGCTAGAAACACTGCGAGAAGCTCCAGATAATTTATGACTCAGCTGGGGGGGCCACGCCCCCTTTCACAGCTCTGCCCATCAGAGTTGCTCCCCAGCCCATTAGAGACGCATCCGTCGTTAGAGTAATCAAGACAACGGGGTTTCTCCAGTGACGGAGCGCCGTCATACAAGCTGCTGTCACCTTGACAGGCCTGCTGAGGTGACGGTGGGTGCACAGCCGCAGCGTCGCTACCCAACGTTGAAAATCTCTCATCATGAGAAGTCCCCACTGCACCACAGACATCGCCGAGACCATGAGCCCCAGCATGCGAAGGCAAAGCCTTAACAAGACCATCTTTCCCAATCGAAAACGGGAAAGACATTGCCCGAACGCCGTTACTCTTCTCTTTGACAGCCGGACTCGATAGGAGAGGGAGTTTATAGTCAGACCCAACTAGTCTGTGTACTGTAAGCGGTCTAGACGACTCTTGGTCAGATTTACTTTGAACCCCAGACTCTGTAGGTGGTTCAACACTATACTGGAATCTCTGAGCAATTGTTCCCTTGTGCGGGAGCGAACAAGGTAATCGTCTAGATAAGAGAAAATCCGTATCCCGTTGTTCCTCAACGGGGCAAGCGCTGCTTCTACACACTTGCTGAATACCAAAGAGTGCCAAAGATAAGCCGAACGGAACCATTTGATATTCGTTGGCTTTGCCCTCGAATGCAAACCTGAAATACTTTCTATGTGCGGGGAAAATGTCTATGTGAAAATAAGCATCTGACAGATCGATTGTCACAAACCAATCGTGCTGACGAATCAACTGACATAGCACTTTGTGTGTTAACATCCTGAACATATATTTGCGTAGATGTCTGTCTAACACACGGAGATCCAAAATGTGTGGCAGCTCCCCTCACCTCTCTACTCAAGGGTAAACCCAAAAAGCTTCCATGGAATTCGAAAGCCGCTTTCGCATTTGACACACTGAAGAACCGATTTACTACCGCTCCCATTTTATGCCATCCTGGCCCCTCCCTTCCATTCATTGTTGAGGTGGACAAAACCGCTAAACGTCTAAACTCACGTCAAGCAAGGTGGGCTTTATTTTTCTCCAGTTTCAATTTCACGCTAACCTACAGACCTGGCTCCAAGAACGGTAAGGCTAATGCTTTATCTTGTATGTTCGAAAAAGACTAAGACAAACCAGCTAACGAAACTATTCTTCCTCTCTCCTGCACTCTCTCCTGAACAGTTGCACCTGTTCGGCAGAAAATCATAACATATTAGACAGGTGCAAACCACTGATCAACCTCCCTCTGATTGCCTGACAAAACATATGTCCCAAGTGTCATCTGCCCCGCTCTGCTACACTGGATACACAGCTCTTTGAGCTCCGGACACCCAGGTATCCAACGCATCCGACGGTGGCCCAAGATGTGAGGGACTATGTTAGAGCCTGTACTGTATGTGCACAGAGCAAATCATCTAACCAGCTCCCGGCTGGTTTATTAGAACCTCTACCTTTTCCTCCGCGTCCTGTAAAGCTGCTTTGTGACAACATTGTTGTAAAAAGCGCGATGCAAATAAACTTGACTTGACTTGACTTGATTTGACGATTGGTTGGGACGCAGTGAACAAACATGGGAGTCAGCTTATGTACGCCAACAAAGGACGGTTTGTCGTCAAAAGATTCAGGCTGACAGTCGGAGGAAGATTCATCCCACTTGCCAACCTGGCCAAAAGGTTTGGCTCTCCACTCGTGATCTTTGTCTCTGTTTGCTATGCAAGAAGCTCAGTCCATGGTTTATAGGTCCATTCCCCATAGTTAAACAAGTCAATCCTGTCTCGTATACCCTTCAACTGCCTCTCTCCTACAGTATTTCTCTCACTTTCCATGTATCTCTCCTCAAACCTGTCTCTCCTCCAGGTCGAGTTTCCCAGCCTTAGTTGGCTTCACCACCACCTTTCTACATTGAGAGTAACCCTATCTATGCTGTCAATGCACTGTTGGACTCCCGGCAACGCACAGATTGGTTGTTCTATCTAGTGGATTGGGAGGGCATTCTGTCACATGCAATGCCCAATCTAACCACCAGAGATCCTCATCCCCTGAATACTAATGTCACCCTTGACACAGACAGCTCACACACCTGTCGTTTATTGCCCTAATCACTTTAGTTTGAATCTGAAGTGCAGGGTGATCACTGTGCTTTATAAGAGTAACAGCTCTGAGGAAAAATGCTGTTTGCATGTCTGGTTGTGCTGGTCTTGATTGTCCTGAGTCTTCTGCCAGAGGGAAGTGTCTGGAAGATGTGATGTCCAGGATAAGAGGGGTCAGCTGTAATTTTGCCAGCATATTTCCTCACCCCGTTGGTGTAGATGTCCTGAATCTGCTGGCAGATTGCATACAATGATTCACTCCGCTGTTCTAATAATGCGCTGGAGTTTGGCCTACTCTTGTGAGGTGGAGAAACCAAACCAGATGGTTATGGGTGTTGTGAGGATGGACTTGATGAGAGTCTATGGCAGGTTGAATTTCTTTAGCTGTCTCAGAAAGAACATTCTCTGCCATGCTTTCTTGGCTATAGAGACTGTGTTTCCCTCCTACTTCAGGTCCCTGGATATAGTGGTGCCCAGGAACTTGAGTGACTCTACAGTGGAAACCACTAAGTCATTGATGTTGAGGTGGGGTAGGATGGGAGAGTTGCATCTGAAGTCCACTACCATCTCTACAGTCTTTGGTGTGTTGAGCAACATGTGATTGCTGCTGCACCAGGAGACCAACTGCTCAACTTCCTTTCTGTAGGAAGACTCCTCGCCATTGGCTGTGAGGCCTACCACAGTGGTGTTGTCTTCTAATTTCAGGATCTTCACAGCTGGTTCCTTGGAGACACAGTCGTCTCTGTAGAGACTGAAGAGGTGGGGGTAGAGCTGTGGTACTCCAGTACTGAGGGTCCGGAGGTCTGATGTGTGTTTACCTAGCTGCACCTGCTGGTCAGAAAATCCCAATTTTACATGCAGAAGCTGCGGCACTATGGTGTTAAATGCCGAGCTAAAGTCCACAAACAGAATTCTAGCGTAGGTTCCGGGACTGTCAAGATTTAGCATCAAGTACAGGACCAGGTTGACCATGTGTTCAACAGACCTTTTAGCTCTGTATGCAAACTGCGAGGGTCCAGCATGGCCTTCAGATGGGCTAGGACCAGGTGTTCAAAGACCTTCAAGATTATAGACGTCAAGGTCACCTGGCCTGTTGTCATTTAGTCCAATGATGGAGTAATTCTTGGAGACTGAAATGATGGTGGATGTTTTGAAGCACCAAAGTAAGACCGCTAAGGTGGGGGAGGAGGACAGGTGATTGGAGCAGAAAGCCTGAAGTTTGTTTGTGTCTTCAAATATGCAGTAGAACTCATTCAGGTTGTTTCTGAGCTGGTGGTCATTCAGGAGAAGGGGAGTGTCTTTCTCACTTTATAATCTGTGATTTCTTGCAGGGTTTTTCAAGTTGAAGATGGTTTATTAGCAGCTACGTGACTTTTCAGCGTCTCTGAGTATTTCTTCTTTGCTGCTTTAATTCCTTTCTCCAGCTTGTATTTGGCCTCTTTACAGAGAAACCTGTAACCACTCCTGAATGCTGAGAATCATGGTTTATTGTTGCTGTATTTCACACGTGCTTTAGTTGAAATACAGCTGTCATTGCAGAAACTGATATATGATGTCACAGTGTCTGTGTATTTGTCCAGTCCGTCTGTTGCTTGTTCAAACACAGACCAGTTTGTAGATTCAAAGCAGCTAGCTACCTAATGTAGGACCCACTGAAAAAGCCAAACTGGCCCTTTGCAGATATTCTTGATATAGACTGTGGGTTGTATAGGGTGTTTCTTGCTATGAACACACATCTTCACATTTTGGTTGTTTTTGAATATCATTATAGTGTGGTTCCAAAGTTCTTTAGTAAGAAGGCTTTCTAGTGTCTGCATGGTTGTATCTGTGATAGTAGAGTCCACGTCGAGTGGTGAAGCTTTCTCCTACAGAGTCCCCACATTGTGGAACCACCTCCCATTCTCTGTTCGGGACTCAGGCACACTCTCTACATTTAAAACTAGACTCAAAACTCACTTGCTTGCACAAGCATTCTGCTAATATCAGTTGCACTATTACTCTCTAACAACTCTTCATAAATGGACTAATCTACAATTGCTTGCCCCTCTCTCTCTCTCCCTCTCCCCCGCCTATCCTCTCTCTCTCTCTCCCTCTCTGTCTCTCACTCTTTCTCTCGCTCTCTCCCCGCCTATCCTCTCTCGCTCTCTCCCCGCCTATCCTCTCTCGCTCTCTCCTTCTGCCTCTCTCTCTCGACATTTACCTGAGTCATCACTCAGAAGTCACCAGAACCTCTAGAAGTCACCAGAGCTCCATTCCCACTGACTGATCATCTGTCCCTCCTGTCTGACCTGAGGATGCTCCCCTACTCGTCAGCCTGACTGACCGGAATTACTACAGTAGAGCCGCCACATCACTACCTCCTGAACTAGTATATTTATGAAACATGTTAAGCTGAGCTTCTTTTTGTATTCTTTTTAATAATCTCAGTAGCTTGGTTGCTCTTTCTCTATCCAGGGTTGACTAGAGGAGGATGGAATCCTCCGTCGAGCCTGAGTTCCTCTCAAGTTTTCTTCCTTTTATTAAGGGAGTTTTTCCTTGCCACTCTTAGGGGGCTTGGACCTTGATATCCTTTCTCACGTTTTGCTATGCATGGACTCTTTTCTTACCATCCTCTCTTTGATTCCTCTTTTTCATAAACTGAGGTACTTTCTCAAAGTAGGACTGCACAGAATATACAATCAGTTTCTTTGTTTTTTGCTTGTAACTGCATCATGCAGATCTCTGCTCCATCCAGGGGCTTGGATCAGTTTCATCTTTCTTTTACATGTTTCTCCCTCTTTTTTATATTGCAATCTCCCCAGAATAACTCTACAGGCTTTCTTTTGAAGGATAGCATTAGCCACCTTATTTCTCCCAGCAAAATGACTGCCAATGACCACAAGATTCATCTCCTCAAAAAGAGAGAAATCTGCAAGGCAAATGACACTTTTAACACATTTTTAATATACAAACAAAAATGTGTTCTTGTGTTAAAATAATAATTCATTTACTCTTACACTGCGTCTAATTGTCTTCAGAGGGGATTAAAGGGGTTTCATCATAAGTATGGTCTGTTGCATTGTAGCAGAATGTCAGGTTTAAGATTAGGATTAGGTTTTGGGTAGAATTTAAAGTTAGTCTTGGGTTTAGTGTTAGATTTCATATAATCCATTCTTTTCAACTAGTGTTTACTTACTTTTCATATATATTAAGTCAAGTGTTACACAAAGACAAGATGAGCATCAACAAAGCATCTATAATAGACTCTCAAATAAATGCTTACTGTGTCTGTACAAACAGTACCCATTAAAACACCGTACCAACCTTTGGATACTAATTTAACTGCACTCAATTATAAAGAATAGCAGTTATTATTATTAACATTATTACTTTATATACACATTATATACATAACATTATATACACATAAATGTGAAAGAGTGGAAGAAAGTGCTCACTAGACAACCAACTCCCCATTTTCACTGTTGGTTTTCTATTCCACTGAAAAGCAAGACTGATTAAAAAATAATGGGAAAAAATGTTTATTAGTAATATTTTGTAACACCTCTTTAAATCTCTGGATGAATTAGTCTCAGATATAGAATACTTTTGAATTTTACTAACCACATTTAAGAGATATTGCTTCATAATTTTCATTAGTATAAATATTTAGAACAATAGTTTTCAAATCCTGGTCCTAGAATACCAAATAGTCTGTTGAATATTTGGTGAGGACCAGGTTGCAAACCAATGATCTAGAGTAATATACATACACTTATATGTACACTTACCGGCCACTCAATTAAGTGCTGTTTGTACACTTACTGTCCAATTTATTAACTCCACCTACTGTACCCATCTGGAGCTAATAAAAAAAGAAAGATGACCAAAAGTAATGGCTTGTAAATGAACAACAAGAACAATTAAATCTGTGATCTGTCTAATGCAGGTGTAATTGTAAACTTCACAAAACTTAAAAAAACCCAGATATTCAGGCTGTGACTAATCCAGGTTTAGATACTCAGACTGTGATTAATCCAGGTTTAGAAATACTGCATCATGAAACAGAGCTTTGGATTGTAAAAGCTGAAAACTTTATCTGTAAGTTGAATTGGGTCATCAGCAATATACAATTACGAGTTATAAATATCTTATTTTGTGTAGCATGCACATTTGTTTGCTTTTTCTAAAAGTTTTCTCTCTCCTCAATTCCTCTGAGTACACTTAAGGAACTGAAATATGTTGGAGGATGGAGGAGAGGGGAATTAAGACTAGGATTCTGAAATATTATACTTTCACCTCCTTTAGGAGAACATTTTAAAACCCCTCACCACTCCATCTCTTACACATAACTGATGATACAACTTTTTAATATTTAGTAATTGTCCTACTGCCCATCAGCTCCTTCAGTAAACTTTCTGTATATCAGCAGATAGTAAACAAGACATTCACAGCCTTTAAACTGTACAACAAACTGATACCCAAGTAGTAAGCCTATCACAGTGATGCAGAGTGTGGTCAGACACTTGCAAAATTTTGTAGCTTGGTGCTCACCGTGCACAGCAAGAGTAGAAAGGAGTTTGAAGGGACATTTGCTGAACAGGATCTTCTCTACCAAAACTAGCATACTGTCACGCCTACAGTCTCTCTTAAAACCTCTGAGTTCCGAGTTCCCAGCATGCACAACACACCAATCACAGTCCTCTCCCATTCAGCTTCTCCCGAATACTGATTACACTCACACACACACACACACACACACACACACACACACTATATATACACTGTCACGCCATACATTCATTTTGATGTTTTGCCTAACACTGTTTGCATTTCCAAGCGGTTCTGTTGTCTTTCTATCTGTTTATCTGGCTTTTGACTCTCTTTTGATCTTTGACTTTCTCTCTCTCATTTACTCCCTTTGGCTTTGGTTACTTGGTCTGATTTGCTCTCCTGGTTTTCGACTTCCCTTCAGTTTTCTCCTGTTTACTCTCTCGCCTCTCCCTTATGACTTGTTTGCCTGGCTATCCGATCTTCTGGTTTCTACCTTTGCTTGTACTATTGACTACGACCTTGATTTGCCCTTTTGTAAATAAATCCATTTCAACTTTTAGCTCTGCGTGTGTTCTTTGACATACTTTCTATTAGGAGTTGGCTGTCTCAAACCCTAAACCTTAATTTCCACTTTGCAAAAATACTTAAGAAACTTTCAACTCTTGACTTTGAACTAACTTAGTAGACTTGACATTTCTGTTTAAATCTTTTCCCTTGCCATATTAGCAATTTGTTATTTTAAATACAACAATATCTCATACATTGTGAATATAAATATTACAAATTATTAGCCATAAAATATTATTAAATGTTTTATAAAACATTCTAAATTTCTGTAAACAAGAAAAAAGAAAGAAAAAAATAAAGAGAGAGAGGGTTTGTGTTTTAATATCGTTTGTTTCTTTCTGAGTTCCGTTTTGAAGATCGTCTTTTATTTATTTATGCCGTGCCGGAGGCTGAGAGTTTGAATCCCGACTGGCCCCACTCCTGAGTTCACGTACCAATACACTTGCACTGACAATAATTAAATACATAAATCCTTCAACACATCATAAAATTATTAAATAATAAAAAGAAAATAAATAAATAAAATACACATTGCATTTGCTTCCTCCACTACACCCACCCATAACAGTAGATTTCTTGTAAGCATTTTTTGCAAGCAAATAAACTATTTTTAAGTGATCTGAGATAACAAAAATGCCTAAACAAAACTTGCTATGCCTGTTTTTCCTCATCACTGACTTATCAGTGTGATAAAATAAAAACCTCAAGAGTGTATATACACACTCACCATCACTACACTTAGTGTAAAACAAGTTTACAGAAATGTATAAACAGGACGATTCACAATAAGGCTGTGATTTGTAATATTACATAGCTTTAATAAAATGTTAATTTCTACATTTGTTTTGTATCAGCAGAGTAACTTCCATTCAAACTACATTCAAACTATTGTAAATAACTTTACGTCTGTGAAATACTATTCACTGCTCCTTAGTTTTACATTTATTTTTATATTTTTATATTTATTTTTTTAAGCCATATAAAGGAGAAACCTGGATTTTTTTTTTTTTTTAATGGGTCAGATACCACAGTAGGTCGCAATGGAAGAGTCAGACACACATCTCATAAATCTCAACTAACCAAATCTCAAGGGTTCTGATGTTAGTGAGCTTACCTGAAAGCTGAATAACTTTCTCTGGCTGACAGCTGTGGTTGCCTCCGCCTGAAAAACGAATCAGTGAAGCTGAGGTTTTTTCCCTGATTGTGTTTTCAGTTTCACCTTAAATGTTACATTCTGTTGCTTGTGTAACAAAGGCTGGCTCTAGGAGGGAGGATGGCTGAAGGTTGCTGTGGAGGGAGGTGCAAACGGCGAATAGCTACTGGCCCTGACCTCCATAGAGAAATACACAGAAGACCATGTTTGGCATAGGAAACACCCACACTCCACTCATCACAATCCAGGATAGCAGCACGTAGAACATACCGGTTACAACCCAGAGATAACCAGCGTGCGTACCTGTGTATGTCTCAAATCTCCCTATCTCTGTACCTATTAGTGCTGATGTAGTTAATCCATAGCACTTAAAAGTGACTGTTACAGCTGCGAGTGGCATTTGTGGATAACATACGCTGAAAACACCTTGAATAAAAAGAAAAAACATGCACAGTAATCATCCCAGCCTGAAATATGCCCAATGTAGAATGTTTTAGTTTGCTTACCAGTTGGGCATCGGGTGGAGGATGTAGTCATTTACCTACTCCAAAGATCCCTCGCCCATCTTTAAAAGGCCAACTCTACTTGGAAGCAAGATGAAAGACATCACCAAACTCCAATGGTAGACAATTAGAAATCAGAAACTCTTAAAAAGCTCTTAAAGATAAAACTTTAGGGACCGCGTTAAATTTGGGGAAAAGGCTCCAAACTTTTTATTTCTGGTTATGTGTCATCAAAAGATCATGAGAGCAATTGCAAAGAGTTCTTTACAGTGATCACATTTTACACAGTCTCAGGTGACAGAACAACCACACCTGCTCCAGTAAGGAAACTTTTTTAGTTAGACACAATTAGATCCAAGGAGCATTATTAATTAAAAAAAAAACACTGAGTCACTTATCTTCTCAACCAGCTTTGAGCTTGTTCTAGTTTTAACACTTCAACAGAACTGTACGGGCTAGCATTGTTCAAACATTACTTTTCAGCTCTTTAATGCTACTTTTAGACTCGGACTAGATAATTCCAATGGAAATTGCCACTTAGGCCTACTGAAAGGATTTGCTATGATTTTTTTAGAGATATATTTTTAAAATACACGTCAAAGGCACCAGGGTAGATAATCACCACATCACACGGATTATAATTTCCTCGCAAACAGGCCACACTACAAGCGACTTAAGGACTGTGTGTCAATCACAATACTCTGCAGTACAGCAGCTCTACTGCTGTAATTGCTGTTTCTCTCCTCCACCTGCCTGTGCTGCTGATGACGGCAGCACTAAGTGTGCGCATACAGGCAAAAAGACACATGAAATTTGTTCTGAACATTCACATTCAGGTCACATGCCCACGAATCAGATACATATACAATCTAGGACCATGTATGAAAGTGACTCAAATCTGATTTGATCTGAAGTGTCCACACAGCCTAAAAACCTGATCTGTGTCACATTAATGCAAAAAAATCACTCTCTATCATAAATTTACTATATGGACTTCTTTCAACCTCCACTTGCTGCCATGCCTCATCTTCTGTACAATTCTCTTACTGCAAATATCATCAGTATTTCTGTAACGTTTACAGTAAAATACAAATTGTGCAATACTTCTTAACTTTCCATTAACTATACTTGAAATTATATATGCGTATCGTCACTGTCCAAGAAAAGCATGCATCTCCAAAATGGCATCTTTACAGGAGAGGGTAAAATATTCTTTATTTTCATAGTAAGTTAATAGAACTAGAAAGTTATTTTGGAGCCTTTCCATCTGTTCATTAAATCTTCACATGATTTAAATGGCAGCTGCTTCATACAAATGACGTATAGAAATGAAAATCGACAGAAATGGAGCCCAACAAAATAAAAGTCCCTCTTTAATAGAAGTCACCTGTATAATTATTATTGTTTCCCCTGTCACCCGTGACATTTATTTAAAGTCAAAATGAATATCTGCATTCCATTACAAAGTGCAAAGTACTGTGAAAAGCATTTGAAGATAAGTTAAAAATAAATAAATAAATGAATAAAATAATAAATGGCTTAAAAACCACCAAGAAATGCATCCCTATTAAATCTGTGTATGATGTTGTGATATACCTAAACTCATTATGAATGGCTAATAAGTTTTTCTTCATGCTTCATTAATGCTTCATTAGTACAAGTATGTTACATGTTATTTTTATCTCTCTAATCTCTATTTTGTTAAATGTTATTTTATTTATTAGATTAGAAAGCTCATTTGGCTGAAGCACTAATTTAATAGTAACTTACTCTGTTCTACTTAAATCTAACTCTAGGAGGCAGCAGCATGCTGTCACACAAGTGAGAACACAACAAACTTGTTTTACCAGTTGTTGACTTTAGGAGCAGCAGGGCAGGACAAGCAAGCTACTTCTGACATCCAACGTCATGAGAGTTTCGATGGTTTTGTTTTGTCAGTCTGGCTATATATTCTTAATGACTCATCTTCATATGCTGTTTTGAGAAAACAGAGCTTATAGTTCTAGGCTGATTTGTCTTTGAGGGAAAATAAAATATTTTTTCTTTTTTAAATGAGGATTTTTTCTTCTAATGAAAAGGAAGGGATTTCATCAGAAGAATGTAAGTGAGACATACACAGCATACATTAAAGTTTTATGTTGTAAATGTTTATTTCATTTAATGTAATACTGAAGGAAGGGGTCCAATGATCAGAAGGGACAAAAAGAAACAGTGTTTAATTACCAGTAAGCCTGTCTTGGTTACTTTTGATATTTAAATTGTTTTTATATGAAAGCAGCACTTTGGCCAAAATGAAAAATGTAGTGATTATGATTACTGTTATATTGATCAAGAAACATACTCTCACATCCAGAGGTGTAAAGAACTGAATTACATACTCTCATTGCTGTGCTTGAGTAAATACTTCTAATCTAATACTAACTCACTGTTCTAGTTAGTTCTTATTGGCTTATGTTTATATCCTTAGGCATCTTTTTCCTGTAGTGTTATTAGATTTTTACTTGACTTTATATATTTTCTACTAAATACTTTTAATAATGATCCATATGTGTTAAGCTCCTGAACTGATTAAAAGAAAGCCAGAGTTAGTGTAAAAGTTATGCAATCATGTCAAAGCTCACCCTCAAGAAGTAGCTATTAGCTGGGTATAGGTTCTGTTTTATTATGTTATGTATGTTTTATTATGTCATTTTTGTTATAATTACCAGTTTGCTACTTCAGTTAATGCATGTGTCTGTCCTTAGTTTATAGCTAACCTGAACAAAATACAGTTTTGGGGCAGTTTTACAGATAAACTGCTTTATTAGGCATATTGTCGCAGTCCAAAGAAAAATAAGTATCTCTTTTTTTTTTTTTTTCAATAAAATGCTCCAAAATAACTTAAAAGTCTGGTTCCATTGACTTATATTAAAAGTAAAGTAGTTTCTTCCTCTGTGATTTTGGAAGTATTTGTTTTCCTTTGGACAATGACAATATGCACTTAGGGTTAGATCTTTTCTTTAGTTTGAGTCAGGCAGGCCCTGAGTACATCCTAAGGTTCTGAGACTTTAAAGTGCCTCAGATCTCTGTCTTAGGTCTGCACCATGCACTGTCCCCACTGGTCAGTAATCCCTGCTTCTGTGTAATATGTACCTTTTTTATACTTGCACAGTTTGCACTGAGCTCTATGCCTTAGAAAGATCTCTGTGCTCCTGGAATTTCAACTTCACTGGACATTCATGGACTTCCAGTAATCCCAGACTATCCAGTTGAGTGGTGTGCAAGACATGGGATCTCAAATTTGTGAGTTACTTTTTTCCTACCTCACTGCTGTGTATTGCTGAACATTTTCATTTACAAAAACTTAATTAAGTCATTTTAAAGTAAGCGAAACATAACTGCAAAACCTTTTCATTGATAACAGCTGGACCAGCTAATCAAGAGCATCTATTAGATGATACTGATAAAGGTATGCGATTTATATATTTCAAGAATGTAGTATATTTCACCAATCTGCAGTAATTTCAGGTCGTACCTGCCAGTCTATTTGTAATTAAGTATATGCCTTTTTGCTCTTCGTAGAAACAGTACCACTCTTTGAGAAGATCAAAATTGTGCTGATTGGCTACCATGAGTCTGGAAAAAACACAATTGGAAATACCATTCTTAGGAAGAAGGCCTTCACAGGATGGAAAATACATGCGGGCCACTATTTGAAGGCTGACAACACCATATTTGGAAGACGTGTTCAGTTGGTTCGTGTCCCTGGTTGGTCTGAAGATTTAAGCTCTGATGATATTAAGCAAACAAAACTTCTGCAAGTGATTAAAGATAGCGTGAGGTCCTTCAAACATGGACCACACATTATTATACTGGTTGTTAAAAACAACAGTAAACTTACAAGGACAACGAGAAGCACCTTAGAAGAACTGTTGACTGACAACCTTTCCAAACATACTTTAGTGTTTTCCATGGACGGAGAAAGGATTTTGTTTGCAGAAATGAAAGAACACTGTGAGAGTGGTAGAGAAACTGTCGTTAACATATGCAGAAACAAATATCACCTCTTTAAGAAATGTCCATGTGGAAAGCAGAACATGGAGTTAATTGAAGTCATTGAAGATTTCATTGCAAGAAAAGATCCCATTCATTTCTTCCCCACAGAGCTCGAGGCACCGAACCTCAAACTGCAGGTTCGGCAGCTGGAGACTCTGGTGACAAGACTGAATCTGAGGATCTTGGCTCTCTCTAAGCCTGCGCCAGACAATCAGACGGATGCTGCTGAGGTTAATACAGAAACCCAATTAAATAGTGAGAAAATAAGAAAACTAAATGATTTACTGAGAGAAAAAAATGAGGTGTTGGAAAGGTTAAGGTCAAACCTAAGCACCCCAGAGCCCTCTGTCCTGCACGGAATAGAAGCACAACCCGAGAATATAGCAAGTCAAAGTAACAATAAGCATCAGATGAAACCACAGAAAAGGCAGAAAAAGGTCAAAAACACAAAAACAGAAACATTTAAGTACAGGTCACATCTGGAAGGAACAGAAGCCCCAGAAATACAAACCATGAGGAGAAAAAGGACAATCATCTTAAAAGGTAACTTGCAAAAAATGTTTGCCTTTGTTTTTGTCTCTGTGAGTTTAACAGAAGCAGGTTTAAATAGCCTTCCTTAATCTAACAGCTGCTCTTTCTTTTTCGTCCATTATGGGTTCTTACCAGTGATAACTACTGGAAGAACAACTAGAGGCTGTGATATCAACTAACTACTGTTAGCCAATCAGCAGTGCAGATAAATACAAGTTTATTGTGCTGAAAATGGCCTTGACCAGTTGTAGCAGCCATTTTTAGGCAACATTAATGCCTTGCTTTTAATGCATTTTCTCTTATAGAAACCTTAAGGCAGCAAAACATGGCTAACGTACCACAACCTGCTTCAGTTAAGACACTCATTTGAAATCTATGTGAGAGAATAAATGCTGGGAAATGAAATGTTAAGCGAAAATAGTTCCTGTCGAAATAAAACCATTTTAGGTCAGTGGCCCCACAGGTGGTTTCTAACTGTATGTCATGATGTTAGCATTTCATATTACCAGAGTCAAAGTTTTGTTACTGCTATATGTATTATGACTGTATATATTGGTTTTACTAGACTTGCAGTATTTATTTATTTATTTATTTATTGAGATTTGATATATTTAGTGTTATTTATTAAACTCTGTGCTAATGGTGTGTTTTTAAACAGGCTGCCTGTGATGTACATAATTCATGTTTAGCAGGCTGAAGGTCATTATTAGTCCTCAAGTGGTTTTTGTGTGCATCATTAAAAATTACATAAATTACAGTCATCACAGCAGTTTATGTCATGATATGAGTAACGTTAACTTCATCAACTAGTTTGTGAACGATTAGAGACAAACTGAAGCAGAGGTGTCATGAAAGCGTAGCGTCACCTCAGCATCACTGATACTGTGTGAATAAGCCAAGGCAGCATGAAACTGGGCCACTGTGTTAAAGTGCTGACCACCACCCCAGCTGTGACCTTAGTGGCTTAGCCCAACATTACCCTCACAAGTTTGTTCATCTCAAGCAGACATCAGATCTTTTCTGTAATCAGTAAAATTAATTGAATTAAATATTTGTTTCTTTTTTGGAGAAATGTCAGAAGATGAAGGACTTGATTCATGCACAGGTAGGAGATTTATTTTTTTTTTCATTTTCAGAAATGTGTTCTCATTATGTAACAACATTAAAATGCGTCCTTTTTGTGGTAGAATTGTCATCAGATGATGATGGACCTCAAGCAAGGGAACCTCGTAAAAGTAAGTGATGGCTCTAGCCTCAAAAATGTGTTCTGATTAATTAATGTGCTAGGAATAAAACGCCCTATGCTCGGGACAGAATCAGCATCAGATGATGAGGGCCCATCCACATGTCTTACTTGCATTGAATCTAAAAGAAGGAAAGTATTATGCAAAAAACAAAAATAAATAAAAATAATAAAATATTCAGCAGGTAAAAATTATTGGTATTATGTTTGTTTAAAAAAACACACAAACCTTTTACACATCAGCCATAACATTAAAACCACCTCCTAATATAACATCCTCTCTGTATTATCAGCTCCATTTACCAGCTAGGTGCACTCAGTAGTTTTACACTTACAGACTGTAGTCTCAGCACTGCAGTGACACTGACACGGTGATGGTGTGTTATAGTGTGTTGCGCTGGTATGAGTGGATCAGACATAGCATTGCTGCTGGAGTTTTTAAACATCTTGATGTCACTGCTGTACTGAGAATAGTCCACCGGTCAGCAACATCCAGCCAACAGAAACTGTGCAGCAACAGTTGAGTTATTGTCTCTGATTTACATCTACACGGTGGACAGCAGCAAGGTAGGCGTATTTAATAGAGTGGACAGTGAATGGGCACAGTGTTCCAGCAGCACTGTTGTGTCTGATCCACTTGTATAAGCACAACACACACTAACACACCACCACCATGCCAGTGTTACTGCAGTGCTGGCAATGACCCAACACCTAAGTAATATCTGCTCTGTGGTGGTCCTGTAGAGGTCCTGATCTTTAAAGAACAGGGTAACAAAGTATGCACAGAAACAGTACTACAGTGTGTAGGTGTAGAACTACAAAGTGCACCTGTATTGTAAATGGAGCTGATAAAATGGATAATGAGTTTAGATACAGGGAGGTGGTTTTAATGTTATGGCTGATCTGTGTATATGCATGGACAAATGAAAATTAGATGAATTTTCAATAATAAATATAAGGGCTACAATAAGGAGTATAATAAATAAATAGTTAGCTTGTTGTCAATTACAGTGCTACAGTAATGCTCACATTTCACGCATGTTCTTTCAAGGACCCCTTAATAAACAACAATCTGGTTTTCTACGTGGCTGGGCATTGAGTCTAAACAATGTTCTGGAAGAACTCAGTGGGGACCATTTCAAGAAGATGACTGACTTGATGCAGTGTCGAGATGAATGGAGAATCCCCGCTGGTTTGTTGGATGGCCGAGACAGAGCGTCAGTGGCTAAGCTTCTTGTTCAGACTTGGGGTGAACACCAGTGCATTATCAATACCAGAGATATCATGAAGACAATTCCACGCAATGATTCGGTGGTTCGAGATTTATTTATGCCGTTTCTGGAACATATTGGTGAAACCTGGTGACGATACATTGGTGCTAATGTTAACCAGGCTCAGAGAGCAGTGCTGAGAATGTACAGGCGTGATGGACAGGTTTCTATGTTATAACAATGTAGATATATTGGACATTGGTCTGAAATGTGCACTTTCTCTTTAACAACACTAAGAAAACTCTTCATTCTAACCTGTGCTATCTACAGACAGGAGACAGGCAGTTTACAGTAAATCACAAGGATTACAATAAATTCCTATGTTGTGTGACTCAGTGGAATGGCAGGCAGACAGGTCGAGGAGGTCAGCAGGTATCTGATGAATGACTAAAGATACAGATTCATGCACCCTGCTGGTAATACATGGTAATAAAACTCACATCCAACCTTAAAAACATGAGAAAGTGAAAGTGAAAGTGCAATTGCTAATAAGATGTCATGAATGTGACAGAATGTAAAATAAAGCATTAGGTGTTCTAGTTACTTCATGAACTCCTTAGTCTTGCTTACCAGGAACCAGGTTCACTTACACAATCAAGAAGATCAGCCAGATGTGCATGTCATCACGTACTAAAATGTGGAAAATTTGTAATTGCCAAATAATTCAAATTTCTACTAAGCTAACATTGTTTTATAATCACATCGACATTTGTGACCCCATTGATGAGCCCTGACAACCATCAGAAGCTGGCTTATAGGGATGTCTGTGCAAGAACCAGGTTCATTATTGAATATCAGGTTTTCAGGTTTTTGGGGAAAGTTAACTTACTTGGAACTTACCTGCAGTGTCCTTGCATATTCAATGAAGTACTAGCAGATTGTAATAAATAAAAATCTAGTTGAAAAGCTAAAACTGGGTTGTGTTTGGATTTCCAACAGTACAAAACATTCACCCAACTCCACATAAAAAATTGAGCAATGACATACAATCAAACTTTTCTATCCATTGTTACCAAGTGTGCCAATATTTATGGAACTGTTACTGCACTTGAAAGTACAAATCATTAGTATGAGTTTTTTTATGCATGTTTTACATTAGAACCGACTCAATCTGGACATTTCTTTACATCTATTGTGCTTTTTATAAAGCAAGTGTCTGTCTTAATGAGACTATGTGGTGTGAACCACAGGCAGGTAATTTTAATAATCTGAATGTGGCACCTAGAAAACCAGGATAGTATCAATTACCCACGAGTATAAATGCTTTGAGAGTCTTTTCTTCCTTCTTATTTTTCTTTTGTGCTTTGTCTGTCGTGCCCTATTTAATGCAGTAAATGTTTAATAGTGTTTAATGTTATGATAGTGTACTGATAGGTATTATGTATGTATAATTTCTATGAAACACTCTTAATATATTAATTCACCAAGTTTATGATCCAGTATATGTCATTCACAAAAATAAAAACAATTGAACATTTGTTCACAGGAACCAGAACACACTTCATTGTATTAGTTAATTAAAAAGTAGCCTAAGGTTTTGTGCTGCTGGTAAAACTGGTAAAGCCACTGAATGAAGAGCTTTTTGGGAGTCAACCATTCAGAGTCTTACACTGATTTTACACCAAGTTCAAGTATTTATATTTAGAAATACTTCTTGGAATATTTAACTTACATTGTATTGAAAGTGTCTTAGTTTCAGTAAACTGACAATAAATATTACAAGCAGATGCAATTTATAACTAGTTGGCTATGGGTGTTGTACATTTATAATGATGCCCTCTATCACATTTACAGAAATAAAAAAATAACTATTAAATAATTTTCAATAATTTTACTGCAACCAGTCATTAGTAATTTACCGTAAACTTACAGTAAATTTGGAACAATATGCACTGTAACACAGCAAAACTCAATAACTCAAAACAGCAACTTCCTTAAAGATCTTATTACATGCAAATTTGCCCAGGTTACTCCAATTCATTGGCTTACCAACACAATAGAAAGAACCTCCCATTTCTAATGTTGTTTCACATTCAGATATCTGCGAAGATGAGCTGCAGGTATAAGTGCAATGTATCTTCCAGTCCTCTGTGAATTGGCGTTTAGTAGCTTTCATATAAACTGAAGCTGTACACCCAGTGATTTGTCCATCCATGTTGTGGAATGCAAGTACTGTATGCTTTTATTTTAGTTTGAAAAATACAAAATAACAGAAGCAAAGGAGACATATCGATATCACCTGTTTGCAAAGTGTGAGGGTGAAGCAGAGAGTGAGAATCTGGAACAAATCCTCTTCAAGCACTTCAGTTTGAAGGGGAAATCTGGAGGTGGCGACTGCCAGGTCTTTCGGATCTCCTCAAACATTTACTGCATTTCTTTCAAATCTGAGCAAGGTAAGGCTAAACCAGAGTGATCATACATTTTGCCCAAGCTTAACAACTGCAAGGTCTACTGCACTGTTATTGTGTGCTGCATGCATTCCTGTATGGAACAGAAACTAACTTCACCTACAGCTGTCTAAGGACCCTCAGATTCATGTAAAGATCGAATACTATACAAATAACAGCTATTTGTTATGCGCAGTGGGTTTTCCTGTCTCTGTTGTTGTTTGTATGTGTCCGTATGTGCCTGCTGTGTTTCTTCGTTACAGTTCCTGTTCAGTTCTCCCATGTTCTAGTCCAAGTTTTCCCTCTTATTCCGGTTCCAGCCGACTGCCGCCCCGTGACTTGGTCGTTGTCTTTTTTAAAAATGTCGCGGCATTGGTGTTCGAGAGATTCAAAGAGATTTCCGTTTGTTGTGATCTTTCTTCATTGTGCTTATTCTGGGGTGTGTTTCCTAAACTACGTTAGCAACCTACATGGTTGGAATGATGCAGATGCAATGCAAGTGTTTCCCAAAACTAATAAATAAAATAGATGACTGCAATACTTGTACATTTACAGTTCTTTACAGTGTGTCTCACATATGAACAAAATCACACCCATGTTTTTTCCATGAAAGTTTTCTTGTAATGTTTTTCTAAACTTGTAGTAGAGTTTATCAGAACATTACATACTTACATTACAGAACATACTCATTTTCTCAACAGTGCGAGATCGGGTGATTAGCACAGGACCAAAAAGTAGTGACTGCAAACTCAGAGGTTGCTGTAACACTGGACCTGTCACTACAATCAAAGACTGTCCCTGAGAGAAAAGTAGGTTTCCCTAATCCAGTCAACCATATTAACTGAGTTGGAAAGAGAAATCATTTAAAGAAACACCTTGTCAAACCTGTTTTACTGTTTGGATTATATAAGATCATTTTATAATGTAGGAAGACAGTCAGCAACTCCCTAAAGACGAGACTGGTGCGGCTTTCTGTAAGTGATGGAAGATTCAGACTTACCCTTTATTGAAGACTGAAAAGCAATGTTGTTTTGTTTGTTATGTTTGTCTGTTTCACTTTCAACATGTGTCACTCTTCTAGACGGTACAGCCCAAATCCAGATCCCTTCTGAATCTGTCTACTCTAATCTGCTGGAACCCTACTACTTAAAGAGTATTCAGGATGACTTCACTGATGTAAAGCTCCAGTTTGATTCAAGCACACTGATGCTTCAAATCACCGGGACTCCTCAAAGTGTATCCTCGGCCAAAAGTGATGTTCTTGATGCTCTGCGGAGGATTAAGAGTAAAGAAGTTAACATGGCTCCGGCTCTGATTGCTTACCTGAAATCCAGAGGATCAGGAAATGTTTTCAAAATCCTTTTCCATCCTGAAGAGATAGCTGCCACCATTGATGTACACTCAGACCGCAGTGTGGTTATAAATGGACTGAATCACTATAATATTAAACGAGCAGAGAAAATGCTCACAGAAGATTTTGTCTCAGAAGAACTGCAGATCCATGAAGAGGAAGCTGCATCTGTAGTCAAGTCAAACAGCTTTGGAGATTTTGTTGAGAAGCTGAACAAAACTTACTCTGGAGCACAAGTTCATGTTGTGAACAGTAATGAGAAAAAGCCTGTGTGCGCCCTGGCTGGACGAATAACAGATCTTATCTCGGTGGAAGAGAAGATTCATAAGTTTATTTGTGAAAAAAGCAAGACAACTGTATATTTGGTACTGGATGGGGTCATGGAGTTAACAAAGTGTCTACCACAAATACTAGACAAGCTACAGCTGAAGCACCTCTCTGGAAGAGTCCAATGGAATCCAGAATTGGAAACACTTGAACTGACTGGAACACGGAAAGAAAACGATGACAATGCAGCATCTATAAAAGAAAAAACTAAAGACCTGCAGTGCAAAACAGTCACAATATGCCGACCAGGAGCTCATTCATATTTCAAATCAGACGGTCAGCAGTTTCTAAACTCATTAGACTCAATGCTGTCCTGCATGGTGGTTCTCGAGACAGAACCTGGAGACGTTAACCTGCAGGTATGAGAGTAGAAGTGAATGGAGGAAAAAGTGATAAATGCAAATAAGTTTTATTACAAATAACTTAAAGATGTCAGGCACCCTTGAGTAAGTGAACTGCAAGGTCCTGGTCTATTAACAAAAACTTTTTTACTTAAGAAAATAAATATAATTTGCTACATTAGTTACATTATTTGGAATTTTAACACTACAGTTGCATGCTTCGATCACATTGATTAATGTTTCATACAGTTCATATTTCTTATTGACAGTTCATATTTCATATTTCTATAAGTTATTTTGACTTATTGGGGCAAATTGTCACCATACCAAACAACATTCGGACTTACAGTAAATAATAAACATAAACACACTTATATTGGTGTAGAAGAGATTTAGATATTCATTATTTGTTTATTTTCCATTTATAGGACATTTCACGACTTGAGAGGAATGCCACAAGGAAAGGTTATGAAAACTCGATTTAATCATTAATGTCGTTTTGCTTATGCCTGAATAAAACCATTAAATGAAAACTTCTAACTGTTTTTATTATTTTATTTTATGTAAAGGTGGTGGTATTCATTTTCATGCATGTGAGAAGCACATGTACTTGATTGCAGATAACATCAGTATCCAGGCAATGGTTGCAGACAGACCGTCGGAATTATCGGATGTCATCATTAACCCCTTATGTAGATGGACCACTGGTATGATTTTAATGTTGTATTTAATTATGCACAGCACAATTATTAATAAGTATCAGCTTGTTATGAATGCTGTTTCATTTTAAAATGGAGTTTTGGCCTGATAAAGTGTGTGTGTACCATATTTCAAGGCAGTAAGATCCTAAATGCAGCAGGGCCAAGAGTGAAGACTGAGCTTTCAAGAACAGGTAAAAAGACTTGGTAACACAAAGCATTGTAAGCTTAGATGTCTACAGATATAACTGAAACCTCATATATACGATATATATGTATATATTTATATACACATTGATCAGCCATAACGTTAAAATATCTACACACGTGGTCCGTTTTTTAATTTTTATCCACTTACCATATAGGAGCATTTTAAATGTTGTTAAACAATGACAGACTGTAGTCCATCTGATTCGCTGCATACATTACATTTACCCTATTCTGTAATGGTAAGGACCACCACAGGGCCTCCACAGAGCAGGTACTATTAGGTGGTGTGTTTGTGTGTGCTGTGCTGGTCTGAGTGGATCAGACACAGCAGTGCTGCTGGAGTGTTTGAACACCTCAGTGTCACTGCTGGACTGAGAATAGTCCACCAACCAGCAACAAGCAGCCATCAGTATCCTGCGGGCAGACCCTATGACCATTGATGAAGGACTAGAGGATGACCTACACAAACTGTGCTGTGACAGATGAGCCGTCATCTGTATACATCTACATGGTGGACCAACAAAATGGTAGTGTCTAATGGAGTGGACAGTGAGTGGACGCAGTGCTTAAAAACTCTGATTCACTCACACCAGCACAACACACACTGACACACCACCACCACGCCAGTATCACTGCAGTGCTGAGAATAACCAACCACCCAAATAGTATCTGCTCCGTGGTGGTCCTTTGGGGGTCCTGTTCATTAAAGAACAGGGTAAAAAAGGATTGCTTGTCCACAATCCTTGTTTGTGCGATGCCAGAGCCAAAGAATACCTTCAAAATACCATTCAGCAGTGTCAGAAGCGAAAGTTTAAATCCATCACAGTCTTCCTTGATATAAGTGGTTTGTTGAATTAAGTTGAAATAAATGTAATCTAAAGTCTATTTCCACATATTAATTGTAGCCTAATATATTTATGGTTTCTTTATTGTCCCAAGAACTACACCAGCACTTTGATCAGCGTAAACTGGCGATGGATCTTATACAGACAGCCCTATACAAGATGAAAGCAGAGGAAATGATGTGTGTTGTGTTGGCACAGGAGAATTTTTTCCAGAGTTTTAAAAAGGCTGCAGAGAGTGTCTATAACCAATTGCACATCATGAGTAGCATAGGTGAGTCTATTTTTCCAGCATGGGTCCTTCATTCTGCACTTGTGCTTTGTTTGCTCTAATGGCCTATTATGATTATATAGATGGTATGTGTTATAGTGCACTGTTCAAATTTGTCTAATAAAAACACAGGTTATAAACATCTGTAAAAAAGGGGCGGGGCTCTGTGGTCAGACTTAGTTTTGTACACTGCAAATAAGCATCCATGCAAATTTTTTAGAGTACACACATTACATACATTATTGTACATACACAGATTGTACAATGACCATATCTATCTATCTGTATTTCTGAATGCAGTGGAGTATTGTGTTTATACAATACTCCACTGCACTGTGGAGTTCACATGTAACTGTACATGCTTTTCAAAAATTCTATTTAATGTTTTAACTCCTTTGACAAGAGGCTGGGCCTGTTTTTCCCATAATTAAGCATTTTTTTCCACAGTATATTTAAGGAATGTCGCAGTTTATTGTAGAAATTCCACTGTAAATGTAAATATATATGAAAAAAAAAAAAAAAAAAAAAATATATATATATATATATATATATATATATATATATATATATATATATATATATATATATATATATATATCATTTTATAGTTTTAAGTTCTTTGCAGTGAGCATAATCTACAAAAAGAAAAAAAAGCTTTAAACACCACCAGAGAGTCTGTCACACTGAGGCATCCGGAAAGTATTCACAGCGCTTCACTTTTTCCACATTTTATGTTACAGCCTTATTCCAAAATTTTTCCATTAGAATTCTACACACAATACCCCATAATGACAAAGTGAACAAAGTTTGTTTGAATCTTTTGCAAATTTATTAAAAATAAAAAAATCACATAATTATTCACATCCTTTGCCATGACACTCAAAATTAAGGTCAGATGCTCCTGTTTCCACTGATCATCTTTCAGTTGTTTCCTCAACTTGATTGGAGCCCACCTGTGATAAATCCAGTTGATTGGACATGATTTATAAAGGCACATACTTGTCTATATAAGCTTCCATAGTTGACCGTACTCGTCAGAGCACAAACCAAGCCTTAAAGTCCGAGGAATTGTCTGTAGACCTCCGAGACAGGATTGCATCGAGGCAAAGATCTGGGGAAGAGTACAGAAAATTGCTGCAGTATTGAAGGTCCCAATGAGCACAGTAGACTCCACATCCATAAAAAAAAGAAGTTTGAAACCTAAAAAAAACCTGCTTCAGACTGGGGCGGAGGTTCATCTTCCAATAGGACAACGACCCTAAGCACACAGCCAGGATAACACATGAGTGCCTTCGGGACAACTCTGTGAATGTTTCTGAGTTTGCCAGCCAGAGCCCAGACTTGAACCGGGTTGAACATCTCTAGAGAGATCTGAAAATGGCTGTGCACCGACATTCCCCATCCAACTTTATGGAACTTGAGAAGTTCTGCAAAGAGGAATGGGCACAGACATAGGTGTGCCAAGCTTGTAACATCATACTCAAAAGGCTGTAATTTCTGCCAAAGGTGCTTCAATAAAGTATTAAGCAAAGGCTGTGAATATTTATGTATGTGTGATTTTTTTATTTTTCATTTTTAATGAATTTGCAAAAACATTAAAACTAACTTTTTTTACTTTGTCATTATGGGGTATTGTGTGTAGAATTTTGAGGGGAAAAATAATTTAATCCATTTTGGAATAAAGCTGTAACATAACAAAATGTGGAAAAAAGTTTTTACATCAGATCTCATTTAAGAATACTTTAATCTCTCACTCCTGTGCTGCTATTCTAACACTGTCAGTAATCAAATGTTATCTATAATTTACAGAGCCATTCTGCTTTCATACGGCACATCATGCTGTCTCAGCCTGCTTACACATCTCCTCTGACTTTAAGGATGATCCTGAGTCACTGCATAAGCATTCAGTTCTGTGTGAGCCTGCTGTTATCCACGTCTTCTCCAAACAGCATCAGCTGCTACACAAAGCTAAAGCTGCAATAGAGAAGCACTATGCAGGATTCCTCTCAACAGACCTGCTGGTTGAGCCTTATTTGCTCACCTGTGGTGACCAAGTGTTGGCAAGATCCGGCAGCTACAGGAGAAACACGGTGTTAATGTCATTATTGGTGAAGGCACTGCAATCTTTAATGGACTTGCTGTGAAAACGACTGTTGTGAGAGCAGACGCTCTTAAACTTCTGAAAGAAGCTGTAGATCTGAAGCAGTTGAGGAGCAAGAAAGAGGTTCTTCAGAACATCCAGTGAGTGATCAACGATGAAGAACTAAGCCCTGTGAAGCTGAGCTGTGAAGACAATTATGATGTGGAGTTTCAATACATGTGTCTGCATGAACCAGTTGAGGTGACACATGATGATAAAACATTCACTGTCAATGTGTCTATAATGAGTGCTGTCAACAAAGAGACCTCCCAAAGATATCCAGTCCTGAGAAAGGAGGTGATGGGTAAGTTTGTAGTACATGACATTCAATGTAATATAATTTAAACATTCTGCATCCAGATATCACTGTGAAATGTTTAACAGAAGTTTTCAGATTCAGTGAAAACAGATTTACTAAGATACAAAAAGTGTAAATTATGAACATGATTCTTGGAATAACAGTTGACAACATTAATTATGAAACAGATAGTTCTAGTCTTAAAAACTGAAGGCTAAAATATAAAAGCAAGCTAAACAACACTATTATTAATATCACAGACTTTGATTCACTGTAATGTAACAATTGCAATTGTATGTTTAAATAATGTCACTTGAATGGCTTACAACTTTAGAAATTCTAGCTTTCTTGACAAACACTGCACTATTTGTCAAATATGGAAGTGACTGAATATTGATGTTGATATCTAAATTCTTACATAGTGCACTTTATACAGAGCAGGGAAGCATTTGAGCCCCAAAAACAAGGCTCTCTAAACAGAGAGTTGTGGTGGTAGTTTGGTGCCTAAAAAGAACTTCTAATTTCTTATAAGAATTAAAATTTTCTTCTAAGATTTCTGCATTAAACAATAATGTTATCTAGAGATAGACTGATCAGTGTTTTTGAGGCCGATTCCGATTGCCGATCACCTTTCAAAGCGATCAGCCGATAGCCGACACCGATTGAGGACAGGGCTGTATGCCACGGCACGGCTACATATTATTAGTGCAAGTCATGAAACATGGTCCAAACTGGTTTATTACCCTTTTTTAACGACATTGGTCTATGTGGGTGTAAACCGCTTGATACAGCTCCGGAAGAGCAACATCTGAAAACAGGAATTTGGCTCATCTGTTTAACGTTATCAATCGGCTAAATTGGAGAAATATCAGCCGATCGCCGATCACATATTTTGATTAAAAATGGGCCCATACCGATACATGGCCGATCGATTCCTCCATCTCTAATATTATCATATGGTCATTATTATAACATGACAAAAGATATTTAATTAAACAAATTAAGGCAATGTAAAGTGACAAGTGACCATATGTTCATCTCCTCATTCAACAGTCCATGGTTGTTTGGTAATTCCACCAGTATACCGTACTCTAAATGAACTGCATTTCCTGGCAGAATATTTGTTTAAATTAATTAATAATATTATTCATTTCTTTTATGAAGAAATGTGTGTTTTATCATACTTTGTTTTGACCAGTGTTTTATTACAGCAATAAGCCACTAGAGGTCATGCATTACTGTAATTTTACCATAAGGGAAGGGAAGAATACAGTAATGAACATAGTGATGAGCTACCTTAAAGCTTATCACTTTAATTACTGGTGTTTCTTAAGCTGCGTTTTAAAAAGTCATGTTGCATAAAAAAAATTTAAATTTGTCAGTTAGTAAAAATGAACTTTTTATAGGATTTCTGATTGGTTGTATGAGACACTTTAAATATGAAGGGAGGGCTTTCCTTTAACAGAGTAAATTTGGGTTTTGTACTAAATTTGTCAAATGTTTCTCTTAGCAAAGGGAAAACTCTGAAAGTTTACCATAGAGACTTTAGAGGTTACTACAGAGGTTTTGCTGTAGTAGAATTCTCTCATTAATGAAATTTGGAGGCTAAACTAACCACCATAAACACTGAAACTAATCAACTTTCCCAAAATTAGTTTTGATAATCTGTTAATCCTGCTAAAATAAACAATTAAGTTCTTAATGAAGGCAAGGTGGGCTAATACAACTTGTAACAGCTAGTCTGAGCATGAATTATCAGTGCAGAAATAAGTAACCTTGTTTATTTGTTCATTTATATACGGACCAATATGTTTGATGTACATTTGAATTCATTGGACAAATAACATTAAGTGATTTCCTTACTCTAAATTATTTAAGGGAAAAGACAATAAGAGAATTTAAGGGGTTATTCAGGGGAAATTTGATCAATTAAGGAAGTTTTTTGTTCAAAATACAGTAAATACTTTATCGTCAAAGAAAATTAATTATATAGCTGTGAAAATATAGGCATATGTACAATGACAAGTTAAAGGTCTGGGGCCCTGTGGTCTATGAAGATGTCATGAATTCTGTCAGCAACATGATGAGCTATTCATAAAATTATTATGATGGCTTACCCATTTTTGGAAGCAATGATCAATATATTGATCTAAATACAAGTTTTTAGTTCTTTGTCCGCTAGAGAGTGTGACATATTATCACAGTAAAATTACTGTGGATATCAGTTTTTACTGAACTTCTGATATTCTTACGCAGTTGAAAACTTCCCTGGAAAGTGGAAGGTGACTGAAGAGGAAACGTTAAATAAAGTGAAATTAGAAATAGATTCACTCGAGTACTTTTCAGTGGAGAGAAGATTTAATGAGACATTGTCTAGCAAGATCATAAACAAGGTAAGAATTAGTAATTTAGTCATTAGTAGCTAGTAGTAACTTTATTAGTCTCTACAGTATAACTACAGTTTTTTGTACTTTAGAATTGAAATGTTACAGATGTCATAGAAAAATGTTGTATATCTGAAATTTGAGTACTGGAAAAAAGCAATCAGTAAAAAGAGGCAGAAAAATCTAGAAAGGGTTAGATTTTCAGCTAGTTAGAAAATACTAGTAACTGCCTTTAAATGTATCTCTTTTGTTATGCAGTATTTAAACCAAAAGGAACTGTAGTAGGAACAAACACACAAAAGTTAAAATTACTTAGAGTTTAAAAGGAAACCCAGGAAAAAAAACAATTGAAGAAAAAAGAATTTAGCTAAGTTAGCTAAAATGCATTTTATAAAGTATATTTTAATCTAATGTATGCTATGTATTGCTCCTTACATTCATATAATGATGTGATTGTGATAGCAGTGCAAACAGAGCAGGCAGAAAATAAGCCTTTGTTATGTTTTATTTCAAAAGAATTCAAGAACTTTTACATTGTCCAGTAAGTTACACACCAGCAAGTTTTCATTGGTCATCTCTTTCGTGCCTGATGACATGAAAAGCGTAACTCCAGCGTTTTAAATCAGTGCACAGCATTTGCAAAGATGACGGCTCGGAGTCTTCTCCTATAATGCTTCATGAGACTGGAGAACCAAAGTCCATGCTTGTAAAGTCTCATCCTCAGCTCATCCCACCATTTTATGTAGTGTTTAAGTCAGTGACCTGTGTTGACATGGCAAAGCCTTAATACCGTGGCCAGTTATTATTTTTGATGATTTTGAGGCATTCTTCAGATCTGGTCTTGCTGGAAAATTGAACCGTGGTCCAGGTTAAGTTTCCTGTTTGAAGCAAGGACTTTTTGATTTAATACAGGCTGGTACTCTAAAATACCATGTATTTAAACAAGCTGTCCTGAGTCCAACAACATCACAGATCTATCACCATACTTCAGCACGGGGATGAGGTGCTTTTATGGCCATCTTTGTGTCTGTGCTAAACCCACTTCTGAGGTTTGTTGCAAAAATGCTATATTTTGGTCCCATCTGACCGTAGAACTGAAAGTTCCAGTAACATCCAACATTTTGTAGGCAATTGAGTTTGTTGGTCCTTTACAGCAGAGGCTTCTGAAGCTGTGAAATCTGCATTTTTCCAGTTGTGATCCTTAAAGGTTCTTTGGCCACTTAAACCATTCTTTCTACTGTGCATGGGTTCATAGACATAGATCCTCTTCTTGGTAGATTCTTAACATTTCCAGTTCAAGCTTTTTAATTATTTTTAATTATTGCTCTAATAATATAAATAGACATGTAAAATGTAAAACTATTTTTTTCCTGCCTTTTGTTTCATTTTACCGTTCTATTCTCTGATCCTTCTCATTATTACAGATTTCAAAGAGAAACGTTCCAATATTTGTGAACGACACCGTGTGGTAAATGTGGTGTGGTCAGTAATAGAGACACTGTTTTCACTGTTATATTAATTGAGCTGCATAATCTGGTCTAATGAATAAATAATTAGAAACATAAAAGGTTATGTGTCTTATAATAATCATGAAAAGTCCCTCTCAATCTTTTGAACACAATGTAATTGTAGATATTAAGCTATGTACAGTATATTGTACATTTAGTTATGCACTACAGAGCCCATTAGACTAGTAGCCCAATAACATATTTCTCTCTCCATTTTGTCTACAATCTAGATTGAGAGGATTGAGAACCGGAACCTGTGGAAACGTTTCTCCTTAGACATCACTGGGGAGGTACAGCTTCTCTTTTATGGTCTCAGGCATGCAGATGTGGAACAGGTGGAGAAAAATGGATTCTTTAGACCACCAGAGAGATTCTTCTCCTCTGAGACAGGTGAGTTTTGCAGATGTTTTCTGGAAATGTTCAGGATTTTTTTGTAAAAGTAAAAATTTAAGTAAACATGAAATCAATGTTTTAATTCTTTAAGACACCACACACATAAGACTTGCACTTTAGTAGTGTAACTCACACATGCAAAATGCAGCCAGTATCAACTTATACCATGCAGAAACAGAAATATGACTCTATACTCCAAACTCCATAGTTTTCTGATGAATTGACCAATAGAATTGCTCAAAAATCACTTGGAATAAAACCACTTTATATTAACTTGCATTGAAAGTTAGGAATGTTTCTGGCTGTTCCTGTACTATTTACTAGTTACTATTTTTGACAAACTTATTTTTCTTTGGACAGCAATGATATAACACAGTGAAGTCAGGCTTCTAATGGTAAAAATAAAATAAAATTAAAAAATTAACTGTTTATTTCTAACTGAGCATGCCAAGTTTCCCCAGTTGAGCCACAGGTGATGCAGAATGCCATCTACTGACTGAATGCTGGAACATCACTTTAGGCAAGAGAAGTTGTTGGCAAACTATTAGAATAGCTTAAATAATACATAAATAAATAATAATTTATTTCAATAAATTTATTTCATTCTTTCAATAAAGGCAGTTTATTTGCCGTCTGCATTGCAGCATGCGAGCGTGTGCCATAATTCCTCTGATGAAAGATTTTATTGTGCCATCCACAAATTCTCAGAATGGAGATGCTCAGTTCAGCAGTGTTAAATGATATTGTGTTAGCTGCTGGTATTTCTTGGTGCATGTAGGCCATACATAGTCACTTACTCCAGACTTTCCCGCTCTTCTTCTTCTTCTTTGTGCTGTAGCTCAGGGAAGAGGCATTTACTTCTATGTTGACGCATCGTGTGCTCAGAGGAGATGTGAAACAGATGCACGAGGTCTGAAGGTAATGTTTCTGGGTCGAGTTGAAACAGGCACTTTTACTGTGGGGAGAAAAGGGATCAATACTCCCCCACCGGTGAACCCCACTGATCCAGGAGTTCTCTACCACAGTGTGGTGGACAACATAGACAATCCCAGCCTATTTGTGGTGTTCAGTTCCGACAGGACGTATCCTGAGTACTGCATCACATTCTCTGATGGTTCTTAAGCATAACACTAAACTTGTTTTATTTTTTTGTGTCTTTTAGCTTTTGTATTCTGTTTCTTTCAGTGCTTGCCAACATTACTGATCATCAGTTCTAGGCGTGCTCTGCTCATATTGTTAAACTTGGGGACAAATTACCTGCTTAGGAACTATATTTATAAAATACATACTATTTAATAAAATACGTACTGGATGACACATACTTATAGGCAGTGCTTAATTTGTAAAACATCAGGTAATAGAACACTAAAGGTGGGGTGATCCAGCAAGTGGGCAGTGATGGAAAAGGTCCTGGAACACAGTGGCACAACACTGCTTCAAGTGTCCACATAACATAGTAGCATTCTATGCAATAAGATAGAACTAGCTTTAATAAATGCAGCTGCAACCATAAAATCTCAGAGATGTCACTGGAGGAATAGTTTTTGCTAGAACATGGTTTCCTACAAATAAACCAACCAAAAAAAAAAACAAAAAAACAATTTAATGTTGCACAAAAACAACAATACATATATAAAGACTGCCTAACCAAATTATTCAAATTACTCCACAACGCAGTCACTGCATCTACATTCTACACTCAATTTCGTGATTTGCTCTGCTTGTCTGTGGCAGTTCGGTGTCCTTTAACAATCCAAGATCGCACACGTGGCACAGGGTTGAATTGTACGAGCGGTGGACCAACAAGTTTCATAAACAGAACAGACGATAACGTGGAAGTGCGCATGGACGCACGCTGTGACTGGCAATTCAGGTTCATTTGGAGAAACCTGCTCTCACTCTGCACTTGCGATTTATTTTAATCTACTTTATAAATAATTCCCCATGTTAAAAAACTAAAAACGTCACAGAGGTGCTGGATCCAGTACCTCCGGAACGCAGGTACTCAAAATACGAGAGGTGCTAGATCTTGTTCCGGCAAGATCCGGCACAAATTAAGCACTGCTTATAGGTACTTATAGGTATCTATAGGATTTAAGAAAATATCAGTTAAGTTCAAGTTTCAGTGTGACAGTAAACTTTATTTGTGGGCACTGACTTGTAGCAATAAATTTCTATATTATTATTTTAATACTAATGATGTAGTATTTGTGTTCTTTTGGGTTTACTGCACTATTCCAGGCGTAATAACATACAGGATTTAGTAGGTTGTTCCGTTTAAGTGGTAATGGACTGTCATGTTCTCAACATTCTGGTTATGTCAGAATATGGTTAATAAAGCAGTGCAACCAATCATTATTATCAATGAACTAATAAAAGCTTCTCTTTTAATTAACTAATAAAACTAAAAAACGTCTCTCACTGTGGCTTTATAGAAGTTACTGTATGTGCATTACTTTCACAACTGCTATGTTAAGCTGGTGAAGTGATTATCTTGTAGCTGATTGCCTAATTTTGAATGTATAGCTAATTTATTTACTAATGGCAGCGATTACCTTTGTTATATTTATGTTATGTTATTTCTTATAGTCAAATGAAAATTGATGACTGGATTATTCTCTCCTAGAGAGAGTGCTCACTGTGATGCTGGCTTTACCTTAGTATAAAGATGATTCTCTAAAAGATAACTCAACCCCTACTTGTTAAGTTCAAAACAGGTGTGACAGAGAGTCAAAATGCTGAACAATGAATACTGACACAAACAGGGTGAGACACTCTGTTTCTCAGCCTCCAAACCTTTCTCACCACAAAACAAATGTTCAATCATGCAGAGTAATCCATTTATATTTGGGAACAACAAAGCACTGTACATACAAAAATAAAGCCAAGCATGATTCCAGATAGCAAAATAAGTCCTGGCCCAGTTCTGGCCCACAATTATTACTTTTAATACACCCACATACCACAGTGGAACGATGGCAATTACTTCGCCTGGATCCGGGTACCGGAACTGTGCACAACCTAACCCGAATTAAACCATGACTCAGGGATGGTATGGGCCTAAATTTAGAACTCATTTCTTTTGGCTTACATTCAGTTTGTCAGCTGGCAGCTCATATCTCTGTCAGTAGTAGATCAGATTTGATTTGGAACATGAGCGCCATATGATTTTTTTTATGTGGGTCACCTTTGTCTTACAGTTGTCGGTGCTGATAGTGGGCAACAATCATCTGAACAAAGCTAAAGACAAGCACAAAGCCATAGAGAGAGAGACAGAAAGAGAGAAAGAGAGAGAGAGAGGCTGTGTTGTGTCATGCAGTGAATGAAGTCTCTGATGTACAGTGAGATGAAAGAGAAAACAGGTAAAAGTGCAGGGACAGTAAGCTTCTGGTAAGTTGTACCATTACCTATATGTAGGTGAAGCTGATAAAATGGACAGAGATTGTAAACACAAAGAGGCTTATTTAATGAAGTGGCTGGCTGTTTATATTAGCACTAGTATTGACTTCAGCAAATAAGTATATAAAAAACAATGCATAGCAAAATTGGCTTAGAAATCTTTGCATCCTTAGTAAAGGATATAGCTGTGCATGATGATGTGCATAATTAAGCAGCTACAACATTAAAGGGGATGTAATCTGACAGAGTAAGACTGAGGAAATGCTTCATAACATTTTTTTTACTGTAAACTATAAAATATGTAGAAGTATTCATTGCTGTTAACATTATTGTTACAACAATATCTAACTCCTGCACTTTATTACATTGAACTCATGCTTTGTAAGTTAACAGCGTTCTGGGGTTTTTTTTTTAACCACTGGCTGATTAACAGCTGTTCCAGCTCTGTGGTGACATATCTCATATCTCAGAAGTCTTGAGTTAACAAGACGGAATCTTCCTAAACCGGTCGGTCCTGCACCAGAGTGGAGCTGATGCGTGTGTGTGTGTGTGTGTGTTTGTGTGTGTATGATGTAAACCTGTTTGTTCGGTTGTCTATTCATGCAGAATGGCCATACAACAATTATCAGTTCACAGGCTGCCAGAGAGGCGCTTGTGCAGCCCGGGGTGCATTGTTGGCTGGGGTTTATTTTTCAGAGGGGCTGGAGTGAAAGTGAAAGCATTCCGTGTGTATCTGTTTTTATTTGACATGCAGGCTGGCAGGAAGCTGTGCAGCGTTAAGAGCTGCTCAAAAGAGGGAATTTGAAGGCAGGTTGTTTAAATGCAGTAGAAGTTTAAACCTGAAGATGTCGAGCTACCAGCACCCTGTGTTTTTTGAGGCAAGTAAACTTTCAGATGATGACAGGAAAAGGATTAGACAGTACTTTCTGATCAAGCGGCGCTCGGGCGGAGGAGAGTGTGAAGAAGTAGAGAAAGTGGGAGAGAACATCTACAAGATCGCCTTCAGGGACAAAGCTGGTATGATAAGATATGATGTTTTTAATAATCTGATTTTTCTTATGAATGACTCAAACTGTATTATCATATCGAGCTATATGATGTTATTTGCACCCACTGGCTAGAGGATCAGTGTCGGTGTAGTATAAAAAGTTGGTAAATGCATTTATTTATTTGTTTGTTTGCTTCTGTATTTACATTTAAAGACCAGGAACGGGTATTAGGCAGAGCAGATCATGTTGTGCCTCTACCCAGACATGGAGATCTGCATATCTTGCTACGCCACCATGAGGTACAAGAGGACAAGCAAAAAACACCTTCAGCTTCAGGTCAACAGGTAAAACCACATCATCTAACAGGCATGTGGTACAGCCAATGGGAGCCCAATTCCACTGTTTGCACTACGGTATCACATGAGTGTTTAGCATATGAACAAACAGGAAATAGAAAGCAAAACTGATTTAATAGTTTAAAGTAAATGCTTCCAGTAGTTTTTGGAAAAAAGACCAATAAATAGTTATTAATACATTGTAGAAAATAATATCATTATATTATTAATAAGATAATAATCTGTACATCTGTAAATATATATTCTATTTAGCATTTTTCTCAAATGTAAAACAGTGCTCCAGTGTTATATATAAAGAGAACATATATATTTACAGTAATATGCAAAAGTTTTAGGCCTTTTTAGGTGGAATTTTATTTATATTTTTAAAAAGTATCTTTACCAGGCAAGAAGCTTTTATTTGTTCAAAAAACACTCTTTATATTAATATTTAAATAGTATTTATACAGTACCTAGTGGTTTTACTCATGTCAGTGTGATTATTTAACCCATTTTAAGCTTTTACTGTGAGCAAACTGGCTTACAAGATATTATCTACCTCTTTCAAGATGACATTTATGCTACTTTATGTTGAATTTATGCTTATTTACACCTTTTCTGATAATATCTGGTGTTCTTACAGTACTGTGAAAATGCATTTAACATAAACATAACGAGTTTTAAACAAGACTTTTTCCTAGTATTGTATAATATACATACACATTATATGTATGTATGTGTGTGTGTGTGTGTGTGTGTGAGAGAGAGAGTATTTTAATTGTAAATACATGTATGCAATATACCATTATATTAAAATAGATTTACAAGTATTATGTTCCACTATCATCCAGGACATGGTAGTGAAGGTTAGAGTATTTCTAACATTTACAGCAACAAATGATACATTTTCATCTCCTCACTGTTCTTTTAGATGGCCTCAGGTGGTAAACCAATAGAAAAGGTTTTGAAATTGGAGCCTTACCTACTGCGATTCCTGAAAGAGAATGCAGCAGCAGGCTCAGACTTACAGCAACGTCTTTCCAATCTGTCCAGTTCCTACAGATTAGACTTTGAGTCTGAGAAGGTTGTGATAATCAGGGATCAAGCTCAATCAGCTGAAGATGATGTTGCGCAGCAGAAGTGGGAAGCAAAGGTGGAAAATATATTTTTAGAAGTGCAGGACCGCTATCCCATTCATTTCGAGGTGAATCCTGAAAGGCTAATGATCATCAAGCAAAATCCCTACCTACCCACACAACACCTTGGAATCTATAGAGACTGCGGTATAACTGTGATTGTTGGAGAGAATAAGGAGATGGTGAAGTTGCTGGAAACTCTGGAGGCCTTGCAAGTTCAGCAGCAGGCCCGTAAAGAGTGTCCTGTGTCTGAGACACAATATAGTCTTGTGAAAGAGCAGTTAGAACAAGAGATAAAGTCAGATTTTTCAGAAATCAGAATTATAAAGGAAAGACCCAACTCTGTTGTACTGACAGGTCCTGAAAAACAAGTTCAAGCTGCAGGAACAAAACTTCAAGAGCTGATGAAACAGATTCAAGAGAACAGAATTCCACTTCATCAGGCCCTCATAACATTCATGTCATCAAGTGGTGCAATACAGAGTTTCCAGACGCGATTCCAACAGAGTCTACGTAGTCCGGTGTTGCTTGAGACCAGAGGTTCAGACCTGGTCCTGTTAAGTCTGTCCACTGGTGCGCTACAGGAAGCAGCAAATGCAGTGCAGAGGGACCTGCATGTAGAATCAGTGCCACTGGAACAAGCTGAAGCTGAATCACCAGGAATAGATGCTCTGAAAGAAGCTTTGAGACAAGCATTGCAACAGGCTAACCATGGAAGTACAAAAGTAGAACTTACATATGAAACAGGAACAATCGTTGACCCCAGAATGAAGGTGCTGCTAGTGGGCTACAATACTGAAGTCTCCACATTAAAAAATGTCATACAGGACTACAGGGAAAACCAGGCAAATTACAGTGACTCTTTACTTCTACCGCTACCAGAAATGGTAGATAACTTCTCCGAGCTTCTTGCACTACTAGGTGTAAAGACAGTGAAAGTGAATCTAGTAGCCTCACACCTACCCAGCCCATGTGCTCGACTCTCTGGACCACGTTGTGAAGTCAAAGACTTAAAGGAGAAGCTGAATTCAGCCATTGGCTGTCTGGTCTGTGAGAAGATTAAATTGGATGGACCAGGGGCTGTGCAGTTCTATCGAAGGGAGGGTTTAAATACGCCAGCATTACTGCAGAAATCATTTCAGGTTCTGGTTGTACCCAAATATAATGCACATAATAATGTAACAGCAGCTATACGAAGACTATGGACCAGCCTTCCTAATCTACACACTGCTTGGTTTGGCTCTCAAGACATTCCTGCAGATCCTTCTATGGCTCTTGAAATTGTATTTGGAGGTCTTGAAGAACAACAGGTAAAGCTAATAGTCTGTTATTCCCAATAAGTACGCTACTAAAACAATCTGGTATTACTGCATGTGACAAATTTTAGTACACATTTAAAAATGAATTTTTTTCTACACAACCATGTTGATAAAAGCATTTCACCAAGTTCTCTCGTAATACACCAAGTCTATGCTGGGCAGCACTGTCAAGTAAGCGGGATCTTAGGTCTTAAAGAATATGTTTTGTCACGCTACTCAGTGTTTGATAATAATGCAAACTGGTTTGGAACAGGTTGATGTACTTGTTGTCCCAATGCTGAAAACAACCCTAAAGTCCACCAAAGTTGGGATGTGCTTGTTGGATAAAGGAGGAGAACAGCTGAAAACTAACTTTGATACTGCCAAAAGAAATCGTAGACTTACTCCTGGAGATGTGCTAGAGGTTGATGGGGCTCCACTGGGGTGCAGCAAGGTGTTCTTTATCGAGTGCGTGCCTTGGAGTGGAAACACAGTCGATTGTGAGAGGGTAAGAGCGCCCCCCATTAGGATCATTATCAACCATCATATCAATTCATCATATAGTGGATATTGATTCATGAACCTGTCATGTGCAAATAAGTGTAGCATTTAACACAATTCAAACATTTTTTATCTAAATTATACACACTGTGTTTTACAATTATACATATTTATTTTTATAAGGACCTTTCTACTGAATTAATGCAGTACAAATGTTTTTTTTTCCTCTCCCTGTATGTATGGTTTGGTTGTTAGTGACTGCTTGCAAACCAATTTTCTCTTTGAGAGACAATAATAAAAGCATAACTGAACTGAACTGATAATGACAGGAATATGTTATGGTCTATTTAAACCCAGGGCATGCATTGAGATTAGCTAAATGGGGTGATTTGATAAGCACATACAAAATCATTGTTCACAAGCTACTTTTAGGATTTTGAAGCACTGCAATGTAGCTATTATGTTACTGATGCTAATGTGTTTCAGGTGCTACGGTATGGTCTGGAGCGAGCTCTTTCACTTTGTGAGCAGCAAGGTTGGAGTTCTGTTGCTCTGCCAGTAATCGGACCTGGACCAGCTTTGTCAGTACCTGTCAGAGATGCCGCTAATATTCTGACAGAGGTTATTGGCACATTTGCCAGGTCTGGATTCACTGGCTCTTTCCGCACCATATGTATTGCCATGATGCCTAATTACGCTAATTCAGAAGAGGTAAAATACCTACAATGTTTTAAAGTGATTGTATAGAAAAGATTTATTTGCCAGTAACTGCCTACAATACATTTTCTATTTATATTTTATAATGTTTTTAATAATAATCTCATATTCCCACATTCATAAAAATACTTAAGATTCATAATGGGCATTCTTGCTAGATCTACCAGGCAGTCTTCACAGGGCTGAGTGCACAAATGGTGGACGAGACTGGTCAGGGTAAGTCTGTTCAAATACTAGATTCAGTGTCCATGCACACAAACATATATATATATTAATTTGAATGCAATCATCGTTCCATAATCCTATCCATTGGCTGTCACAGCTGTCTTTCAGTCTCTAAGCTCGGAAATTGATGAAATCACCACCACAGCGGGCAGGTGCCAGCTCCATCTAGTGTTCGGTGACATCAGCAATGAGGTTACCGATGCCATTGTAAACACTACAGACTTTAATGACTTTCTAACAGGTGCTGTATTAAGTCAAATATGAAATACGTCCAATTACATACAATGAAATACATACAATTTATTTTCTTAGATCATATGGAATGTTGGGCTTTTTTAAGGGTTTGTTGGGGAAAATGTTCCTTCGTTAAAACCGTGCATTTTGTTCAGACGTGTGCAATGACATCCTCACTGTTGCTGGGCCACAAGTGCAGGCTGCTCTAACTGGAGGTAGGAAAGAGTAGTGAATTTCTATAGCTTTTGATTGGTGACTTTGATGTTTGAGTACTTTCTCATGAATTGTTTCCTTCCAGTGCGGGTAAACAAAGGAGAGATCTTTACCACCCAACCTGGAAACTTCCCCTGCAGGGTGATCTTCCATGTGTGTGGAGAAAAGGACGTAGACATTATCAAAGGACTGGCACGAGACATTGTATCAAAATGTGAAAGTGATGGTTACCAATCAGTGGCCATTCCTGCCATCTGTGCTGGTTAGTAAATCAACTGTTCAGCTATAATCATAATTTGGGCAGCCAGTATGTATAATATTCTCATTTGAAAGTATGTATAATATAGAAACTCGTTAATTAAGCTCATTCTGGGAACAAGATAATGCATTGCAGAGACTGAAAATAATATAGTCTGGTAACATTAGCTATGATTTAATTATTTAAGTAGACATTAATGAATAAATTAATACATTTATGCAACATATATTTTGGCAAATTCTTTTAAAGAGTATCCAAATGTCATCAGTTGCCAATAACTTAAAATGAAGACCACTACCCTACAACATCTTTTTTATATTCTGCATAGCTAAATAGTTATATTATAGTTGTATTGCATTCTAAGTCAATACTTTTAAACTTTGTGATGTTCCATTGATTGACAGAGGTCTTGGGGGGACATTGGAAACTTAGACTATGGGGTGATCTATGTATTGTCCTATGCATTCTATGTTTGCAGTTATTTTTAGTGATGTTTACCTAAACTTCATATGTGTATCTAGCTATATTAAATATAAAATATATTAAATATAAGAAACAATATTCAAACACAGGGTGCTCATGGTGTAATCGCATAGTGAACCGATTCTGAGACTTCTACTCTACTTTTTAAAAAAAACAACTGCTGGGTCATGTAGGCAAAGGAGGCCTTGAAGCAAGCCTGGTGGCTCAGTCCATTCTCCAGGGAGTGAAGGACGCTGTGACAGGAGCTAACTTCAGACATCTCAAAACTATTCGGATTGTTCTGCTGAAAATCAATGTCTTCTTGAAGTTCAAAGCAACGGCACAGCAGCTATTTGGCACGTTTACACGGACGACAGGTGAGGATATAGCAATGTGTAGAAAGTCTTACATGTCTTTCGTATCAGTTCATTTTAAAGCTGTCATAACCAAAAGAAAATGTAGTGAATGAACTCTCAGATGAACAACACAATGTTAACGTATCACTGTCTTTGTTTTTTTTTCTAGCTCCTGCACCTTTAAGACCTTTCACAGCTGTCAATAGACGGCAGCAGCCGCCATCTTTGACCACAGACCTCAGCTCCCTTGTTCAGTCCCTGCCAGCCCAACAGAGCAGCACAGCTGAGTTTCTGGTCATGGGTTCAGCTGCAGAGAACGTCTCAGGTGCCTGTCAGGAACTTCGCCAGGCTTATGAGAGACAGTGCTCTTCTCAGTCGTTCTCTGCAGAAGAAGTTAGACACCTCGGTCAAGATGAAATTGACCGTATCAAAAATACTGTGGATTCTCTGGGTATCCATATAACCCAGCAAGGTCCAAATGAATTGGTAGTAAGGGGACTAACAAGTGGAGTAAATGAAATCACTCGCATGATGCAAGGAGCTCTAATTAGACAGGTATGAAGTGAAATGTAATCTAGCATAACATTGTTTAGCTTTGAATAAGGGTAGCAATACCTTGCACTCTTTTCCAGTCCTGTTCCGAAACCTTGGATATCACCTGATGTACGTACAGTATTCTGTATTATACAGAGCTCAGGTCATGTTGATAAATTTTAATGCAGTTTCAACTTTGTGAAGGTTTTAAAACTTATCCCCCCAGCCCATACAGTCCATCTGTAGAAATTAAGACCCATTTTAAAATCACTAGGCCTCTTTCCCCACTACCTTCCTAATTTTCTCTTAAATTTGCTCTTAGAAAAGTTTCTAATTGTGCGTTTGAGTGAGTGTAGATTCAGTTCTTTCCATAAAAACAAATCCAAGTAAGAAAATGCAGCTGATTGTCAAAAACTGCATAAGGGGGTTGGGGGGGGGCTCATAGCAGCTCCAAGCTTCAGAGTCAGTAGTCTGCAGTAGTAAAGACCCACATCTCTACTTTAAATTATATAAGCTTCAGATTTGTCAGCATACAGGCACATTCAATGGTTACATCCACAACATTGCCAGTGAACTTCAATGTGTTCACAGAGAGGATAAATACATAATATCATAAAACACACTTTTATTGGAGACGTCTACTCTCCCACTTTGTAGTTTTACCAAATCCATATACAGCATTATAAAAGAAGACGGTCACAGTTATATTAGAAAAGGAGGCATTCACCATTTTTCAGAAATTAATATTTTATCCAAGAAAATGACACAAGACCCCCATCATGTTCAGCTTTGTTTCTCTTATTGCATGTCCAGTAGCACCCTTAGCCTACAGCAATTTAAATCCTGCAGAAAAGCCACATCAATATTAAAATTCCTGGTTTGAGGAAGGGCTGATCATAAAAGCATTTTTCTGCCATGTTCTGTAGGTAACAGCGAAAGAGCAGGACATGCTTTTTGCCAGCGTCAGCTGGTGCATTCTGGGATCTCGGGGAAACTGGGAGAGACTGCCCAAAAAGGCCCATCATCAGTTAGAGAACAACAATGTCACGGCAGGGGTGAGGGACTCACAGGGACGCATGTGGACAGTAAATCGGATACAGATGGAGGCCACAGCAATTGGAGCTCCAAGCATGGTGGCCAAGTTAAAACGACTTGAGAACCTTTCAGGTACAAGCTTAAGTATCTTTAGTCCGTTTAATCCAGAAATATAGAAACAACTCATTATTATATAAAGATAAACAATGTTGTTTTGGTTGTGTGCATTAGATTTCTCCTTCCCTCTGTACTGGGACAGCATGGCATCAGGGGAGACCCTAAAGCTGGTTCCTCTGCTCTCCAGCTCTGCAGAGTACCAGAGGGTGAAATCGGACTTCAAGAGAACAGTCCAGAAAACAGTGCTCAAGGTGTTTAGTGTCAGTCAGTAGGAATGTAGTAGCAGACTAAACATTACGTTACATTGTGTGTGTTGACAGACCACTGTGACTGATTTGAGCAGCTGTCAGATATCAGATGAATTTCCCAGAATGAATCAGAAGTCAGTAGGTGGTGAAGAATTAAATATGATAGAAGTGTTTTGTTTCCACAGGTTGAGCGCATACAAAACGTGCACCTCCGTCGGGCTTATGAAGTTCGTAAGAAAGAGCTGCAGGAAAAGAATGGCCCTCCAGTGGGAGCAGGAGAGAGAGTTCTGTACCACGGAACCACAGACACTGCCTGCTTATCCATACAGAGAACAAACTTTGACCGCAGATTCGCAGGCCAAAACGGTAAAGACTGACTGACTGAAGTTTGATTGTTCAGTTCCATCCAAGAGCTGAATTTAGTCTTTTAGTCTAGTTTATGAATTCAAACACATTTCAGTTGTCACAACTTTATCAATACATTGTCATAGATTTATTAGGCCTAATGTATTAAGCTCTGTAAAGCCAGTAGCTGCTAATCAATAGGCTGCTTATTACTGCTTTATTAAACAATAACTATGGTGAAGTAATTATTTTCCAGAGCATTTTATTTGTTTATTAGGGGTGTAGCCATGAGTGGCATAACCAGATTGATCACAGACCTACCCAAATAATGGCAACAATATATTTATTAAGCTTTAAATAGTGAATTTCTTTTCTGAGTGCTTTCATTATATTATGACCAATCAAAATGATTACACTGTCTGCCAATCTCTGCCTTCAGTTTGTTATCAGTGTGCCAATGTTTGAATTTGAAGGTGCAATTTTGGCCAGAAAAAGTAGGGGGAGCTGTGAATGTGAAATCCTGTTCCTCATAGAGTATATTAATTTCTTCCCATTTACAAAGCCAAAATCCATTTACAAAGTCAAAAACCATTTACAAAGCCAATATCCATTTACAAAGTCAAAAACCATTTACAAAGCTAAAAACCAGTTACAAAGCCAAAATCCATTTACAAAGTCAAAAACCATTTACAAAGCAAAAAAACAGTTACAAAGCCAAAATCCATTTACAAAGCCAAAAACCAGTTACAAAGCCAAAATCCATTTACAAAGCCAAAAACCATTTACAAAGCCAAAAACCAGTTACAAAACCAAAATCCATTTACAAAGTCAAAAACCAGTTAAAAAGCCAAAATCCATTTACAAAGCCAAAAACCATTTACAAAGCCAAAAACCAGTTACAAAGCCAAAATCCATTTACAAAGCCAAAAACCATTTACAAAGCCAAAAACCAGTTACAAAACCAAAATCCATTTACAAAGTCAAAAACCATTTACAAAGCAAAAAAACAGTTACAAAGCCAAAATCCATTTACAAAGCCAAAAACCATTTACAAAGCCAAAAACCAGTTACAAAACCAAAATCCATTTACAAAGTCAAAAACCATTTACAAAGCAAAAAAACAGTTACAAAGCCAAAATCCATTTACAAAGTCAAAAACCATTTACAAAGCAAAAAAACAGTTACAAAGCCAAAAACCATTTACAAAGCCAAAATCCATTTACAAAGCCAAAATCCATTTACAAAGTCAAAAACCATTTACAAATCCAAAAACCAGTTACAAAACCAAAATCCATTTACAAAGTCAAAAACCATTTACAAAGCAAAACATTTTAAAAGTATTACTGTTGTCACTGGCCTATGAAACAGTCTTTCATAACTAAAGCTGAAATTTGCTGTATGAAACTCTTAAAGCAAATGTCTACAATGCATTGATTCATGAACAGTAAGACATAAGTGGTCAATACATATATTTGTTCCCATTCTGGCAGCATGCCTTGACTTCATTTAAATTATTTAGATTGTTTAGATATGTTGTGTTGTTTTATTTGTGTTTGTACACCTAAGCTGTCTAATGTGGTCTTTACTGGGAAGAAAGTGTGTGTGTGTGTGTGTGTGTGTGTGTGTGTGTGTGTGTGGTCAGCAGACACATGCCATATGGCTGTGCAGATTTTGCAGCGTTGGTTGTGTTTGTGTGAATTCTGCATTCTGCTGCATTCTGGTCTATGTGTACATCGTCTTGTTATTGTTTTGAGTTAGAACAGGTGAGGTAGTTACTGTACTGCTCTCAGAAATGTTAGGACAGTGTGGGAGTGTAGATGCCTTCATTATGTCCTTATTAAGCCTCATCAACCAATAACTGATAGCTACATTATCAAGCCAGTAAGTGATAACTACCTGTCCTCCCATAACATCAGTTATTGCTTTTATTGCTTAATAAGGTAAAAACTTGTACTATGTTAATTAACCTTTTTGTATAAGGAGTTTAATAATCATTACTAGATCTTGCCACTTTATTCACTCCCTCCCTTTAATTCTTCCTCTCTTCTTTAATGCTTTGCAGCAACAAAATATGGTATTGGAACGTACTTTGCCGTGAAAGCCAGCTACTCTGCCCATCCCACATACTCTGTACCTGCCGCAGATGGGACACAGCTCATGTTTGTCGCGCTTGTCCTCACGGGTCACTACACGCAGGGACAGAGTGATATGATCACTCCTCCTCCCCGCTCCTCTCAGGACCCCAATGATCGCTTCGACAGCGTGGTCGACAATATGCAGAATCCTGAGATGTTTGTGGTGTTCCACGACTGCCAGGCGTATCCAGACTACCTCATCACATTCAAATAAAGGTGATATTAATTTCCTAGCTGGATATAAGACAAGGTTTGTGCTGACTGTGTGTAAAGCTAATGCTAGATTTCTGACATCCATTAGAATAGACTGAAAACGTGTGTAAAAAAAGATGTGAGTAGAATGTAATGCCCCATGATAGTGTTTTTCAATAATGATTTATTTGTGATTTTATACTTAGATTTAGGCAGATGTGGTCATAGTGACTGAGTGTTCCCATAATATGGATTTTATATTAACAGTATGTTAACATAATGTGTTACAGCATAAATATATTACTGGGTAGCACTTTTTGAGGCTGACTATTTTAACATATACATAAGCATTGAATGACATAGACAAACATAATGAATGATGTATTTGACTAATACTAACTTTAAAAGAGAAATAAATAGGTGGGGTTTTTTTTATTTCCCACTATATATTAAACATTGAAATATAACATGTAGGAATGAAACACATCATCTATGAACAGGTTATGTCATAAACTCAATGAGACCCTTTTCTGAAACTAATGACCCACCAACATATTGTACTGTTATCAAGTTCTACCTAATGTGAGAAAACATTGCTGAAGCTCTACAAGATTAGTTTGCTGTGGTTGTTGTTGAGTGTAGTCCTCACAACAAAGACCAAGTTGTTTAACAACAAGCATAGCAGTAGCTATTAATGCCTACATGGGCCACTTGGTGCCTCATTTGAATGAACTGGTTTCATCTCTCGTTTTCTTATGCACAATTACTGCATAATGGTTGGGCTCATCTATAAAAAAATATTTGTGTACTAATTACTTGTGATCTACTTTATAAGAGATTCCTACATATTTGGAATATTTTGGAGTCTGTAAAAAGGTGCTTTTCTGTTCACTCTTTTACTGTTTGTTGATATTCTACCTGTTAATTGAACATCTTATGAAGGCATCATTGCACATCTGTAATCCTTATATCATGGTAAAATAATGTAAATTCTCTTATCCCAGAGGAAAAGAGTAGAATAAAAGAAGATTTTCTATGTCATTTTATTAAACCTGTATTCATAAGCCATTAGAAATGCACTAATGATGCTTTGTAAGTGTTTATATGCCTTTTAATAATATATTATAATTACTTCTTTGTTGACAAGTGTCACTACTCATTATAATGTATTTTAAATAGATAATAATACTTTTTAGGGACGTTTCATACACATTAACTTCAGCTTAAACATATATAGTGTATAAAAGAGCAGAGAACACACTAACACACATATAAATAATATATTTAACATTTTAATATATCAAACCTACATGTCATGCAATGATGCCTTTTAAATGTTAATAATGTTTTTATGATTGTTAATAAGTATTTGTAGTATGTGTGTACAGGTCGTTAACAGTCTAAAGGGCATCTTAGCAGATAGTGACGCTTGTGTTTCAACATACTTATAAATCATCAAAGATTATATTATACTACATTATTACACCCTCATTATTCATGTTTATAAGTGTGTTTTTTTAAGCATTGTTAAAAGTTCTAATTAACTATAAGCAAATGTAGGATTATTTATATATACAGGCTTTACATAAAGTGTTAGCTAACTTTTCCAGAAATTACTAATTAGCAGGTCTATTAAGAATTACTGACATAAATAATAATGATAATGTACATTATTATTAATTAAATAATAATCATGGTGTTGTAGTTGTACCAGTTTGATGTTTCTGCTCGGTTTAGCCATTCTGTAACCAGATGAACTCAATGTATCAGATGAGATTTGCAACTTCATGTTAAAAACTGATTTACAAACAAACTAATTGCATTAGAGTTTTCCAGTGTTTGTTTATAGATGTATAAACTGAATATATATATTTTTGCTTGATTTTTTTCCGTGATAAGTTGGCATGAAGTAAACCGCATGTAAGATTAACTGTAGTTTCGTAAAACATTCCATTCCATGCTGCCCCCACAGTTCTCAGCTTATTCACCCCCGGAATCTAAGCATATATACTGCGTCAAAAAATAGTGCAAGTTCTGACAAGAGCTCGGAACAGTCTAAAGCTTTCATCTATCACAAGCTTCTATGACAGGTGTTTCTTGTTTTAGAACATTCCCTATGCAGTGTTTTGTAGCTGTTATAATCATGTGTTATATGATGTGAAGAACAGAAGGCCTTTCTTTTCACCACAGAGAGAGGAGTGAAACTGGAGATTAGGTTCTTTAGTCTTTCTTGGTTCATAAAATATACTTTCTATGTTGTGAGATAGACAATCCTGTGACAGATAGCCAATACAATGTAAAGTTAACAGGTGTGGAATCTCACACATAGCCAGGGAATCTCATTTTGTTATAAAGCAATGCTGGTCTGTTCATGTGGATCTGGAAATTGTTTTACACAACATAGTAACTGCTGTTGTAACCTTTTCCCATCAGAATGAAGAGGGAGACCAGTTTAGAGAAAAAGCTTTTTCTCTTGGGACTGCGATACCAACGTTTCTCTGAGCTCTCAAACCCTGGTCTACCCTGGTCTATCCTGGTCTACTCTGGTCTACTCTGGTCTTCTCTGGTCTACCCTGGTCTACCCTGGTCTACTCTGGTCTACCCTGGTCTACCCTGGTCTATCCTGGTCTAACCTGGTTTACTCTGGTCTATCCTGGTCTACCCTGGTCTACTCTGGTCTACTCTGGTCTTCTCTGGTCTACCCTGGTCTACCCTGGTCTACCCTGGTCTACTCTGGTCTACTTTGGTCTACCCTGGTCTATCCTGGTCTAACCTGGTTTACTCTGGTCTACTCTGGTCTTCTCTGGTCTACCCTGGTCTACTCTGGTCTATCCTGGTCTACCCTGGTCTCAACAGTGTCTCTGACTGCATTGTCTTTTAAGGCCCGCCTTCCTGCTCCTTCGGGCCCTTGTACACCTGGCCAGCGGTAATTCTCTGAGTGGACAATGGTTCAGGAACAGAAGTTCCCAAGATAAGTCACAGCCTTATATGGCAGGGGGTTCCAAAAAGCCCTGACCCTGCCACAAGCTCTGCAGCATTCTTTGGCCATCTGTCTCTCATACACTTTTAACAAATGCTATAGTGTGTATAAAAAAAATCGCAACACTGCTCTATGCACTGTGAGGGCTGTGGATTTTGGGATTGGTGTATTTTACAACCCTGCTTTCACTTCTCCATTCGAGCTGTGGAGAGTGATTCTCAGTGGTGTAGACCTCTCTGCTCTGTGTCTTTGGTGATTTACTTAAATAAATTGCCATAAAAAAATGGGCTTCAGCTGCACTTGGTGGGTTCTGTATTGCAATCATGTTGAAGGATGTATAGAACTGTATTCTTTGTGTTATTTAATGAGGAACATTTATGGATCTTTAAGTAAGAATTAAAAATAATTGCAATGTAGGGCTGCAACAACTGATGGATATCACTGATGACATCACCAATAAATAATTGCTAAAAAACAAAGTGTGATTAGTCGGCTTGTGATGGAATACAATAGCTTAGACTGCAGTACACAACAAAAGAATGTGAAAACAGTTCACTTTAATATTAATTGAGTTCTTGTCCATTTTAGCCCATTTTTAAGATTTACTTTGTTCTTCATGCCTAAGCAGAACACAACACTGACATTCCCACGTTCCAGGATGATGACTGTAGTGTGTCTGTATGTAACTGATTCAATAGAAATCATGGCTCACTGGGACATTTTGACTGACGTTTGTTTAGTGAGCTTATTTTTCAGATACATTAACTTTCTCTTTTGTCCTTTGACTTATATGATTGTAGTTTAATAGGCCTGTTATTATTTATTTATTATTTAATTACTTCTTGGATAAAGGATGGATTTGTTTAATGCTTTGGTCCTCAACTACTTCTGTAACAGCAGTAGCTGTTAACTAGTCAGACCTTCACAAAAGACCTAATGATTTCTGTGGAATAAAAAAATGCAGTAGTTATTATTTTTGTTTATTAACATTGTTGTGCTTGCTGTATTTAGAGTCTGCATTGTAGTAATGCTTTCATTTCTTTTTTAAAATTGAAAATGAAAACATTTCAACATAGTCTGTGCCTATACTTCCATTTTGGTCAGATTAATTCAGGGTAAGCGTTATGTTATCGTTAACATACAGGCATACAGTCTACCCAGGTTCTGCAATAGTACAGGTGATGTCATAGAGGACATTTATTTTCCCAAACGTACTTAATTAACATGTTTTTGCTCAAATTATGCTTCTCTAACTTTAAAGTGGAGCTACAATGCTAATGTAGCAAACAAACACTATTAGTTAGTAGATTAGTTTGCACACACTTGTTAGCGTGATGTATTGTACCATAGATTTTAGACCACAGGGGCCGGTTTCACCAGCTGTGATTGTTTAATCAGGTTTCTGTATAACCACTGCACCACACAAGCCAGTTTAATGTGGAGCTTAGTATCTACTAAATAATAACTAATGCAGGTGTGAGTTCAGATTTATACAGTTTAACTGCACATCATTCACATCACTCTCTTGTATGTATGCTGGATGTTTGTTCCAACAGATAAAGTTAGTGCAAGCTGCCATCGTTTCCATGTCTGCACATTAATAGATTCATGTCTATAAAAATGTTATCATCATGTTGTACATTTACATTTATATTTATATTTATGGCATATAGCAGATGCTCTTATACACAAGTGCTTTGTGTTCAGTCAGTTATAGCAGTGTACACATTGGTTACCTGACATAACAATTTATGATGTAACTAAATTAGTAAAATGATAGTTTGTCAATTACAGATTAAGTAAAGACTTTTACTACACAAACCTACATACAAATGAACACAAAATCAGTGCAATCCAGTCCAGAGGTGTTGAGTTGAGTTCTGACACTGGATGCATGCAGGTGTATGAACATGTAAAAGAGGCTTCACCCACATTAAGATGTTGTTGTTTAAATGTTACTCTTCCGTGATTCAGGAGACTTGATGGTGAAATGTAGGCATTACTCAATGTTTAAAGGTCATTCAGAGTGGTTTGATGTGAAATATTACATTCTACGGAAAGCAACTCTTGCACAATGGTGGTAATACATACCAGGGTTCAAAATGTTTATATATAGACATTTTTATTTACAGTTCAAAACCACCCAAAATTTATAAAATACCATATACAATAAACATGCAAACTCTTGAGAAAACAACAAAACAAATGTAATTAAAAAACATTCATTTACAAACAGATAGATTTTTTATTTGATTTTTCTATTAACTATTTCTTTTAAGATTGTTGTTTGTATGCTTCTAACAATTCATATTGTTTACTGTTAGCACTCAAAGCCTGTCCTGTTTGTGGAAGTTGTTGATCACATTGTGCAGAAGTGTCATTAATGTCAGTTATCTTATTTCTGTATTTTCAGTTTTAAGGCTTTTTTTGACACAAAAATAAATGTCTTCTTGGCATTGGATGTGGTTTATTTGGTTTAAATAAAAGGAAAGATTTAGTAAACATATGTTACTACTGTAAACAATATTTAATCATATATCAAATTTTGACATATATATACGAAAGATAAGTATACAAGTATAAAAAATATATACTTTCCAACATTAGCAATAGGTACACACACATTCGTGTTTAAAAGCTCAGGCAATGAGGGGGGGGGGGGGGTTATTAAATGTGATGTGTGTAAATGTTATGGCATATTTCATAATATGTTTCATTATTTTTTGTTTATTGTATTCTTTCCTGTATGTTAAAACTGAGTATCACTGCTGCTGAAACAAAACTTAATGATAACTTCACAGGAGAAGACAAAACTGAATTTACTTTTAATGTAAGTCTATGTAACCTGACTTTCTTCCAAAGGTCCAATAATCATCTAACATACATTTAAGTAAAGAGCAATGAGCATTTTCAAATCATATTTAAAACTGAAAAACACAGATTCAAGGTTTTGTTCCAACAGCAGCAGCATGCTGAGGGGCAACTTTTTGTTTAGAATATTAAGAGAAAAATGATATGTACAATGACCCATGATTGTTACACAACTGTCTTATATTTGTATTTCAAATGACTAGTCCTGCCTCCCTCTCATGTGTATTAATGTCATTGTACAATGCACAAAAACATTTCCTTATATATATATGTATATACTTATATTTATATATTAGATGTAGTTCATAAAATGAAAAAAAGGAAAACAGAAAACAAATGTATTATAATGTGAATTCATTCAGTCCAGTATCATTCTAATAGTGACATCTCATCAGAAAACGTATGTCAGCCTGAAGTTCCACTGTGAAATAAAAACACACAGATGTAATTTCAGTGAGATTATATATTTTTTTCACATTATGTATTTATGTATTTTAAGATTTGGTAGGCTATCGGGTTTTACATGCAATCAAATGTAATTGAGTGTAAATCAGCTGCATGATATGTTAGAATAAAATTTGTGCGGTTCCTAAGAATTGTTTGTGTCGTGAACAGTTCATACAGGAATCTGGATTAGACTGACCCCTGGCAGACTTCCATGGCAGACCCTTTTAGCTTTCATTCCAAGTAATTCTGATCTCACAGCGTTTACTGAACTGTGTGTGTGACATTTTGTAAAGGTCAACAGAGCTCTTAGTAGGAAGCTGTTGTTGGGTGTTTCTGCAACTATGAACACTTTTGGGTTGTTCAGAGTGTCTGTAATTCATAATGAAGTATATAAAACTGCACTTAATTATATAAAACTACACTTATTCTGAATTGAATTTGTCTGTACTGAGTTGTATTAAGGACAAGCAGCAATAAAGATTCCACGGTTTATGAGTATAAATGACATCAAGTGACAAACTTCTCATATGTTTGAAATAACCTCAATTTTGAAAATTTTAAAATTTACTATAAACTGTATAGTAAATACTTTCAGAGAATACTGAAGATGAGAAGATGATATTTAGCTGTTGTTGCACAGCATGTTGGGGTAGTATTTTGTGAGGTCTTGAACAGCCTGTCAACAGATGTTGTATTTGTCTCTTTACATGTTGTAATACACAATGTAGTAAAACTGAGGGTCCGAGCTCACAATAGAACACATATGATCATTAGAAATACAGGAGTGAAGGAAGTAACTTTACAAATATAATATCAACATAATATAAAAATATAACTCATTTCTTTCACTGAATTACTGCAATTCAAATTTTCTTTACACTAATATTTTAGGTTTACATTTTTACCGGGTGTTATTTGGGTACATTATTGCTCCATCAAAAAGATTTTTCTTGTTTTTGAATTTAGGTTTGTTGTACATCATTTATATAATGTCATGTGTATGTGGGTATTTATTTAAATATTTGTAGAATGAAGTTCCACTTAAAAAATGTGCAAAAATGTAAATGAAACATGAATGTAACTAGTATTTTTACCTGAAATATGTTTCATAAAATATTAATGTATTACGTTTAGCAATGTGTGTTCTTTGCTTTATGTTCAAACTAAGTAGGTGAGATTCACATATACAGTCAGTAAAATTCACGCTTGGTTGGATTGAAATCAAGTGATTGACATGGGCATTGAAGAACATTCCCTCTTCGTTTTTTACATTCTTGGGTTGCTTTCACAATATGCTTCTGGTTGTCGTCCATCTGCACTGTGAATCGCTGTTGAAAGATTCAGCTGAACCTTAATTATTATAATAATACGGCTGTATACACTTCAGAATTACTGTTTCTGTCAGCAACCACATCATCAGTGAATACAAGGACACCAGTTCCAGTGAAAGTAATACATGCTCATGCCATGACACAACCTCCAGATGATGTGGTATGTTTTGAATCATGAGCAGTTCCTTGTCTTCTCCATTCTCTTCCCATCATTCTAATTCAAATACAAATACCATATTTAAAATCACCTTTAGGCCTTCTACACCTTTAATCTGCGCACTAATAAGTAACAAAATGAGGGAGCAGCAAACTGCCCAGTTGTTCTTCAGGCCCTAAGAATAGAGGATTATGTATATAAATGGTAGTAACTCCATGCGGTCATCTGATTTATGAGTGAATATCATCAAATTATTGACGTCTGAAGTTCAGCTTCAGTGCAAAAACTGATATTTGTACTTTTCCTTTACTTTTGATTCTGTCAGTCTCTCTACAGTTTACTGCATAAGTGAAATAGTACAATAGAAGTGAAATCTAATATAATGAAGCGTAAACAAGAACCCACAGCTGTTTCATCTCAGTGCTCACAATGACGCTGATATTTTGCACCAGTTTAACAGGTTCAGACTCTCTTACAAAAGCAGTGACGGGTCTTGGAAAGCTTAGACTTACAGAGTGCCAAATTCTACCATAGATATCAAGGTGTTGGCAAAGACATGAATTGGGTTCTCTTGAACTGCAGGCCCAGACCTGTCTTTTCCCAGAATTCAGAGCTTAAAGTGGGTGCAGTGGTTGTGGGAGGGTAAGCACCAGTCGCATGATAATTGATAACCCGGTCTGTAGGCACTGCAGGTCAAGTCAGGTAATGATTAGGCAAAACAATCAGACAGTGATTAACATGACAATGACGTCTGGAAATCTTTTATGAGAAAAAAGCAATGTTTATAATACATGTGTAACATATACCCAAACGAATTCTCTCAGTTTTACACTATATACAAAAGCACAGCATACGTGAAGATAGACAAATTTTCCAACGACACTGATAAAAAAGGATTATCTGCTTGTCTGTTTCACAAACTATCTGTGTGTGTATCCTTCTGCTTGTACTGATTTGGCATGTCCTTCCTTCTTGCTGCTTCAGCGTGACAGATAAGAGCAAAGCTGTGCAACAGCACGTAAACACCATTAAGTTTTTTAAGTTATAATTTAAATCACAGATAACCATTCTCAATCCAGGGGTCTGTCTCATGATGTAGTTAGCTTTCTTACCCAGCTAACTTTAAGTTCAGGTACATTTAATCTGGAAACGAATGATAAGGTTTATTTTTTTACGGGTGCAAAAGGCTTTACCTGCTATACATTATTTCAGTTTTTTTATTAAAAAAGGTTCACGTTCATATCAAGTTTTAACATTATTGGCAGTGTGTCATAAACATCACTCTTTCATGTGCATGTGCATGAGGATTAATGTCTAAACCTGGTTTAACAGAGAAAGCTACCATTAACCACTGTTGTAACACCAGTTTAGCCTAATCATGGAAAACAAACACAGCTATACATAAATATAAAAAATATATTAAAAATTATTAAAAGCATTGTGCAAAGTGGTGAAAGAAGCAATGCTGGTACCATAGGCACTACAATGAGATCTAGTTAACATCAGCTGGTAAACGGGCATGAGAGCTCACAGGGGGTAAACACAGATTTGTAGTTGCCATGCTCAAAAGAACATCAGCCAGATTTAGAGATTTCTGTGGAGAAAAGCAGTTTGGGTGGTCAGGATAGTCCCACAACAGGGACAAGAAAGAAGCTCTGTAGGTGTTAGAGAGCAGGTGGATGGCTTCTTACTTCCAGTAACTGATGCTTTGTCTCTCTATTTTTCTGGTCAGCTATGGCTTAATTATCTGCAAGGACAAAAGGTGAGATCAGAGCTACTTAGTCCTTGAGCTGCTGCCCAGCTGTGCAGGGTGGGAACATGGCTGGGCTCCGGCCATGTGTGATTGGTGGTCCATAACGGAGCCTAAACAGTGCATACAGTGCCTTCTTAGCTCCTCATTTAGCATCAAGCAGTGTGCTGACTTTGTTCAATAGCCTGCCAAATGACAAGATCTCCTGCAGAGACCGCCAGGAGACAACAGGAAAATATATCTTCCTTTAATCTATTATCCCATGGAATTTGTCAGAGGGAGGGAAGTACTAGGTTAACTGGGCTTCTCCGGTTAAAAAAGGGCCAATATGGAGCCCCATTAGGAGTGAGTTTGGTAAGGAGACTGTGGGCTACTAGGAATGCAGAAGTGCTCCGTGATTGCAGTGTGATGTTCTGTTTCCCTGCTATGTGATTGGCTGGTTCCGTTGGTGCTGGTTGTTAAAAGGCATCTGCTACATCTGGAAGAGGAAGCTTGTTGGCGTGCTCCATCGGCTGCCCGTCCTCCCACCAGTCCAACTATTCATTGGTTTTCTTTTGTTGTGATGTATTTGGTTAGGGTTTTTTTTGTAAGTTATTTTTTTTTTTTTGAAGAATTGTAGGAGTTTTTGTTTGAACTTGTTTGTCTTTGTTTATGGTTAGAGTAGTTAGGAGAAGTGTTTTTGTAATTTGGTTTATTTTCTTTTGTTAGTTTAGTCAGTGATTCTTTTTTTCCCTTTAGAGTTTTGTTTGTTATTTTGGGCCTTGGAGTCACCCTGAAGAGAGAGATCTTTCTTTTTCTTATACTGGGTATAAAATTTCAAAGCCAAGTGAGAAGAAATCAAGCAATAAACGACAAACTTTGCAATAGTAATTGTGATTTTGTTTTGGTTTTTTTGTTTGTTTTGTTTCATCAATTTAAACAAATTATATTAGTTTGGTCTGGCAGCTGAGCGGGCAGTCTCGCTTTCTCTTTTGTTGCTTCTTACCCCTAGAATCTGTTTTCTGTCTGAAAGTAACAAGTTATATAGTGTGAATCTGACCTCCATGAACATGCTTTGTTGCTATTTTGTGGAATTCATCTGTGTTGATATAATATACATGTGAATTGATGTAACCAAGTTATATCTTTTAATAAAATCATCAGTTGATTAATAATAGATGAATGTTAAAGAAAAGAGGAAAAGTGTCATGTCTGAACTAAACATTAAAACTTATATTCCATATTTTGCTGATTTTGCAGCTGCTGACATTTTATCAAAAATGCTGCTTTTTACACAATAAATTTGATCAAAACTGAAATAAACTGACAACAGTATCTAACCGTTTCATTACACCATCATTAAAACAGCTTCTACATGGTTTCGAAGAAACTTTCATCATTTCTATCGTTACTGGATCCCTGCTTAGAATACTAAAGGGGTTTCATTTGTAATTGTAATTTCCATTACAATAGTGTCAGTACAATAGTTTCTTTTTTGAATCAAAATAAGCTCTTCCATGGAAAAGTCTGTCATCACATCAACACAAGGGGAAGTATTTGTGGTGTTGCGCAATCCTGCACTCTCACTGGAGGCGGAGAGCTCTTTTAAAAGGCTAAGAGCTGCGGATAGAGATCCAGTGAGACTGGTGGCAGCCTTAGCCTCCTGAAGATCATATCTTAAATTAATTTACTGAAGCTGTGAGAAATAAATCTTCTTAAAAACATGAACATCACACACCTATCTATCGCTGTTTTAACCTGTGTACTTTTGTCCATGACAGAAGGTAAGAACTTGTTTATTATTATTATTACTACTGTTATTGTTTTTTTATTATCATGCTTTTCTTTGCAGAATTGATTATTTTCATTTCACACATTCATCCTCTGTAGCTGTAACTGTAAACAGTAAATCTCATCCTACTTGCAGTAATGTGCACTGCATGTGAGTCATATAGAGCAATGTATGTGTCATATGTAACATACTTCTCTGCTAATGAGTGATGTATGAACAATAAATCATAAACTATATCACTATCCATCTCTCTCTCTCTCTCTCTCTCTCTCTCTCTCTCTCTCTCTCTCTCTCTCTCTCTCTCTCTAGGAAGAATTTTATTAATAAAGCCCCAGTGCAGGTGCACAGAAACCCAGTCAACACCAATCCGGCCTGAGAGGATTCAGAAATTTGTGACCATTGCTCCGGGCCCTCACTGCAAAGACCTGCAAATGATGTAAGTCAAAGTGAAATGATTATATCTACAGTTTGTAGGTCTCTGTGAGAGAAGAGCATGTTAAAGTCTTTTTCAATAACATATGATTCTCTTTTCTACAGTGCCACAGTGAAATTTAGGAAGGCGATAGAGATCTGTGTCAATCCCAGTGACCAATGGGTTCAGGATGCCATGAAAAAGTGAGTTTCAGCTTCACAGGTCTTACTGAGCTACTCACACTGTCACACAGTCACAGTCAAAAATCAACACAATTTACATGTTGTTAACTTTATAAGTGTAAATAAGTAAACACCTGTACAGAGAACACCCCTGCAAATCAACAGAGTTTAACACAGGCCACTTTTTCCATTTCCCATTATATTTATTCAGCAAATAAACAGTAATTGTATTTTAATGTGTTAATATGTTGGGCCTGGGCTGTTTTGACTTTTGTATATGATTGTATGATTATTTAAAATAATGTTGAACTGTAACATACTTGATGCAGGATGTCTATAGCATATTGTTTATTATAAGCATTTCCTTGATTATCAAAAAGAAAGAGAGCAAGAAAGAAAAAAATAAAATCAAAATCAGTGAGCGGGTACGCATTGTAGTTTCTTGGTAATTGACTGTCTCTCTTCATCTTTGCAGGATGGGACTGGTAAAGTAAACTTATACAGATGTGAAGATCAAGGATTGATCCAAAATGCCAGCAGAAAGAGAAGAAAAACTTTTCAGAAAGAAAGAAGAACTTTTTTGACAAACTGCTGATTATGAATTACTGATACAGCAATATAGAAAGTGCTTAGACACTTTATGTTGTCATATGGTAGATACATTGTATGTGTTATATTTATATTTTATATGTTTTACTAATAATTTATAAAGTATATTGTAATTTCTAAATTCAGATTGTGTGTGTTGTTTTTTCACATCTCAGTCTATCTTTAGTGTGCTGCTTCTATAAGATACATTCATGAGTATAATGCTGATATTACACTGATATCTGAATCTCACATATATGATATGCAGGACAGGACAAGGCTTTCAATGGCCATAAACAGGAATGGACACCCCCTCCTGTTTGAATCTTTGTGGCTGGTTACACTAATGGAGGCTTCACTCTCTCCAACAGTTCTTATGCATCTTGTAAAAGCAGCTCTGTTTCTTTTGGCTCAGAGGTTTAGAATGATCCCAATTAGTGATCTCTGTGGATCTGTATATGACAAAGCAGACTAAAGAAGAGAGTGTGAGAGGATGCCCAGCTAAAAATCTTGTATATTTAATTATACTACAAATGTACTTTAATATCAGCAAGTACATCTCAAGCATATTGTTTTGTGCACTAAATATAAGTGCAAAAATATATATTACACGTTATAATCACAAGTACATTTTACCTCAGTAGATCTTTAGTGTACTCATTATAAGTATACTAATTTGATGTATTTAGATAAAGTGTACTGCCCCATAAATATACTAAATGTGTGCATTACTTAATAGTGTTTTAAATAAGTCATATTTTAATGAATATTCATATATAACTATCAAGTGTAATTAATAGTTAGCTTTTAATAAATGTTCTTCTCTTACTTTAAAAATGTTTTTAAGGCATTGCTAGCATAGCAACTTTGAAGTGCATTTAAAATAAGATTAATAATCATTAAAAGGAAATTCGATATATTGTACATTTGTATTTTAAAATGCAATTAATGTGTAGCAATGTGTAGCCCACCATGTACATGTCTTGGTTCGCAAATGAATGTTAAAATTTGTAATTTTTGGAATTATATTTCTATATTATCCAGACATTGCATTGCATTTATAATTTAAAAGTTTTCTGATAACAGTACCATGTAATGTGGAGTATCTTGTTTAGTTAGTAAAGTGATCTTTAATTGGATTTATCTACTAATAAACAGAAGTAGAGCCCTTGTAGTTGTGTAACAGTTATTGCATGTCACTGGCATATCATTAAAAACAGGCAAGGGAATGTTATCACCTGTCTGCTACATATGAGGGGAAATCAGAGAGTAAGAATTTGAAACAAATCTTCTTTAAGCACTTCAGTTTGAAGGGGAAATCTGGAGGTGGGAACTGTCTTTCAGGTCTTTCAGATCTCCTCAAACTTATACTGCATTTCTAAACAAGGTAAGCGTAAGGAATCAGAGCTCTCAGACACAAAGGTGAGATCCATGAGCAGCCTTGTTTATTGAATTACAATAAAAGAATGCAGGATAACACAGAACTGGACAGGGTGCAGGCAGACACCGGGAAACTCGGTTTTCTGGAAATCAGTGGGGCTAGCAGGGTAGCTGTAGTAGCAGGCTGTGTAGAATAGGTGGAAAGCAGATGTAGATGGTGACCCCAACTAGAGCTGGTTATTCCAGGTGGAGATTTCCCGTCTGACCAGGGAATAGAGCAGTTCCTTCCGTGGAGCGATAACCAGGAGCATAGTCCTGTCTGAGCAGTTGAAAGAGCAGTTCCCCTCAGCCGTCGTAGTATCTAGGATGATAATCATGTCTGAGCAGAGATACACAAACCCTCTTCACAGGGGTAATATTAAAGAGAGAGTCCCGTTGGTGTTTGTTTAGCGTCAGCTCTTCTCTAGTTTGCGTAGGTGAAACCGGCAGGAGGAGTACTGACCTCAGACTTAGAGTGCGACAGAGTCCACAGCACAGCAGAGAGTCTTGACAGAGCTTTAGACTGGGAGGACGAGAGGGATGTATGTGACTTGAGAGAGTCCATCTGACCCTAGTTCAAACGAAGAGATAACAGAGAGGCCTAGTGTGCATGCAAGGGTGTTCATTCAATACCACACACTGAGGGAAGAGTGAGAAAAGTATTTAAAGGGGAGAATGCCATGAGCTACAGGTGTGTGTGTGTAATCAGTGCCAGGTGAATGCGTTCTAGGCTACCTAGTACTCTGGACCCTGAGACCTATGCTGGCACTGAGCAGTAGTGCTTACATCGAAATCTAATATTCTCAAACTGTAAGCTTTCAGCTCTCAGCATATTTACAGTGTATTCCATGTTTTTTTTTTATATGTGCTTATGCAGTTATGCAGAATATCTTTTACTTAAAGTGTAGAATGTAGAACTACGATTAGAACAAAGTGGAATTTGACCTCTGCATTTAACCCATACATGCAGTGAAACACCCACATATACACACACTAGTGAACATACACACTAGGGGGCGGTGAGCACATGTGCCCGGAGCGGTGGGCAACCCTTATCCACGGCACCCAGGGAGCAGTTGGGGTTAGGTGCTTTGCTCAAGGGCACTACAGTCATGACTTGTCAGTCCCGGGGATCGAACCAGCGACCTTCCGGTCACAAGACCGGATCCCTAACCTTCAGGCCACGATTGCCCCCCTAACTTTCCTTACAGGGTGATGAGTCAAAGCCAAAAAGGAATGATGACAACCTCAGAAGTTGTAGTATAACTGCATCTGTCACCACAACTGCTTTTTGGGTTATTAAAGATAGATTTGTTCTTTATTATGTAAGGGGACAATAGCCAGAAACAGATTAGCATTGCTGCCTGTAAGTGAAACAGATCAGATTCACTCACTTAGTTCAAAAAGTCTTTTTTTCAGTTTTACTTTCAACATGTATCACTCTGATGCTTCAAATCACAGGGACTCAAAATGTATCCTTAACCAAAAGTGATGTTCTTGCTGCTCTGCGGAGGATTAAGAGTAAAGAAGTTAACATGGCTCCGGCTCTGATTGCTTACCTGAAATCCAGAGGATCAGGAAATGTTTTCAAAATCCTGTTCCATCCTGAAGAGATAGCTGCCACCATTGATGTACGCTCAGACCGCAGTGTGGTTATAAACGGACTGAATCACTATGATATTAAACGAGCAGAGAAAATGCTCACAGAAGATTTTGTCTGGAAAGAACTGCAGATCCATGAAGAGGAAGCTGCATCTGTGGTAAAGTCAAACAGCTTTGGAGATTTTGAGATTTTGTTGGGGAGCTGAACAAAACTTACTCTGGAGCACAAGTTGATGTTGTGGACAGCAATGAGAAAAAGCCTGTGTGTGTCCTGACTGGACGAAAGACAGATCTTATCTCGGTGTTATAAAAGTATATATATATATATAAAAGTTTTTTATATGAAAAAAGCAAGACAGCTATGCTGTAAGGCGGTTCTCAAGCCAGAACCTGGAGAGGTTAACCTGCAGGTATGAGAGTAGAAGTGAACGGAGGAAAAAGTGATAAATGCAAATAAGTTGTTTCAATACAATTGATTTAGGGAAGTCAGGCACCTTTAACTAAGTGATAAATATAAGTTGCTTCATTATTTACATTATTTAGATTATTACACTGCAGTTGCATGCTCACGTGTCGATTAATGTTTCATAAAGATCATATTTCTTATTGATTCAATTTGTATATTTTTTATGTTGCAGAGTCTGTCTATAACCAATTAAACACCATGAGTAACATGGGTAAGTGTTTTTTTCCAGCTTATGGGTCTTTCAATCTGCACTTGTGCTTATGTTTGCTCTAATGATCTATTATGATTTTATAGATGGTATGTGTTATAGTGCATATTTCATATTTGTCTATCAAAACTTTTACTTCTGTAAAAATGGATGGGGCTCTGTGGTCAGATTTAGTTTTGTACATTGCAAATAAGCACCCATGCTATTTTTAAGTGAGCTAAAAAAGATGATAATAATTATAATGATCTATGACAAAATTTATTATAATTTATAAATACAAGCTTAACAGAAAGTGTTACCTAACTAAAATGTTGGATTAAATAAGTTATTTCTAAAATTTGATAGAAATTACTGACTTAAATTATGATGATGGAAGTTTATTCTAAGTTTATTAATAATTCTGGTGTTCAATGTATAAGCTGAGATTCGGAAACTCATGTTGAAAACTGATAACATTTACAAACAAACTAATTGCATCTAGGGTTAGTGTTCCAGGGTTTGTTTACAGATGCATAAACTGAATATATATTTTTGCTTGATTTTTTTCCATAATGAGTTGGCATAGAATAAACTAAGATAAACTGTAGTTGCGTAAAACATTTCATTCTCTCCTCATGGTTCTCAGCTCATTTGTCCCCAGAATCTGAACACACACTATGACAAATAATATTGCAAGTTCTGACAAGAGCTCGGAACAGATACTGGAGATTAGGCCTTTCTAAGTTCATAAAATTTATGTTGTGAGATACACAAACCTGTGACAGTTACCCAAGTAGAAATATGTGATACACAAACACAATGTAAAATTAACAGGTATGGAATCTCACACGTCCATCCATCCGTCTATCCATCCATCCATCCATTAACTTCGGATTTATCCTGCTAGTCGGGCTTACAGTGGGGCTGGAGCCAATCCCAGCATCATTACTCACATTCACTCACACACACACTCATACCTACAGGCAATTTAGAGTGAGCGATCAACCTAAAATGCATGTCTGAACTGTAGGAGAAAACCAGAGTACTCCGGAGGAAACCCACTCATGCACAGGGAGAACAAGAAGACGTCACACATAGCCAAGGAAAAAAGCAATACTGTTATGAAGCAATACTGATCTGGTCATGTGGATGAATGGTTTTTACACAACACAATACCTGCTCTCTGCACTGTGAGGGCTGTGTTATATTTCACAACATTAGTTCCGCTTCCACATATGAGCTGTCAAGAGTGATTCCCTTAGTACACTGTAAAAAAAATGTCTGGCAGCAAAATTTGCCAAACTGTTACCATAAAATTACAGTACAACACTATAAATAATTCAACAATGAATCACTGTAAAATATTCTTTGTAATTTCACAGCCGAATTTACAAATTTTCATTTTTAGAAAATATAGCTAGAATGTAATAAAATGAAGGTAATGTGTCAATAAGTGTTCCTATCCTATAAATATTTAGTGGATAATGTTTGTTGATCATCCCATAAACTGTTACAGTCTGCGGTTTATCTATGAGATTTCAGCAGTAAGGCATTGGAATTTTAAATATAGAAAAAAAATAAAAATTCTATATTTTTAACCCTATAAAAATGCCTATGGTTATGGTGTTCACACATCTAAGCTTTTATTTTATGCGATCATTCTATATAATCACCTTTGGCATTATCAAACTATATACTGTAATAAACTTAAAATGACAAAAAATACATTGTTTTGTTTTGTAGCTGTTTAATTTAACATCAAATGATTCATTAAATATGCTACACTTTCCTATTCATTTACAGTGCATTTAAGTTTCTGTTAAATCTACCAACTTAACAATACATCTCTGTAAATATATATTTACATACATATATTTGTGGTTGTTTTGTTCTTTAAATTCCAGTTTTTATACAGAAATTAATATACTTACATGAACATTTGCAGTTACCTATTATTTCAGCAGATAAAAGAATGATGCAAAAAAGAATAAACACTTATTTAAAACCATAGAAAACCTTTAACCATGTCTTTATTTTGACAGTTGAACCATGACATGACAACTGAATCGACTATTCAAAAAGAAATAATTTTTTAAAATATAAACAATAATGTAAATTAACAGCACTAGTTATGTCCTATATCATCCTTAATGTATGTGTAATATGGACTGTAGCAGTATGTACCAGTTGAAAGATTCAGATTAGGATTGCTAATACAAAGCACAAGGGCCAATCACAGAATCTAATTCTGCAACAATTATTACAGTCCTCAAAAGGGCCTACACACAGTTGTTTAAGGCATTTTCAGCAGTAACAGTAAGATGGCAAGGTTCTGAAATTATTTGAAGGATTGCGATTAGTGATGAAACTTGTGATGATATCATCACATCAAATATCTCACAGAACGCTGTCTTTAGTCCCAATTCACTCGTTAGCTGTCACTACATAACAGTTTTATAATTAATTCTGAAAAAGATGCTAGGAGACATCCATATAGAAGAAAATTCCATAGCTCCAGGTTTTGAACACTGTGGGCAGTTCCTGTCGATGATATTGTTAGGCATCATTAAACCAGTGCCCACTGCCTCGTTTGTGAAAAGAGAAAATCAAATGTTTTTTTCTTTAACTGGCAACAGCATACAGTAATTGTGATTGTAAAGCGAAATGCAAATGCAAAAACGAAAAAAAACAAAAAAAGAAGTTTTGTGCAAGTTTTGTTTGCCTTCTGTGAAGATATTAGGCATGTGGGCCACAATAAGGCCTGGTTTTGGCAGCTATGTATGGTTTTGAGCTGTGTATCTAGATTTGAGCACCAATTGTGGCGTGAATGTTGTGGCCCAAAAATGTGGTTGAAGGAAGAGGGCCACAGCACAGTTATGTTGTGGCAGATCCATGCTGGGTTGATTTACACCTCAGTTCTTTCAGACCAAGTCTGGAATGTCATAAGTGGTCCAATATTGATGCTCACCGTTTAAAGCTTAAACCCCTCATTTAACAGATTTCCCTGCTCAAATTCATCAAGGCAGAGCTAGGTTTTAAGGGAAGACAAATGAAAGGGGCATTAATAAACTATGGTAAGTAATATTCTACATACGACTACATTATTTTCATTATTTGTGATGTTTAATTTTAGCACTGGGTAGCTAGGTTAACTTCCTGACTATCAGCTCAAGATTCAGTGATGCTATGTTAACTTACTATAGGCATTGCAGTTGGCATGTTTTTATATACTGTATTTAAAGTAATTTTGTAGGACAGTTCTGTTAAATTGATTTTCATTCTGTAATGGGTTTATTACTTAATTTACAGCAAACGTAAAAAATAACAACAATATTTAGCATTTTTAAAATAAAAACACAAAGAAGGAAAAAAGTAAAATAACTTTATTGTTCTGTGTTACTACACGGATAACTATGTTTTTACTCAAAACCTTAAAAAATTTACAATCTTGTTAAAAAGTTTTTGTAGTTTAAAGATACAGACCCTAACTGTACTTTTATTGCAGATTCATTGAAAAAGGTATTTTTCCTGTATTTTACAGGTAAATTGTCTTATTATGAAAAATGCTGTATTTATATATGGTAAATGTCTGTTTTTAACAGTGTAGTGTAGACCTCTATGCTTGGTATGTCTTATGGTGATTTACTTGAATAAATTGTTCTGACAAAAATTGATCTTCAGCTGCACTTGTAAGGTTTTGTATTGCAAACAATTTTAAGGATATGTAGTACTGCGTTTTTTGTGTTAATAACGTGGAGGATTTTGGGATCTTTTAGTAGTAAATATAACTGCAATGTGTCGAGTAGGACTGCAACAACTGATGGACATCACTGATGACATTAATAGTAAAAAAATGTTGGAAACAAAGTGTGTTATTGATTAGTTGGCTTACAAGTAGCTTAGACTGCAGTGCACCACCCAAAACAATCCAAAAATTATGTAAACAGTTCACTTTAATATTAACATCTAATCGCTTTAATAACCAATCATGTGTGGTTATACAAGTATTTAGAGTTTTGTCCATTTTAGCCCACTTTGAAAATGAACTTCTTAATGGCTAAGCAGAACACAACATTAACATTCCAACATTTCAGGATGAGGACTGTAGGCTGTCTGTATGTGACTGATTCAATAGAAATCATGGCACACTGGGACATTTTAACTGACTTTTGTTTAATGAGCTTATTTTTCATATATGATTCTATGATTGTAGTTTAATTGGCCAGGTAAGGTAAAATCTTACACTACTCCTACACTCTGTCTGAGGGACTGCAAACATTTCAACATAGTCTGTGCCTATACTTCCATTTTGGTCAGATTAATTCAAGGTAAGCCTTAGAAATCCTTTTGCTAGCGTTTGCTAACCTCAATATCAGAAGTATAGTTAACATACAGGCATACAGTCTACCCAGGTTCTGCAGTAGTACAGGTGATGTCATAGAGGACATTTATTTTCCCAAACGTACTTAATTAACATGTTTTTGCTCAAATTATGCTTCTCTAACTTTAAAGTGGAGCTACAATGCTAATGTAGCAAACAAACACTTGAAGAGTCAGTGACTCTTGATTAGTTTGCACACACTTGTTAGCGTGATGTATTGTACCATAGATTTTAGACCACAGGGGCCGGTTTCACCAGCTGTGATGGTTTAGTCAGGTTTCTGTATAACCACTGCACCACACAAGCCAGTTTAATGTGGAGCTTAGTATCTACTAAATAATGACTAATGCAGGTGTGAGTTCAGGTTTATACAGTTTAACTGCACATCATTCACATCATTCTCTTGTATGTATGCTGGATATTTGTTCCAACAGATAAAGTCAGTGCAAGCTGCCATCGTGTTTCTGTGTCTGCAGATTAATACATTGTTTATAAAAATGTTATTGTCATGTTATAGCAGTGTTACTTGTTATTAGACCTGACATAACAATTTGTGGTGTGACCAAATCAGTAAAACGACAGTTTGTCAATTACAGATTAAGTAAAGACTTTTACTACACAAACCTACATACAAATGAACACAAAACCAGTGCAATCCAGTCCAGAGGTGTTGAGTTGAGTTCTGACACTGGATGCACACGTCTTGCAGCCATATGAACACGTAAACGAGGCTTCACCCACATTAGATGATGTTGTTTAATTGTTACTCTTCCACAATTCAGGAGACTTGATGGTGAAATGTAGGCATTAGTCAGTGGTTGAAGGTCATTCAGTGTGGTTTAATGTGAAATTCTGCAGAAAGTTACTAATGCAATTGTTTCACAATGGTGGTGATACATACCAGGATTCAAAATGTTTGAACTTAAACATAGACATTTTCATTTACTGTCCAAAATGATCAATGTATCTACATATAGATAGATAGATAGATAGATAGATAGAGAGATAGATAGATAGATAGATAGATAGATAGATAGATAGATAGATAGATAGATAAAGACATTTTTCCACTCATCAAAACCACCCAAAAATGATAAAATACCACACCCAATAAACAAAAGAAACAAATGTAATAAAAAAACATCCATCCATTATTTTATGCTTTATCCCAGTAGTTGGGGTCATCCATCCATCCTTTGCATGGCCAACACAAACCTAGGAGCAATTTATAGTGACCCATCAACCTAATATGCATGCCTTTGGACTGTGGGGGGAATCCCACTCAAGCACATTGAAAACTTGCTCCAATCATATGTTCAGACATATGAAAAGATATATATATACACTTATAAATATACACTTCCAAGATATTAGCAATAGGTACACATACATTTGCGTTTAAAAGCTCGTGCAATGTGGTCAAATTACAGTATGTGTTCTATTCAATGCAGGAAAAATCTTATTAGTCCCCTGAGGCCCCCCACACTGTGGAACTTGTTTAGTTCAAGTTCAGGTATATATCTGAGGCCCCTGTGCGCTGGCCCGGTCAGTAATCCAACCATGATTAAAGTGTATTTCTTTCTTATAAGGATACAAGATTTTCCACAGAGAACACACTTCTGCTCATTTAATACACAATTACTGTTTAATTTCTGTATTTAACATATTGGGAGGGAAATGTTAAATGTGATGTGTGTAAATGTTATGACACATTTTATAATTTATGTTTCATTATATCTTGTTTATTATATTTTTGCCTGTATGTTAAAACTGAGCAAATTAAGCATTTTTGCATTAAAATGTTCAGAAATGTTTTCTTTGTAGAGAATGTGTTATTTTAGCTATTCTCACATAGCAAATCAACAAAACATGCAATATGGGGGTATTCAAACTGTGTATCACTGCTGCTGAAACAAAACTTAATTTCTCCAGAATGATAACTTCACAGAAGAAAAACGCAGACAAAAACAAAGTTATGAAACGCTAAAAATTGTAATTACTAGTCCTGCTTCTCTCACATGTATATTAATGTTGTTGTACAGTACACAAAAAAATCACATGCAAATCCGGAATCTGGTGTAGACTAACCCCTGGCAGACTTCCATGGCAGACCATTTTAGCTCTGTCTGTGAGCAGCATGTTGCTTTATTCCAAGTAATTCTGATCTCACAGCATTTACTGAACTGTGTGTGTGATGTTTTGTGAAGGTCAGCAGAGCTCTTAGTAGGAAGCTGTTGTTGGGTGTTTCTGCAACTATGAACACTTTTCAGGTGGGTTGATTCTGTATTGCAAATAATGAATATAAAACTAAACTTATTCCGAAGTGACTTTGTGTGTACACTGTTGTATATGTGAAATAAAGATTCCACTGTTTATGAGTATAAATGACATCAAGTGACAAACTTCCCATATATCTGAATTGAATCCAGATATGAAATTTGATAAACAGTCAGTGAAACTCAGATAAACAGTCAGTAAAATTCATGCTTGAATCGATCTCATAGCTCACATGCTCAATGGAGGATCTTTCAATTGAACAACAGCCAGATTTAGGAGGTGGCTATCTAGTCCTGGCAACACAAGCTCAGCAGAAAGAAAAGTAAACTTGGGTGGCCAGGAAATTCCCATGACAGCTCTGGGAGAGTTAGAGAGCAGGTTAATGGCCTCTTACAGACTTAGTAATTGTTGTTTTGTTCAGCTGTGTGCAAGGCAATGAAGAAGAACGGAAGGTGAGACCAGATTTACTTAGCCCTGAGAGACTCACTCTGTCTCTCGGTTTTTGAGCTCCTACTTAGTTGCGTACAGTGGGGACATGACTGGCCCCCAACCATGTGTGGAAGACCATCTTGACAAAGGCCTTCTGCAGAGACCAAATAGGTGACCACAGGATATATATTCCTTTAATCTATCATGTCAAGGAGCTCTACTTGCCTTTTTCACATATTTCTTATTCGGCAGTGGTCTCAAACGTGAATAGATATGCTTCAATGGCCTCACTGTGGTGTGGGTGGGTTTGGCAAGGAAACTGTAGACTACTAGGAATGCGGAAGGGTAGTGTTTAAGCAAGACGTGAGGAAATCCTTCATATGTAGCTTCCTGCTAGACACTTCCTGCCGCCGTGCAAGTTGTTGTGCAGTGCAATTGAACACATTCAAAACTAAGATCTCTATTACCCATGTCTCTGAACTGCTTACATGCAACATGTAAATTAAACAAGTAAAGCAATCAGGTTAACGGTGCTTGCCTTGAGCACCTCCTAACAGCTGGTAACAGTCTTTGTATTACAGTGTACCAGCTAGCAGCAAGAAGATGAGTACTGACTAAAATGTCTGAAAAAGACTTTACTGTCAGTTGGTACTACTCAGATTTAATTCAAGCAATATAGTGAAAATTTGTTGGGTAGGTGGTGATGACTATATCAGTGTGCCCACCTGGTATTTAAGGTTTCCAAGAGGTACTTGAATATATGTTTTTTATAAAATTTTAAAACATAAGTTTTGAAAGTAACAAGTTACATAATGTCTAATAATAATCTGAACATGCTTTCTTGCTATTTTGGTGGAATCCATCCATGTTGATATACTACATATGTGTCAGTTGATGTGCTACATTTAATATGTTTAATTTTGGGGGAACTGACATACATATATGAAATATAATACAAAGGAACACTTGGAAAAGTGAAATCTTTTAATAAAATTATGTTGTGATTTATAGCATTTAGGAAAAGAGGAAAACTGTCGCTTCTCTATGCAACATTAAAAACACATTCTGTATTGTTTCCATATTGTGCTGGATTTGTAGCTGCTGACATTTTAATTTGAACATCAGAAGTCTGACACCAAATTTGCTATTTATTTTCACAATACATTTGATGAAAACTGAATTCAACTCAAAACAGTGATCTAACAGTTTTATTACAGTATCAATAAAACAGCATTTATGTGGTTTACACAGAAACTTTCAGCATTTCTATCTTTACTGGTTTCTGCTTAGAATAATCACATTTTTATCTCATGTTCACTTTTCCATTACAATAGCTTCTCGTGTGAATCAAAATAAGCTCTTCCATGGAAAAGCAAATCACCATATCATCATATCAGGAGGTATTTGTGGTGTTGCGCAATCCTAAACTCTCACTGGAGGCGGAGAGCTCTTTTAAAAGTCTGAGAGCTGTGGATAGAGATCCAGTGAGACACTGGTGGCAGCCTTAGCCTCCTGAAGATCATATCTTAAATTTATTTACTGAAACTGTGAGAAATAAACCTTCTTGAAAACATGAACATCACACACCTATCTATCGCTGTTTTAACCTGTGTACTTTTGTCCATGACAGAAGGTAAGAACTTCTTTATTATTATTATTACTGTTATTGTTTTTTTATTATCATGCTTTTCTTTGCAGAATTGATTTAATTTCACACATTCATCCTCTGTAGCTGTAACTGTAAACAGTAAATCTCATCCTACTTGCAGTAATGTGCACTGCATGAGAGTTATATAGAGCAATGTATGTGTCGTGTGTAACATACTTCTCTGCTGATGAGTGATGTATGAACAATAAATCATGAACTATCTCTCTTTCTATCTTTCTCTCTCTCTCTCTCTCTATGTACATTTGTAGGTCATGTTATATTTATGAAGCCCCAGTGCCGGTGCATAAAAACCCAGTCAACACCAATCCAGCTTGATAAGATTCAGAAATTTGTAACCATTGCTCCGGGCCCTCACTGCAAACACCTGCAAATGATGTAAGTCAAAGTGAAATGATTATATCTACAGTTTGTAGGTCTCTGTGAGAGAAGAGCATGTTAAAGTCTTTTTCAATAACATATGATTCTTCTTTCTACAGTGCCGCAGTGAAATTTAAGAAGTCAAAAGAGATCTGTGTCAACCCCCATGACCAGTGGGTTCAGGATGCCATGAAAAAGTGAGTTTCAGCTTTACAGGTCTTACTGAGCTACTCACACTGTCACACAGTCACAGTCAAAAATCAACACAATTTACATGTTGTTAACTTCATAAGTGTAAATAAGTGAACACCTGTACAGAGAACACCCCTGCAAATCAGAGAACACCCCTGCAACACACAGGCCACTTTTTCCATTTCCCATTATATTTATTCAGCAAATAAACAGTAATTGTATTTTAAAATGTGTTAATATGTTGGGCCTGGGCTGCCTCGACTTTTACATATGATTGTATGATTATTTCAAATAATGTTGAACTGTAACATACTTGATGCAGGATGTCTATAGCATATTGTTTATTATAAGCATTTCCTTGATTATCCAAAGGAAAGAGAGAAAAAAAGAAAAAACATTATAATAGTTTCTTGGTAATTGACTGTCTGTCTTCATCTTTGCAGGATGGGACTGGTAAAATAAACTTATACAGATGTGAAGATCCGGGTAGGATTCCCGGTCCGGGCCGTTCTGTGTGGAGTTTGCATGTTTCCCCCCGTGCTCGAGTGGGTTTCCTCCCACACGTCCAAAGACATGCATGTTAAGTTGATCGGTCACTCTAAATTGCTCATAGGTGTGTGTGTGTGTGTGTGAGTGAGTGAAAGTTGGCCATGCAATGGACTGGCGACCTGTTTATTGTGTACCCCACCTTTGCACAATGATGCGGTAATTGGACTCCAGCCCCCCTGTGACCGCAACTAGCGGGATAAAGCAGCAGATAATGGATGAATGGATGGATGGATGGATGGATAGATGGATGGATGATACAGCAATATAAAAAGTGTTTAGACACTATATGTTGTCATATGGTAGATACATTGTATGTATTATATTTATTTTTTACGTTTTACTAATAATTTATAAAATATATGGCTATTTCTAAATTCAGATTGTGTGTGTTGTTTTTTCACATCTCAGTCTATCTTTAGTTTGCTGCTTCTATGAGATACATTCATGAGTATAATGCTGATATCTAAATCTCACATGTATGATATGCAGAACAGGACTTGGCGTCCTTGGCTTGGTTCGGCTAGACTTGGCTAGACTTGGCTAGACTTGGCTAGACTTGGCGTCCTTGGCTTGGTTCGGCTAGACTTGGCTAGACTTGGCTAGACTTGGCGTCCTTGGCTTGGTTCGGCTTGACTCGGCTGGACTTGACTAGACTTGACATGGGTGGATTTGACTTGGTGTCAGCTTGGCTTGGCCTGGGGTGGCGTTAGCCTAGCATAGCATAGCTTAGCTTGGCAGAGATGAACAAGAGGCTTGGTTTCAAAATGTTACATTCGGTCCCACACACTGTGGTGTGTGTGCGAGGAGTATATAAAGGGAGGGAGTAATGAGGGTCAGGTGGCACAAATAAGGGGCAGCTGCAGTGTGATCTAGGCTACTAATATTCAGAAACTCAATATATTATACATTTTTATTTTTTAATGCAATTAATGTGTAGTAAGGTGTAGCCCACTATGTCCATGTCTTGGTTCACAAAGGAATGTCAAAGTTTAATGTACCTCATTAATGTGGCATTAGACATGCCACCATGCAGCGCCAGGGTTCTAATATAAAAAATCTGGCTGCCTCTGAAATAAAGCTAACACTAGTTTGTGCTTGGATCTTCTAAAAGGACATTGCTTCAAAACTGGGAAGTTAGTGCTTATACAGCAATTCAAACATAAACACATTCATATATTTAGTTTGAAAAGCATCTAAAAACTAAAAATCTAAAACACAATATAAAGTATTTTCTGTTACATACTCCATATATATTTTTATTTCCAGAACTAAGCTTAAATAGATGCCAGAAGGCCATACTTGATAAATGCCAAGAGGCCACAAGATGGCAACACAACTCTTCTCCAAAACTCACCAATGCAATTATCAGAGAAAGGCCCGCCCATTTTTTCTCACTTTTTTCTTTATTTACACACTCGGATTCCTGTTATTCAGGTGAGCTACAGTACAGTGCAGTAAGTGTAATCCTTTATACTGAACGGCTTAAATAATTTTTACAAGAACATTATTGTTGTGTAACAATTGTTGCATGTCACTGGAATATCATTAAAAAACAGGTGAGGCAATGGAGGAGTACCGTTATCACCTGTTTGCTACAGATGAGGGGAAATCAGAGAGTAAGAATCTGGAACAAACCCTCATCAAGCACTTCAGTTTGAAGGGGAAATCTGGAGGTGGGGACTGCCAGGTCTTTCATATCTCCTCAAACTTATACTGCATTTCATTCAAATCTGAGCAAGGTAAGGCAAAACATAAGTTTCTCAAACTATAAGCTTTGAGCTCTCAGCACATTTACAGTGTATTCCATGGCTTTACTTTTTTGTATTTACTTGTGCAGTTTTGTTGGGTATTTCAGAATATCTCTTACTTTCCTTACAGTTAGAGATCGGGTGATGAGTCAAAGCCAAAAAGGAATGATTACAATCTCAGAAGTTGTAGTAACACTGCATCTGTCACCAAGACGAAAGAAGACTGATAAAAAAGTAAGGTTTGATTATATAAAGTCCTATGTCAAATCCAGATTAGTATATTTATCCTGCTGTTTGGGTCATTAAAGATAGATTTGTTTTTTATTATGCAGGGGGATAGTAACCAGAAACAGATTGTTGCCTGTAAGTGAAACAGATCAGATTCACTCACTTAGTTCAAAAAGTTTTTCTTTCAGTTTCACTTTCAACATGTATCACTCTTCTAACCTCCAGGCGAAGACTGTACAGTCCAAATCCAGATCCCCTCTGAGTCTGTGTACTCTGATCTGCTGGAACCCTACTACTTAAAGAGTATTCAGGATGACTTCACTGATGTAAAGCTCCAGTTTGATTCAAGCACACTAATGCTTCAAATCACAGGGACTCCTCAAAGTGTATCCTCAGCCAAAAGTGATGTTCTTGATGCTCTGCGGAGGATTAAGAGTAAAGAAGTTAACATGGCTCCGGCTCTGATTGCTTACCTGAAATCCAGAGGATCAGGAAATGTTTTCAAAATCCTTTTCCATCCTGAAGAGATAGCTGCCACCATTGATGTACGCTCAGAATGCAGTGTGGTTATAAACGGACTGAATCACTATGATATTAAACGAGCAGAGAAAATGCTCACAGAAGATTTTGTCTGGAAAGAACTGCATATCTATGAAGAGGAAGCTGCATCTGTAGTAAAGTCAAACAGCTTTGGAGATTTTGTTGAGGAGCTGAACAAAACTTACTCTGGAGCACAAGTTCATGTTGTGGACAGCAATGAGAAAAAGCCTGTGTGTGTCCTGACTGGACGAAAGACAGATCTTATCTGGGTAGAAGAAAAGATTAATACGTTTTTATATGAAAAAAGCAAGAGAACTGTGTGTTTGGTACTAGATGGGGTCATGGAGTTAGCAGAGTGTCTACCACGAATACTAGACAAGCTACAGCTGAAGCACCTCTCTGGAAGAGTCCAATGGAATCCAGAATTGGAAACACTTGAACTGACTGGAACACAGAAAGAAAACGATGACAATGCAGCTTCTATAAAAGAAAAAACTAAAGACCTGCAGTGCAAAACAGTCACAATATGCCGACCAGGAGCTCATTCATATTTCAAATCAGACGGTCAGCAGTTTCTAAACTCATTAGACTCAATGCTGTCCTGCATGGCGGTTCTCGAGGCAGAACCTGGAGAGGTTAACCTGCAGGTATGAGTGTAGAAGTGAATGGAGGAACAATTTGGCAAATAGTTTTATTACAAATGCCCAAACTGTTCATTAATGTTTTTTTCCAGGAAAAATAATATATGTCTACATTTGGTTAACTAAACTTCAAGGAAAATAAGGAATATGGTTATTTTCTTTAGTAAAGGCAACAGTTCAGAACAAAGAACTCTTAAAGAACCACTTTGAGTACTTTGCGTACTTTGAGTATACTGTTAATCATATTGGTAAAAATCTTTTTTCTCCATGATGAGGTTTTCACTATAGTTACAAGTTAAAGAACCTTTTTACGGTACTGTTTAGATCTTTTTTGCAGAGGGTGTTTAGATTACATTTCATATTTTGACACACCAGATATGAAATTTTCAGTAAATGTTAAACATGTTGACTAATTCATATTTATATTCATAACAGCATAATGAAAATCAGTTATTATTAGTTATCAGTTGATAGTGAACCCACCTTTCATATACTTTTACACATAGAAACATTTATTCATTATTTATTTTGTATTTTTAAAACTCATCATCTGTTTTATTCCATTTACAGGCCATTTCAGTCCATGAGAGAAATACTGTCAGCACAGGTTATTTAAAAGTTATTTTCAGTGTTGTTCTGCTAATGCCTGAATATAATCATTAAATAGAGACTTCTAAATGTTTTATTTTTTATTTTAGGTAAAGAAGGTGGTATTATTTTTCATGGAGACAACAAGGAGATGTGCTTGATTGCAAATAACATCAGAGTCCAGGCAACGGTTTCAGACAAACTGTCCAACTTATCAGACGTCATCATTAATTCTTTATGTCGATCAATCAGTGGTAGGATGATATCAAATCTATTTCTACTATTCTGTCACTATAACTAATTATGCAATACACAATGTGTAATGACATATCTAAGTAGATCAGATCTAAGTATCATCAAACCCAGATTGAATCTGAAGTGATTCTCCACTCCCCAAATCATGTGCTATGTAAACTGAAATTCTGGCCTCTACATCCAAGTAGTGCACTATGTGTCAGGTACATATATTAATAAGCTGTTGAGGTCATGCATCAAAATAATATTATCACAGCATTGTGTCTTTCCAAGTTACACTCTTACCTGTAATATAATCAGTGTATCATAAGGCATTTTATGGCCTATTGCTTTATTCAAATTATTTTAAACAGTGTGTCATTTCAAAATCTGGTTTAAGTCTAATAAAATCTTTGTTTAACATATTTCCAGGTAGTCAAATTCTAAGTGAAGCAGGACAGAGGGTGAAGACTGAGCTCGCAAGGACAGGTAAGTTTTTTATATAATTTATATATATATATATATATATATATATATATATATATATATATATATATATATATATATATATATATATATATATATATATATATAGTCTGACAGTTCTAAATAATGCAGACTTCTAAATAATCCTATAATTATACACACTGTAAATAAATGGCTAAACATGTTAGATAAACTGAAACTATGTTTTACATCTAATCAATCCTAAAAATACTTCCAGTTATCCTTTACCCTCTATGAACCACAACGACATTCTGTACACTGTAAAGTATATTGATTTAATATGACATCAACCTTTTATGCATTCATTCACAATAAGATTTATGTACATTAGTCTATGCCTAGTATTATCAAAAATACATCTGTATATGTATATACACACAAATGTTTGTTTCAGTGCAAAGAAGGCGAATAACATTGACTGGGCCGGGTGATCTTCCTTGTCGACTGCTTGTCCACATTCCTTGTTTGTGTGGTGCGAAAGCTAAAGAATACCTTCAAGATGCCATTCAACAGTGTCAAAAGCGAAAGTTCAAATCCATCACAGTCTTCCTTGATATAACTGGTTTGTTGAATTAAGATTAAATTTGTATTTCCAATTGTAGCCTAGTTTATATCTAATTTCTTTCATTTTGTCTGAAGAACTACACCAGAGTTTTGATAAAGATAAATTGGCCAAGGATATTATACAGACAGCCCTAGACAAGATGAAAGCAGAGGAAATTATGCGTGTTGTGTTGCCACAGGAGAGCTTTTTCCAGTGCTTTGCAAAGGCTGCAGAGTCTGTCTATCACCAAAGGCACACCAGGAATAATGAGGGTGAGTGTGTTTTTGTCTGGCATGTTGCACTTGTGCTTGCCTTGGTCCAAAACTTCCAATCCTTATCAAGTTTATATTTACCTATTCATTCATAGAACAGTAATTAAGGAGGTTATAAGAGAACAGGTTGTGTATTCTTATTAGCAAGAATTATCTAACATTACAGAGAATAAAACTGCTTCATGTAAAGGCATACAGCTTCTAATGGTCACCCTTTTTGTAGTAAGTCATTAAAGGAGTCATAAATAGCTGTTATTTGCAAACATACTGGAAAAAGTAGCCAGTACTTAAGCAGCCTGTTTGTAAATATTGTGAGTATTGACTGGGGTGGAGCTTTGCAATATTATTTTTTGATAATTTAAAAAAATACTATTTTAATAAAATTACCAAATTACCAAAAAACACAATTGCGAAGCTCCACCCAGTCAATATTCACAATATTCACATATTCATATTCATATTTCTGGTGATTTTTAAACAGCTGCCGTTTACATTGTGTGAGAATTTTATAATGTACAGACCAATAGAAATGCTGCAAAATGGCTTGGACAAAAATCTGGTTCCACTGGCTTACATTGAAAGTAAAGAATGTTTTGGCCTCTTCTATAAAGTTCCCATTTTGGAGATACTTGTTTTTCTTTGGATAGTATTGATATATTAAATGCAGTAAATGCAGTAAATTATCATCAACATTATTTCTTTGCAGAAATAACTGATTTATCATCTGCTGTCCCTCTAAAATTGTGAGTAATCAAACTTTTTACATTTAACTTACAGAGTTATTTTCCTCTCCTTCCACACATCGTGCCATCTCAGGCTGCTTACACATCCCCTCTGAGTCTAAGGATGATCCTGAGTCACTACATAAGCATTCAGTTCTGTGTGAGCCTGCTGTTATCCACATCTTCTCCAAACAGCATCAGCTGCTACACAAAGCTAAAGCTGCAATAGAGAAGCACTGGGCAGGATTCCTCTCAACAGACCTGCTGGTTGAGCCTTATTTGCTCACCTGTGGTGACCAAGTGTTGGCAAAGATCCGGCAGCTACAGGAGAAACACGGTGTTAATGTCATTATTGGTGAAGGCACTGCAATCTTCAATGGACTTGCAGTGAAAACATCTGTTGCGAGAGCAGATGCTCTTGAAGTTCTGAAAGAAGCTGTAGATCTGAAGCAGTTGAGGAGCAAGAAAGAGGTTCTTCAGAACATCCAGTGGGTGATTAGTGATGAAGAAGTAAGCCCTGTGAAGTTGAGCTGTGAAGACAATTATGATGTAGAGTTTCAATACATGTGTCTGCAAGAACCAGTCGAGGTGACACATGATGATAAAACATTCACTGTCAATGTGTCCATCATGAGAGCTGTCAACAAAGAGACCTCCCAAAGATATCCAGTCCTGAGAAAGGTGATTGGTAAGTCTGTAGTGCATGACATTCCATATGATAAAAAGTAAGTGTTCTATAGGCAGATACTGTTGTGTAACCTGTGATGTAAGAACGGTTTGAGATTGCGGTTTCAGTACAAGTTGCAAAAGATACCAATTCTGAACACTTGACTGTTAAGCCTAAAGGTTTCTTGAGCTGCTTATTCAGAAACTCTTGCTATATAGGAAAATCCTAATCTCATCAGCCATATAAAGAATTGCTATATTATCTACAGTTTATTTGAGCAGTGCTTTATATTCTCAACCTCTGCTCCATTCCATATCTTGGACAATGTATTGCCATAAACATAAGTCACTGTAAACTGATAAGTTAAGGCTCTAGGACATTACAGTAGGGGTAGATAACTTGAAATATATCAGCAATATAGCAATGTGGGTTATCCATACTTGGTACAATTGGATATTTATTCTTTTAGTCTTCTGTTAATGTTTTATTTCAGACTTACATTGCCCTAAATATGGGTTTTTAGTACTTTTTTCCAGCAGTGAGAGTTCTATCTTATCACAGTATGTTAATTTGACCACCAAATGATCAGTTTGGTGGATGTGTACTGAACTTCTGATATTCTTACACAGTGGAAGGCTTCCCTGGCAAGTGGAGTATGACTGAAGACGAAGAGTTTAAAAAAGTGGAGTTAGAAACAGATTCACTCGAGTACATTTCAGTTGAGAGAAGATTTAATGCAACACTATCCAGGAAGATCATAAACAAGGTAAAAGTTGGTGGTAAGAAATCATGGAGGTATGTGTGCCCAGAAAATAAAGTTAACTGAAACTCGATTAGTGCCTGATTACAACTACATTTGGGCGGTCAAAACTGATCTTTCTGTTGATGTACATACTGTAGGATAGAGTCATCCAGTGCCAACAAACCAGAGATTATTCTCTGACATGTGAGATTATGGTGGTCAATAACAGGGGCACAGGTTTCACAATTGCTGAACACATATTAATTCAAAATTATCAAAGAAATACTCCTGACATTTATAAGTTGTAGTATAGTATACGTATTATATATGTCTTCTCTGTCCAATGAAAACAAAAATCGCCTACTAGTCAGTAGGTACTAAATTAGAGCCTGTACGTACTGCTCGAGCGGCAGACTAGTAGGTAATTTCAGTGGGTGAGTTTTAGTAGCCACACAAGCACGGACATACCTCATCCGCCATATTGCCAGCGTCGTGTGACGCAAGACTTCAGACCACCACAGTAAAAGTCCTGCTATTCATTTAAAAGCTCTGTTTACAGATTAAGATGCTTTTTGTGACACTGATCTGCGTTTTTGTCTGAATATGTACTCAGACGGTGTAGAGCTGTAGCTCAGAGAAAACGAAACGGGAGGAATGTAATCATTGTTTACCTCAGCAGTAGTGCTAACTTCTGTAGCGGCAGTTCACTAGCCGTAGCTGCGTACACACAGCCGACGTTCTGCTTTTCACCATTTTTTTTCCTCCGCTTTTAATTCATCTGCAGCTCCAGGTGAATCATGGGATAGCGCAGTGTACTGTGTTCACCTACATAAAAATGACTGCTGATTCAGTAGGTGATCCGGGTACCGTTCACCTACTACTCGATGCCTACTGAGTATTCGGACATACTAGCAGTTTTTACATTTGAACACACCAATGGCTGTTTACATTGTGTAAAAATCTCATGACTAGAAATTCTGGTTCCATTGACTTACATTGAAAGTAAAGTATGCTTTACTAGTCTCTCCTGTAAAGTTGCAATTTTGGAGATACTTTCATTGAACAGCGATAATATACATATTGCACATTATACACTTGTATATTATTTCCTGAGATTGAGTCCATTAACCGTTTATTTCTTTAGTGTGTCCATTTGGGTCACAATCTCATGCACGTATCATTTGATTGTTCTTTATGTTACACTGGTCTAGATTGAGAGGATTGAGAACCGGAACCTGTGGAATCATTTCTCCTTACACCTCACTGGAGAGGTACAGCTTCTCTTCTATGGCGTTAAGCATGCAGACGTGGGACAGGTGGAGAAAAATGGATTCTTTAGACCACCAGAGACTTTCTTCTTCTCTGAGACAGGTGAGTGTTGCAGACCATGAACTCAAAAAAGAGTTAAAAAAAAAGAGTTAGTTTAATATTGTGTCTGCTCCCAAGATTAGAGAGTTGAGAATTTCAAACTAACATTCTTTTAATCCTTTAAGGCCAATACAGAAAAATGCATCTGCTCTTTTCCATTCAGCTAGTCTAAAGTCCCACAACATTTTGGGTATTGGTTGGGCTTCATACAGTGACAGTATTCACAAAAAACAAATCAATATTCATTATTTAGCATTCTGTCTCAATTTTATTTAGTCTAGGTAGACACAGGTTTATCCAGGCCAACCCATGGCTATGCCCCCCTTTGACCCACTTTACTATGAGAAGCATGGTTATGCATGCGCTCATGTGATGCCAGCTTTAAAATAAATTACAAATTCTCTGATTGGATTGCCAGCGAGATGCTGAAGTAAATTTGTAGCTCAGTAAATTGCTAAAATTACTCTGGAAGCATTTCAGCCTCTACTCACCCCAGACTTTCCCGCTCTTCTCTCTTTGTGCTGTAGCTCAGGGAAGAGGCACTTACTTCTATGTTGATGCATCGTGTGCTCAGAGGAGATGTGAAACAGATGCACGAGGTCTGAAGGTAATGTTTCTGGGTCGAGTTGAAACAGGCACTTTTACTGTGGGGAGAAGAGGGATCAATACTCCCCCACCGGTGGACCACGCTGATCCAGAAGTCCTCTACCACAGTGTAGTGGACAACATAGACAATCCCAGCCTATATGTGGTGTTTAGGTCCGAGAAGTCGTATCCTGAGTACTGCATCACGTTCTCTGACTGCATCACATAAACTGAAGTATAGAGTTCCAAAAAATGGCTATATTTGTTGCTTTATAAGTCAAAGAAGAAAATCACTTATTGCTCTCTTGTCTGTTAAAATGTATAGTAAACTTGCTTTACATTTAATCTTCTATTTTAGCTTTTTAGCTGTTTCTTTTTTCTGCTAGCCACCATTACTGATCACCGGTTTTAAGCCTTATCTGTTCATATTGTTATACACCAGTGAAAGATAGCTTGCTTAGTAATACCCCTTGCTTGAGAATATAATACTTAATAAACTAGTAACCTGATGGAACAGATACAGTTATAATTTCTGACTATTCGGAAACAGAGGCAGACTTTCTTTTTTAAGATAAACAAAAAGGTGGCATAAAACAACAGCCTGACCATCACATATTCATGGTGACACTCATCAGCTTCAGCTTCGAGTACTCAAGTATAGAAATTAATTTTTATATGTACTGCATTCTTTTCTTGTATATCAATATGCATGTTTAGTTGGTTTGTGTCACACTTTTCTCTGGCTCTGTAGTTCCACCACACCATGGTTGTGGTGTGAGAGTTATAATGTCTCCATGGGGTTAGATCTCTGGGGAGGATCAGGGGGGATCCTCCCCAGAGATCTAACCCCATGGAGACATTATAACTCTCACACCACAACCATCATCCAAACACAGATCACCCTGAGTGCTAATCACATGCATCCATTTCAGTCTATGTCTGTGAAGACTGTTTGTCTGACACTTCTCTTTGCAGAGTTTTGCCACAAAACATCTGAGCATACAGAGTGGGTTTCAAGTATTTCCAAGTATTGACCAGTCTTGTTTTTGGATTTTACCTTTTGGATTTTTCTACACTTCTTGTGGTTGAACTCTTTATGTCCATGACCACTCCTTTTATGTCCTTGTTTACTGCATAACTGTTTGATTTTGGTTCTGATCTTGGCCTGTTCGCTTACTTTTAAAGTGAGTTTAAATAGTTTCAATTGGCATGTACCAGTTAAAGCCTCAAAATATGTTCTGTTCTATTAAAGTACAGTTATTCTGTTCAATTAGTAATGGACTGTCATATTTCTAAGATTGTGTCAGAATACTTTAAATCAAAGCAACCTGTATTATAAATGAACTAATAAACATTTTAAAGCTCTTTCTCACTGTGGCCTTGTACGACTGAGAGTGCTTCATACCTTGGTGTACTTTTATTCATAGTTGCTATGACAAGTGATTGTCTAGCATTTAAATTAAGTGTGAATTTAACGGAATGTAGGTATTGGGCAATTTCTTTGCTTGGTTCTCATCAGGAAGAGCAAATATTTCTCTAAACTGTTACTCCCCTTTTATATGAAATCCTATATTAAGCTAGAAAAAAAACATTTATTTCAAAACTACCACAATTACATGTCCATGAGTGGAAAAAGTATGTGAACCTTTGCTTTCAGTAATGTGTGTGACTCCCTTGTGCAAAAAAAAGTCCTGCACATGGCCTTGGATACATTTTAACCAATTCCTCCAAACAGAATACCTTCAACTCTGGAATGTTGGTGGGTTTTGAGTCCTACTTTAACATTTCTATAGAATTGAAGTCAGGACTTTAACTTGGCCATGGTAAAACATTAACTTTAATCATTCTTTGGTAGAACATCTTGTGTGCTTAGGGATGTTGTCTTGCTGCATGGCCTTAAGTCTTAAGATGCAGTTCACTTTTTTCTTTAGAATTTGCTGGTATAATTCAGAATTCACTGTTCCATCATTGACGGTAAGTCATACTGGCCCAGATGCGGCACAACAAGCCCAAACCACAATACTACCACCACCATGGTTCATAGACAGAGCTACCCCGTTGTTGCAGCACTGAACTGTTCACTGATATTTGTTCTATTGTTACTGCCTGAACAGCAGCAGGATACTGCCACCCATAGAGTGAGGTACTCTGTTTGTAAGCCCCCAAACGGTTCTAACCACAAAGCAAGGTCTGCAAGGTCATGCAGTGTACATTTACAAAAGCAAAACTGTGCAAAGAGGCACATCCTGTGAGAATAAACGTTCCTTCCTGTGACCTACTTCTTTGTGTCTACATGGAAAAGACTAAAGCCATAGCTGCCAGTTTGTTTGGTACACCTGCCTTGTACCTCATCAGTCAATATTATTATTACCATTTCCAACAATGACACATGTCCTGTCATAAAAATATTTTTAAAAATAAATATTTCTTTAGATAATTATGCAAAATTATTCATTTTAAAACTACTTTATGATAGAAGAGGTGTCAGTGTTGGAAATGGTCCACCAATCAAATAATATTACTACTAACTTACAACCCTGAGACTTACTAGAAGAATGTTTTAATTAAACCAGTTCTTCAAAATATTACAACTATTCCAGATATATCAACAACGATTTTACTGGAAATGTATCTATTTTGTAGTTACACTTTTAAAGAAATGAAAAACCCTCCCAGCTGATCTAAAATATATTAAGAAACAGTATTTCAGATGGATGAGCTATTTATTAAAATTTGTTTCAAATAATACATTTTAAATGTTTAAGTAGAGAAATGTATAATAAACAAGCCATGTAAACCATGTCTGATCAGTAGTTTTAACAGTTATGTTATCCAAATACACCTAAGATGTTAGGTGTTTTGGGTTTAGACAGTAAAACACATTCTTTCAAAACGGGTGCAAACCACATCCTGTGAAGGGTAAGATTCCTTCACGTGACATGCTGGCCTACAGGTTTGCTTGTTGAGTGTGCATGGCATGCATTAATTGCCAAACTGCATAAACACGTTGGTTTATTTTAAAATTCTAGTAAGATTTCACCCCATTTATATCTCTCATTTTAAATGGAAAATATCTGTTTAACTTTCTTTTTCACCACTACACAGCTTTGCACACTGTGAAATATTTAACTAAACTATATCTCTTGCCTTGTCATCTTTCAGCAGCCCTGTAAAAAATGAGAAATGTCTTGTTCAAACTCAAAGTTAGCTTAGACTATATATATATATATATATATATATATATATATATATATATATATCTATTTTTTTTTTTTTTTTTTTTTTTTTTTAATTAAATCACAAGGAAACATGCTTTTCAAATAACAGTTAATTTTTGTAAAATTAACTGTTAAAAAATTTACTTTGCTATGTCTTTACAGGGAACAAAATATCACAGGCTCTTGCTGGCAGGTGCTAACTTCAGACATCGCAAAACTATTCAGATTGTTCTGCTGAAAATCAATGTCTTCTTGAAGTTCAAAGCAACGGCACAGCAGCTATTTGGCACATTTACACAGACGACAGCTGAGGATATAGCAATGTGTAGAAAGTCTTACATGTCTTTTGTATCAGTTCATTTTAAAGCTGTCATAACCAAAAGAAAATGTAGTGAATTAACTCTCAGATGAACAACACAATGTTAACGTATCACTGTTTTTTCTAGCTCTTTTCACATCTGCCACTAGAGGGCACCAAGCATCTTTGACCACAGACCTCAGCTCCCTTGTTCAGTCCCTGCCAGCCCAACAGAGCAGCACAGCTGAGTTTCTGGTCTTGGGTTCAGCTGCAGAGAACGTCTCAGACTCCTGTCAGGAACTTCCGTCAGGCTTATGAGAGACAGTGCTCATCTCAGTCGTTCTCTGCAGAAGAAGTCAGACACCTCAGTTAAGATGAAATTGGCCGTATCAAAAATACTGTGGATTCTCTGGGTATCCATATAACCCAGCAAGGCCCAAATAATTTGGTAGTAAGGGGACCAACAAGTGGAGTAAATGAAATCACTTGCATGTTGCAAGCAGCTCTTATTAGACAGGTATGAAGTGAAATGTAATCTAGCATAACATTAATTCAGTAGAGCATAACATAGCTTTTCCACTAAACTCATGCTTTAGTGGAGACAACCACTCTCCCCCTTCATAATTTGAAAGATTTAGAGCTCCGCCAAGTCATATACAGAATTATAAAAGTAGACAGTTTTATTAGAGAAGGAGGTCATCACCATTTTATAAGAAATTCACATTTTATCTAAGAAAATAACACAGGACCCCCATCATGTTCAGCTTTGCCTCTCTTATGGAAGGTCCAGCAGCACCCTCAGCCTACAATACTTTACAAAACTTTAAAGTGGACATGAAACACTGAAAGTATTGGGTATAATTCACAAGATCTAGCAAATCTTATAGGTTGAACACTTGTCAGTGAAACTGAATTAAAATAATAAGCAATCTAAATTTTCCAAGCAAGTGTAGCGCCATCTTTTCCCAGCGCTGGGTGTGACGTCACGAGGTTGGTTCAGGAACACCTAGTTAATATACATTAGTTTCTTAATGGATAATAAAAGTCAAACCAAAAATCGATGTAAGGGGGGGGGCACTTTTGTATTGCAATGAATTTTACATGGTGAAGAATGAGAGAAAGATTGTTTACTTTCATACTTTGTCTCTTACAGCGGTTCTTGGCTAGCGGCGCTGAAGCGCGAGAATCCTCCGGTTAGCCGCAATGCTAGGGTATGTAACGAGCACTTTTTAGACGAGGACTACGTGGAGGAGAAGGTTTTTGAGTCTGCAGTATTAGTAGTTCGCCGCACAAACAAGCTGAAGTCCGAGGCTGTTCCCTCCGTTTTTAACTTTTCCTCTTACCGGCTGGGATGTACAGACTGACCGACTCAGGGTTCGAGGAAAGCAGTAGCTGTGAGCCGCAGGGAACGAGTCAAACGACGCGCCACCCCAGCAGATCAGCAAGAGGTACAATCTAGCTGTATAAGCTGACAGTTCACAGGTTCACAGTGTTATTTTGACTTTTTCCTCAGTAAAGGACAGCCATGTATTGTATGATACACATTCCATTAAACTATTAAAACTCTTGCTTTCTTACCGTAGCAGAAGAGAGCAGGAGTCAGATCTTACATAATCAGATTTCCTGAAGCACCTCCACCACGAGGCTGAAGTTGGTTCCTTATTCGCCAGCGTCTTGTTCGCATTTTCCGTTCCACCTTAAATAATGCGGCAGTTACATTGTGTCGCCTGTAGATGGCGCATTGTTAACACTGCAATTACATTTGTGGTAAGGATGCGCTGTAAACGCTCTGAATGCACGCACGGTGACTGTGTCACTTTAAAATGAGCAACGTAGGCGTTTTTCACTGAGATATGTCCTGAATCTAAATATGTCTCATAGATATTTATAGAAATAGTATATTTGTGTTATGTTATAGGTCACAGTTTCTATGGCTGTATCTCCTGATTCTTACATCGTCTCAGAAATCTGAGAAGCACGTTTCAGTCAGCACATATGTGACTGTATAAATCCTGAAGAAGAAGAATTTTTACTGTAGAATATATTTATAATCATCCTATGAACTTTGCATTTCAGGCGATAGAATGTATTGTGCATACAGTATATATTTTTTAGTTTCTGTGGCTGTATCTCCTAAATCTTACATCGTCTCAGAAATCTGGCAAACAGGTTTCAGTCAGCACATATGTGACTGTATAAATATAGAAGAAGAAGAATTTTTACTGTAGAATATTTTTATAATCCTCCTGTGAACTTTGAATGCATTGTGTGTACAGTATATTTGTCTTAGATTCTATGGCTGTATCTTACTTCACTTACATCTTTTCACTTACAGTTACATCTTCACTTGCCCTTTTTAGGCACTTAAGGTTCAAAACTTTGCACTTTCTGTTTTGTCCTTTCTGTCCTGGCTCGGTAATCTTCAAAATATTACTCTGACATGAAACATAATTTAGCCTACTTCAAAAGACTTCTTCCTTCTGCTCTTGTGAATGTAATAGGGTATTGGAATGTTTCCTAATCAATAAAGGGCATTACTCATTTTCTCTAATCAAGTAATGATAACGTATGCTTGTGTAACTGGAACTGTTTGTTCTTAAACTCTCTGTGCAGGCGGCAGGCTTATGTATGTGCGAAGCGGGCAGAGGTGTGCTCAAGGACAAGGATTTAGCAAGAGAATGAACATGCTGTGTAATGTAACTTTGCTTGTAGCCATGTAAGGTTGATACCTGTTGTGTGACCAGGGTGGGGCTAGGGGTATAAGGGCTTTCAGAAGCTGTTCCGTTGTTTTGAGAAGACTTTATGCATTGCTTTGTCTTGCTCCAATAAACTTGCTACTCACTTTGATCAAGACTCAGAGACTCTGCATTTTATTTCTGTCACTATTTTTCCACCACACTCTCAACGGATGTTATTTTTCCCTATTCCTTTTGGTCATCAAAATATCTCCAAATTCGGTCAACAGCAAGCGTGGGTTTCTATTTACCTCAAGTCCAAGAATTGACAAGCTGAGCTTGAGTGGACTAGTGATCTCCATTGTGAGGACAATGGAACAGAATAACAAAGGAAACAAACAGCAGGAATAAAACACAGATTCACAAAATAAGACCAATCTATACCAAAATCCCACAGAACCTCTATAAACTATAAAAAAAAAGCTATAACCCTACAATTCTAAGTCTACTATTGTATAAAAGTCCTTCTATATATGAGTGTGTGATAAGTAGTATATTATAATATAATATATAATATTATAATAAACATAAATACAACAAATGAAAAGAGTGTGTTATTGATATTTATTGCAAGAATTCATTAAAAAAACATGTTTGTTACCCTGACAACTGTTGTAACTTCGTCTTTTGCCGTCAGAATGAAGAGGGAGACCAGACAGAGTTTCAAGCTTGTTTAATTGCAATTGCGATACCCTCTCAGCTCTGATCAGGAGCTGGTCAAAATCTGGTCTGATCTGAACTGGTCTGAAGCTCGTCTTATAGGGACCTGCCTTCCATTCCATGCCTCCCGCATTCTTCTGGCCATCTGTTTTCAACAAGCGTCACAGTGCGTTCCTCCCAGAATACAATCCAAATAAAATTAATACAAGCTTAAAGTTATATAAAGAAAGAAATACAACATATCCAATTTTAATCATATTTTATCAACAGCATGTCATTTAATTTAGGAATGATTAGTTTAACCAGAAATTATCTGAAAATGGCTGATTTGAAATTATTTGGAAACGGTTAAGCCAACTAATACATATAAAACCATAATGTAGAGCTTTTTTTTTATTATTAATTATGTGTATTGTTGTTGGATGTCTGTATTTATTCTAATGCTTGTGTTCATAGTTTTGACAAATGGCATATATATATATATATATATATATATATATATATATATATATATATATATATATATATATATATATATATATATATATATATATATATATGTCCACTTATGTCCTGTATGTATATATCAGTTTAGGAAGATATGAAGACATTAATCAAGGACCAATCAAGAAACACCGCAGTGGACTTAACAACACCCTCTATGATTGAAGGTAGGAGCAAGTGTCACTCCAACACAATTCTTTTTATTCTGATTTAGTACATTTATAGTTAGCCTATTTGATGAAATTTGTGGTTATCATTATGATCTGTGTAAAAGTATATATATATATATATATATATATATATATATATATATATATATATATATATATATATATATATATATATATATATATATATATATATATAAGCTGATGATAATTCCAGAACATAATTTTAACTCTTTATGCAGTACACAATTACTGTTCTCCATTTTACATTTTTTGTCAAGATTTCTTACATGCAGAATCAATGTACATAGTTGAATTCAAAACAATGCTTTTTCAATGTAGAAAGAGTACAGGGAAACTGTTTTACAACAAGCAAATATTTTATTGCATAACATTTATAACATGTTTTGTTAAATTTGTGAAATAATGTAAAAAAAAAACATTAAAAAAAATGTTTACAGATTTCTGTTACATTTTACCCCATGTTAGGATGTGCACTACTGTTCCCTACTGCAAATTATTATTAGTATTAATAGTCAGTACTACAGAAATATTTTACAAAGGTGTAAGTAGTCACTGTGTAAAGTTAAGTCAAGTTTTTTAATTATCACAGCTAGAGGGCATAGAATTAATTTACTTTAAATGTATCTTAACATATTAAATACTTAGACTGCAGCATCCAAATGTAATAGAAATTACATTTTAAGTAAAACTAATAATTATCCAAAAATTAAAGTACTATACATTAGATCATAAGTTTAGGTAACATATTTGTCATTAGATTATCACAATTTGGCCACACAGGATTGAAACTACAATTAAATATAAAATAGGATGATTTTATTTAAAGTTTTCTAAGCATTTTATAGGTTTGTAGTACTTAGGCTTAATGTGTGGACTAAAATGAATATTTTAACCTAAAACATATTTTTTTTAAGTAAAAGAAAAAATGTCACATCACAAATTTGTAATACAACACTGATATGAATTAGCAAATTAAATTAACAAAAATTATTTTTTTTGGTAAGGAAATACTACAGTATAGTTTAAGACCTAGTTATTCAATTAGTATATGAGTACATTGTGTAGCACAGCTTCGATGCCATTTTTTTTGCAACTTGCTTTTAGAATTATTCACAATATGACTATTTACAAGAATGCATGTTGAGGATTTAAACTGACCATTTTGAGCAGTTGTACGACTTTAATTTTCTGCATGTTTAGCAGTGTAATTGCAACAATATTTTATGCTTATTTGGCATGTTAAAATTCTTTAGGAATTACCAACCAATACCAGTATTACCAACATTTAATTAATTAAATTTAAAGCCAAACTCTTTTGGTTTTAAAAACTGACATTATGTTGTAAATCTCATTTGGAAACAATTAAAAAATAATTGAATAATGCATTAGAATTAAAGAAAAAATTATCTTAATTTTATAGACTGGTCTGTGTAAAAAGAGAGTCTATTTCTATTGTACAATGAATAATAAAATATTTTTAAAAATCCATCTGATCCATCTGATCTCCTTATACACAAAAAACCCTTTAACAGCAACAAAACAAAACGATAACAAAACTCCTATAAAAACTATGGTGCAATGCGATTTATTGTTGTGAGGTATACACCTGCAGGATGAGAAACGGGCAAGGTAAAATAAGATCAACGCATGCGTGAAAATGACTCGCATGTGCTATGTAAATTTAGTAGGTAACGAGATCGGATAGGCTACTCGGATAGAACTAGTGGCGAAATTCTGTTTTAGTTAAAAGTACTTATGACGCACCTAATTCATCATTCTTATAACAGAGCAACTGCTTGGAAATTCAATTTTGCTTTTTCCATGAAAATGACATTTTTGAGAGGATGTCTGTAAAATCTTACAGGTAAGTTAACTATTACACAAGGCCTAACTGTGAAGAAAGCAGTTTGGGGAGGGGGTGTAGATACAGGTGTTAGATGTGATGACAAACACAATAAACCAAAGCGCTCTTAGATTAGCCTCATTGTCACATTTGACAGAAAGACATATTTTACAGGGAAACAGTTTAGTTTTTGCACTCATGCCATAGCCTAAAATGGTGCGCTAGTTCTTCTGGCGAGTATATGGGGGAAGGGATCTAGGTGAGGACGTTAAGAAAAGTTCTGTATCTGTTCATTCTTCACTCTGCATATTTGACTCTGGCAGAGCTCATTTCAAATAATACCAAGGATGTGTTCTGGATCATTTACAATTTAGTTTTACTTTTGGGTGCTTTTAACTTTTCACTTTGTAAATGCTAATATAGTGGACATGCTACTGTTGTACACTGTCTGTTGTAAAAAGCTTCACAGGTTGAGTAGCCTCTGTCACTGTCCTTTGATCACTTATAATTGTAATTGTTTATTTTTATTTATTTCAGTTAATATATACTTATTAAATACGTATTGTTATGTTTTTGCAGGTTCAAAGCTTTTGGGAAGGTAAATATTTCGCTTCATTTTATTAATTTAATACCCCTACCTACATTTACTGCCATAATCTACGTTATATACACAGAAATATGAAACATTTTAATGTATATGTTAAGCTTAATGTGAATGCAATATATATTACTATTATATTACATATATATTACATATATATTGCATATTAACAAGCGATTATCATTGCAGTTGCTTTTGTTTTTTGTTAATTGACATACATAGGCTGTTATAAACGACTCAGATAGGTCACATGCTATGCAAACAAATGTATTCATTATATTTTAAACAGGCTCGAAGTATGTTTTTGAGCTTAGAGTCTATCAAGAAAGATGTTTCAAAGCTGCAATTGGATGGACTATGCATCAAAGATTCCTACCGCCATGTTAGTGGTTTTTGGGGAAGGTTATGTATAACTCTAATTGTACCTAACAGTTTAAACAACAGACGGAGACTTCAGAAAATAAATGAAGAAAACAAAGAGGTAGGAAATGTTATTTATCATAAACATATATACGCCTAATGGCAACCGTGACACCAAACATAGATTAAATAAACTGACAGCAACACTTGTTTGTGCAGTTAGGACATTGTTATGTTTTATAAGTATGTCTGGAGAAAAAGGAATTACTAAAAGTGTTCAGGTTTAAACATCTAAATTAAATTTGTTTACCTAATGCCTATACAGAATATTCCTAGCTTTATAAAACTGTCAAAATATCAAAAGAAGTCAAAGAATCTCTCTATCTATTTCTAAAACTGTTTTTTCTAACCTAATAACTCATAAAAACAATAATAACATACGTAGAAACACTTGCATACAGAGGATTGTAATTCCATTGTTTCAAACATATTACACAGCCTTAACATGTGTTCATTTTGTCCTTTAAAGGATGGGAATTCCACTCTCAAAGCATCAGATTCTGAGGAGCAGCTGTTTTGCCTTTGCAAACAGCCAAACAACCCATCTCAACCATATGCTCAATGCAGCAAGTGCAATGACTGGTTTCATCCATGGTGTGTTGGATTTAAAAGTATTGTCGACATTCAGCTCATATCACCATGGCTGTGTCCTAATTGCTTCTCAGAAAAGAGAAGTAAGCAAGTGAAGAGGACCAGACTTTCTTTCAGTGAGCCTGACTCAAGTGACTTGGAAAAAGCACCATCAGAGGAGGTTGACAAAAGCTTGGAGTTGGATGTTCAGCAGTGTCCCTCTGAATTTCAGATAACACTATCAAAAGATGAGTGGGCCAAAATCAAGCCAACCCAGAAGAAAGGCTACAGACTTCTTACGGATGGATGGGCAGACATTTTGTCTGAGAAAATTGGTCAGATGAACAACTGTGTCTTGGCATTAACATACAACCGGGTCAAGTATTTAAAGTCAAGGAAAACGCATTCTTCATTCTGGAATGGAAAAGCCCATTGCAAATTTCCTGGATGTGCAAGTTTCCATCTTTGCATATTACAAAAACCCTCACAGGATAAAAACATCATTGTAAATGTGCAAATATCTGGCAAAATAGACCATTCAAGAGGCTTTACATTCCGCAGAGCTACCAGAGAAACTGAAAGGCAAAAAATAAAACAAGAGCTAGGAGAATTTTCACCCATGCACATTCACACCAAAAAACTGGCTGCTACAACAGAGGAAAAACTTGTTTGTGGAAACCTGAACGAAGTTCCATCATTAACAGTTCTGCATAAAATCTCAAGCGATAAAAACCTTGAAAGCCGAATGGACCATAACCCCTACATGGACTGTATAGAAATTCAGAAAATCCAAGACATGGAGAAATCTTACAAACCTCTGAAGCATCACAATGTACAGTTTGTGGCAATTTCCCCATTTGTCACTCATATGTACACAGTTCCACAGCTCGAATTTATGAAGGTCTTACAGAGGAATAGCAAGCTTTTTCTTTATCTTGACGCCACAGGAACAGTAGTTGCAAAACCACAAGAGTGCAACCACAACATCTTGTACTACGCAATTTGCACACCAGCTAAGTCAATCACAACAACAACAATGGTTGCTCTAGCAGAAATGCTGTCTTCAGATCAGAGCACACCTACTATAGAGCACTGGCTGAACTGCCTTGGCCGAGATTTCTTTTACACCTCTAAACAGCACCTGTGTCCGCAAAAAGTGGAAACCGATTTTAGCTGGGCAATCATCCATGCAACTCTTCATGCATTTTGCAGAAATGTTAATGGGTTTGTGAGAAAGGTGGAAATTGCACGTTTACAGTTGTGCACATTTGCGCTGCACACATGATAAAATTAGTGTGCTGCAAAGTGTCCAAAATAAAATGTTCAAAGGCAGCGAAAAAGTTGTTCTTGTTTGCGGTGGCATTGTTGCAAAATGCAACAACACTAGCGGAGGCAGTTACACTGGTCAAGGACATCTGTGCAGTTTATTCAGAAAAAAGCCTGATGTCCTGCAAGGAGAATCTAAATGACTTGCAAAATGCCATTGCAGAACAAGTGATCCCCACTGATGTTGAAGCTGCATTCAAAAATATGTCCTTGGAGGAGGAAAACATTTGTGCAGCACACATGACACCAAAAAATATTACCCAAGACTCTCTGTTTGGGAAACTGTTTGAAAAGATTTTCTCTGAGGCAAAAAAACAAAAAGGACAAAGTGGAACTTCAAATTCATATTATTGTCCAAGGCTGCTTGACATTCTAAAGCCTTACCTGTCCACTCTGCCACTTTGGACAGGTGTCATGCTGAAACATCTAGGAAAAACAAGAGACACAAATACTCAAGTGGAAAATTGGTTTCGCACAACAAAAACAGTTGTCCTCAGAAACAAACTCCACAGGCGTCCCGGAGATTTTATACAAATTATGCAAGAATTCATTTACGGTCGAATGCGTGGCATTGTCATGACAGAACAAAAAGCAGGAAAAAACAGATTAAACACACCTCAACCAACCTCTAAGCCAAGAAGAGACATGGCAGAAAAGAAGAAAAAAGAAAAAAACAGGCAAAGTACTATAACCCACCAAAAGCACAAGCAGTCAAGCCAGTTAGTCACAGCTCCCCACCATGGTCTGGGCATGGTAAACTTGGAAATGACATAGTAACACTGACCAACACGTGTACAATTGACAATCTCTTGTACATTACTCACCTGGCCATGAGGAGGTATCCATTCATTCAAAATGAAGTTGAAAAAGTTCAGGACAAAGATCAGTGGCTGAAGTCATTGCTGGAAGTTCAGCAGCATTTTTTGGTTGGAGAGTGGACACAGGGCAAGATTACATGGCTGAAAAACTTCCCAAGGTTTAAAGGGAAACAGCTCTGGGATACATATGGCTCACAAGATGACTTTGTGGTCAGTCACCTTGACTACTACCATATTACAGAGAGAATATCAAAATGTGATGCAGAGGACTGTCTACTCCTGTTTTGTTACATTGAGCTTTATTACTAAGAAAGGGCCATATTCACAAAGCGTCCTGGAGTAGAAGAGCTGATCAGTATTCTCAGTAACTTACTGTCAGGAAAAGGTCCTATATCAGCACTCTGAGAACCTTTGTGAATGTGGGCCGTTATCACCTAATGTAATAAATACATTTCCAAATGCCTTTCAAAATAGTTATATGTGGTGTTTTTTGCTTACAGATGTGATGACTTCTCAAAGCTCCAAGACGCTGTGAAAGGTTGGGCTTCTCCAAGTTCATCACTGTTATGCAACCAACAGAGGTAAAGGCACCTAAAGTTTACCTTTGTGCTCATGACAAAATATTGTATGCATGTTTGTAATCATCCTATCATCCAGAATGATTTTATTTGGTGACTACATAAGACGGGTTGGATATTAATGGTGCTTTTTCTTACTGATATGAAAAAGCAGACATATGCGTTGCCTGGGGAGGAGAACCTACACGTGCTGGCACTTCCTTAATGGGTTACCTCCTCTACTGATAATGCCCATTGATTCAGTAGTCCCCAGCTCCAATCGCCCTGAACTGCAGCCAACAGCACTACCACAAAGACTCCAGCTATTTGGAGAGAGGTATGAATTTTCTTTTGTCTATTTACATTCAATAATATTTATCTGCATGGTTCATGCAATGTTTCTAAAACCAGTCCCATGAGAACCCCAGATAGACTTACATTTTTCCTTTACGCCAAATTACTTAGACTGTCGGGGGGCCCTGATGACTGGTTTGAGAACCTTGGCTTTTATTTAAAATACAGGACAGAAATACAGTGTCTTTTTGGAAAATGTAAATGGTAATGTTGTCACAATAAAACTAACATCAGTTTAATAAAATTAATGTCTTTATGCACAGCTACATACCTGCTGCAGTAACCTACAACCTTTGGGCAAATATTCATTTTATATCATTCCATCGACTGAGTGGAGATCAGTGGCACCTTTACGATGGATTGGCAGAACTAAAAAAAAACAGGATTTGGGGACACAATCGCTACACCTCCAGATATAAAACATTTCTTCACACAAAAGTGCAGTGTGGTAAATGTTGTACTGTTAAGGGTAAGTATTCCTTACAAATATGACAGATAAGCTTACAAAAACAAAATGTATGGTTATCATAACAATTTGACTATTACATGGCATTATGTGGCTTGCTGTAGCACAATGGCACAATGTATTGTAATACTGGAAGAATATACTTTGTAATATTCTGACTTGCAAAAAAATCATAATACATATGTGATGTAATCAAAATATTATTATTTTTTAGGCACAGAGCACTCGAGAACAAAGTGTTGGAGACCCTGCCACAACGGTAACTAAACATGACAAAACTTACAAGTCTATGTTAGAAAATGTGTCAAATGTGTTTCTATAGAGAGACAGAGAGAGAAATGTTTGCTTTTTTACATGACCCAATTTTGATCAAGCAATAACACTGCAAGAAAAAGGTTAAACAAAAACCAGTCTACATTAACCTTGATTAAAATGAATAACTGACAATACTGCTTGCTTCTATCATTTAAACAGACAATTTCTTCAGAAGACAATGAAGACGGAGGCAGTAAGTCAATGGTAACACAAATTTTAAAGTACCATGGCTAAAGCTAATTTAACTGTTGATAAATTGATAAAACCAAGTGATCCAAATAAACTGTGAAAGATGCACATAACTGGGAAAACAGTCAACAGTAAAACAAATTTTAATAACACTGTTGTCTTTTGAATCTTTGTACAGACTTGTCCGGAAGACAGTGCAGGAGAGTGTCACACAGGCAAAATGGTAACGCAAAAGTGGTCAAAGTGATTTTTTTTGTGCTGTCGTTTGTTGTTTGTGCTAACTATTCAGCAGAAAAAAGCATAAAAAGCTATTGAAATGACATTTGTATTTTTAATTATTCTGCAAAGAATAAACGTTAACATGCAATGATTGATCTACAAGAAAAAATATAAACTTATACAAGCATATACAATATGCATCATATACAAGCAGTAATTCATTTAGAAAAGGATTTAACTTACAATGACTACATTTTGGTTTGTATAGGCAAACAAGATTATAACTGACATGCAGACAATCAAGCAGTGGAATGAAAAAACACAGAAGGATGTTCCACTCCAGCATCCTTCAACCACGCTTCCTTTCAATGACCCCAGAAGAAGCTGAAGCTGCATTACACCTGCTCAGTTCTGCGGCGGACAATACTGAACCTGAGGTAAAGGAAGAGAGCATGATTCCCTTTGCCTTTGTGTGCAAAGACAAAAGAGACATGGAAATTCTCCTGCAAGAAATTGTTGACCAGAGAAAGCTACGTATATTCTGTGTCCTCGAAAATGCTTAAAATATTATGTATATTTTAAAGCAAATGTAAATGTAAGAAATGTTTAATGTTCCACTTTACTGTTTACTTTTACAAGTTTTATTTTTTTACAATTGAGTTTTAATAATTATTATTTGTAAATAAATAATTACAAAGTATTAAAATGTGCAGCAGTTTTTTAGTCTACATACTATCGGTTCTTTTTAGATTTTTAAATTAATTTAAATAATTAACATAATCAATATTGAAGAGTATTTACTTTACAATGTGTTTTCATTTTTGTTTTTGCATTACTGTGCTTTTTTTTAATAGCATACTTACATATTGCAATTCAGAGCAAATACGCAGTAAAATCAGTGAGATTTATAAAAGAATGACCATATAGTCTTGTATATCAGTTGCCCAGTTATTTGTTTTATTTTTTATTATCTGTCTTTAATAGTCTCTGATATCTGTCAGATACCGTGCCAGACAACCTTCACCAAAATTCCATGGAAATTGGAGGATAATGCTGTTGAAAATAATCAAAAAGTGCTGTTTGCAAATATTCTAACATGCCATGTGGAATGCAGAATTTGTGGAATGCAGAATTTGTGAAACTTGAACGGCACCCCTATTTAAAAGATTACTATGGGCCTTCATGACTACCGAATATTGGAAGGCGTTATACTGGGCCTATATTATGCTAGCCTTACAAAAACAACAGCACTTCTAGCAGCAACACAAGCAAAGGCCTTCCCATCCTAGGACTCCAATTTAATGTTAGTGGATTACCTGTTCAGAAGTGCAGGTGATATGGCGTTTAGATAATCTGGATGAAATCCGGATAAACAACAAACAAATACTGTTTGTCTACTTTTTCACAAATTTCTTTTTCTTCAGGTTTTATAAAGTTTGTGCCTAGAAACTGTCCAAAATATTTGAAATATGTTTTCGTATTTATAAAATAAAGAGTTTAGTAGAAACAACAACAAGTCCAACTGGGAAAATATCTTTATAAATAATTGTTACATGTTCACCCTTACAGTCAAATATTTAAACATGTTCAGAATCTGAAGATGGAGACCTATGAAAAATCACAAAAGTAGAATATGCCCAACAGACTGTATCACCTGACATGCCAAGTTCACAGGATGATTATAAAAAATATTTTACAGTTAAAATTCTTCTTCTTCTGTATTTATACAGTAACATATGTGCTGACAGAAATGTAATCCTCAGATTTCTGAGACGATGTAAGATTTAGGAGATACAGCCACAGAAACTAAAAAATATATACTGTATGCACAATACATTCTATCGCCTGAAATGCAAAGTTCACAGGATGATTATAAAAATATTCTAAAGTAAAAATTCTTCTTCTTCAGGATTTATACAGTCACATATGTGCTGACTGAAACGTGCTTCTCAGATTTCTGAGACGACGTAAGAATCAGGAGATACAGCCATAGAAACTGTGACCTATAACATAACACAAATATACTATTTCTATAAATATCTATGAGACTTATTTAGATTCAGGACATATCTCAGTGAAAAACGCCTACGTTGCTCATTTTAAAGACACAGTCACCGTGCGTGTTTTTCCTTTTTATTCAGAGCGTTTACAGCGCATCCTTACCACAAATGTAATTGCAGTGTTAACAATGCGCCATCTACAGGCGACACAATGTAACTACCGCATTGTTTAAGGTGGAACGGAAAATGCGAATAAGACGCTGGCGAATAAGGAACCAACTTCAGCCTCGTTAATCTCCTTCTCCTCACCGGCTCGAACGCATAAACCACTGGGTTTCCAGAAATCTGATCAAAACCCCTTTCAGCTTCGTCTTCTTCCATAGTGTGGCAAACAACAAGCTCTTTTTCTAAACCGCGACCGCTCTGCTCCTGGGCTGTCTTCAACCAACCAACCAACCAACCAACCTCGTGACGTCATCACTTCTGCATGGGCAAGATGGCGGCGCACTGGCGCAAAAGCATAGGGTAGTAACAAACTTAAATATATTATAATTTAACATGTAAATATTTTATATTAAAAATTTCCCTCTCAAATATATTTCATCATATTTAATTCTGTAGGAAACCCATACAAACTGAAATGTTTTATGTCCACTTTAAATCCATCAATATCATATGTGGGATGAAATAGCAAAATATAGTAAAAGTGTGGGATTTGAGCATTTAAAAACCCTCTAATGCTATTTTCAAATAACACACTTCAGTAAAGATCATTTAAAGGTGTCCTGGTTTGAGGAAGGGCTGATCATAGCAGCATTTTTCTGCCATGTTCTGTAGGTAACAGCGAAAGAGCAGGACATTTTTTTTGCCAGTGTTAGCTAGTGCATTCTGGGATTGTGGGGCGACTGGGAGAGACTGCCCAAAAAGGCCCATCATCAGTTAGAGAACAACAATGTCACGGGAGGGGTGATGGACTCACAGGGACGACTGTGGACAATAAATCGGGAAAGGACAGAGGCCACAGCAATTGGAGCTCCAAGCATGGTGGCCAAGTTAAAACGACTTGAGAACCTTTCCGGTACAAGTATCTTTAGTCCATTTAATCCAGAAATATAGAAACAACTCATTATTATATAAAGATAAACAATGTTATTTTGTGTACCTATGTTAGATTTCTCCTTCCCTCTGTATTGGGCGTCAGAGGAGACCCTAAAGCTGGTTCCTCTGCTCTCCAGCTCTGCAGAGTGAAAACAGACTTCAAGAGAACAGTCCAGAAAACAGTGCTCAAGGTGTTCAGTGTGACTCCGTCAACAGGAATGTAGTAGCAGACTGAACATTACGTTACATTGTGTGTGTTGACAGACCGCTGTGACTGATTTGGGCAGCTGCTGATATCAGATGAATTCCCCCAGAATGAATCAGAAGTAGGCGGTGAAAAATTAAATATGATAGAAGCGTTTTGTTTCCACAGAATGTGCGTCTCTGTCTGGCTTATGAAGTTCGTAAGAAAGAGCTGCAGGATGAGAATGGACCTCCAGTCAGAGCAGGAGAGAGAGTTCTGTTTTCCTTGTACCACAGACATTGCCTGCTCATCCATACAGAGAACGAACATACAGATATGCGGGCCAAAACAGTAAAGACTGACCGAGTGAAATTCGTTCATTCAGTTAGATCACTCTTGAGTTGTCACAACTTTATCAATACATAGATTTATCAATAACACTTCAGTACATGGAGTATAATGCTTGTGTAATTGCCTTATTAAGCCGAATGGCCTTATTAGGACCTTATTAACCCAGTAGCTGCTAATTACCTGACTGCTTATTAAGCAATTGCTAGTGTGAACTATGCATTTTCTTTAGCACTTGGAATGTTCTTATTAAGCTCTGTTAATCCAGTAGCTGCTAATTAATAGGCTGCTAATTAATAAACATAGTCAGGGGGTATTAGGGGTGTAGCCATGAGTGGCATTGGCTGATTAATCACAGGCCTACCCAATTATATGGGAACAATATATTTTTTAATCTGCATTTTAAATAATGACCTTTGGTTCCTTTTAATTATATCATGACCAATCAAAATGATTACCGTCTTTGCCAAGCTCTGCCTTATTTTGCCCTCTGCGTTACATCAAGTCTTTAGGTTTCAGTTATCAGTGCAATGTTTGAATTTGAAGCTCCAGAAAAAGTACCTGGGGGAGCTTTAAATGGGAGATCCTGTCCCTGATAGAGTATGTAATTTTCATCCCATTTACAAACCCAAAAACAAAGTATTATTGTTGGAAACAAAAGCTGAAATATGCTGTAGGAAATTGTTAAAGCAAATGTCTACAATGCATTGATTCATGAACAGTAAGACATAAATGGTCCATAAATATCTTTGTTCCCATTCTGGCAGCATCCTAAAGCAAAAGGCCAATACCAGCCCAGCACTTTCCGGTGCTTTTTGCTTCACTTGTACATTTAGTAACAGCTTTGTTAGATTCTTTAAAATCTGTGGGACGTAGGGGACAGGTGCTCTTTTGTTTGTCTACCCTTTTCCCCGTTTTAATGTAGGGAGTTAGGCGTAGTTTTGCGTACTTTTGTTTCCTTTTGTTTTCAGGTTAAGTTAGTTTTCTAACTTTTAGTTGTTTTGTTTATTATTTTGGTGTTTGCCACTCCTGAAGCCAGAGTCGGGTCTTTTTAATCATTTGTTGAAAATGAACTTGCAGTCTCCAGTGTTTGGTGTTTGATCTGGAAGAGATCAAGGGAGAGAACCCACTCTCATATTTCTGTTACGACCTGGTCTAGGGTCAGCACCGTTGGCAGTGCTACTTAGTGTGTTGATGGCTAAAGTGCTATTCAACACGCTGATGTGCCAAAATGCACCTGTGCTTATACTGTGTAAATACTGTGAATATATACGTTTCGTCTAGACATGTAAGGCATCCTTCAAATTAAAAATTTTAAATTACAGTACATTTGTATTAATTTGCTGTTACATATAATTAAATATACATAACTGGCTTTAAAGAAAAAGATTAGCTCCATGTATAGCATTTAATTTCAATTTATAATATTGTTATAAAGCATCATCCTAAAGTAATACAACTCATAAGGGAGAGGCCTATTCAAACACAGAATATCAGTATATCAGTTCTGTATATTTCTACTTGAATTTAAGTACAAAGTGTGGAGATTTCAAAGTCCTCTTTATAGACACTGCTCCTTTACACTGCTACTTTTACAAGTGCAAAATCTTGTGATGACCCTAATGGGCTGCCTGGTCGGTTTTGCTCTGAGTGTTGCAGCTGAAAGTGGGCTATCAGAGTTTGGATCTAATTAAGACAACGGGGACACATCGGTGCAGAGGCTCTTTGAAAGGCTTTCCCATGTGGAGAGCTGGGGATTGTCCTGCAGGTCCATTTTTCAGGCTTTAATATATTATTCAATGTTTACGCAGGTGTTGTAGGCCCTATGCGGACCATATTACGCATTGTTGTGTCTCGTTCTGTTCTCTCTGTTTTCCCTGTTTTGCCACATATAATAACCCAAAGACAAACATGAATGTGCTAATCTACATATATAAAACTTACATGTCACTATCTGAAGGGCATCAAAGCAGGTAGTGAAGCTTGTATTACAACATGTTTATAAGCCATCATAATATTATTATAGTACATTATTGCAACCCTATGAGGCTTATAAAGCCTTGTTTCATGTTACTATAAGCAAATGTATGATTATTAATGAATACAGGCTTCATAGAAAGTGTTATTTAATGATCTCCAAAATTATTCCTTGGTTGTGAACATGTTTATCGTATAACTTAGATTTTTTTTTCTTCCAGAATTACTGACTTAAATAATGATGATAATGGAGATTATTATTAAGTTAATATAATAATAATAATAATAATAATAATAATAATAATAATAATAATAATAATAATAATAATAATCTTGGTGTTGTATTTAAACAATGAAAAAAAATATATGTATTTAGTCATTCTGTAACCAGCTGAATGTAATGTATCAGATGAGATTTGGAACTTCATGTTGAAAACTGATAACATTTACAAACAAACAAGCTTTCCAGTGTTTGTTTATAGATGCATAAACTGAATTTATATTTTTGCTTGATTTTTTCCCATAATGAGTTGGCATGGAATAAATTGCATGTAAGATAAACTGTAAAACATTCCATGCTCCTCTGACGCTGCCCCCAGAGTTCTCAGCTGATTCACCCCCGGAATCTGAGCATACTACTTCAAATAATAGTGCAAGTTCTGACAAGAGCTCGGAAAACAGCCTTAAGCACTGGTTTCATCTATAATCTTCTTCTATGACAGGTGTTTCTTGTTCTAAAACATTCCCTATGCAGCGTTTAGTGGCTGTTATAATCATGTGTTATATGTTGGGAAGGACATGCAACAAATTTGAGCGTTTAAAGGGGACTGCAATCTGTATTGTGTTATTCTGTACTGTAATCACTTTAAATGATATAGAGTAGTGTTTCCTTTATTTGCACTGTGCTCTTTTAGTAAGATTTTCAAAAAAAAAAAAAAAAAAAAAAAAAAAAAAATATATATATATATATATATATATATATATATATACACACACACTACCGGTCAAAAGTTTAGATTACTCTTTAGATTTTTATTTGATGCAATTCACAAACAATATTGTCCATTTCACAATTCATCACAGTGTATCAGATGATTTAAAAAAAAATGTTTGTATTAAAGTCTATTTTTGTATAGAGGCTTATTTTGCATATAGTCCTATTATCAGTAATTCTCAGTCCTCTGTCTAAATCTCCTAGTACGGCCGCCAATCCAAGTTAAGGATGTTATTGGACTAATTGGTTGTTAGGACACTCTTGCTCAATTGTGATGCACAGCTGAAAAACATTCTACTAATTCTACTGTAAGTTCTAGACACATCACTGACACACTGATCATATCACTTTATCCTACACTGCACCCACAGAAGTGTACCCTGTCTGAGTCTGTGTCTATTAACTGACGCCTTGGCAGACCCCTTTAGCTCTGGCTGTGAGCAATATGTTGCTTCATTCCAAGTAATTCTGATCTCACAGCATTTACAGCACAGCTGAACTATGTGTGTGACATTTTGTTAAGGTCAGCAGAGCTCTTAGTAGGAAGCTGGTGTTTGGTGTTTCTGCAACTATGAATGCTTTTGGGTTGTTAAAAGTATCAGATTCTGTAATGCATAAAGAATGATATAAAACTGTGCATCATTTCTAAACTGGATTTGTTTGTTATAAGTATAAAAGACTTCGGATGACAAACTTTGTGTTGAAACAAGAAATTTTTATTTTTGAAAGTCGTTGTCAAAATGTAGCTTTATGCTGCACGGTAAAGACTGAGTAATGAATACTGAGGATGTTGGGAACACAGCATGTTGGGAAAGTGTTTATGCATGTTTGTAAAGTGTTGAGTGGCCTGTCTCTAAATACTGGAGTAACAGATGTGCAGCTTCCCAAACAGCTCCACATTATTGAGAAAAGTGTAATCGTTCTACTAACTACGCAACAGTGTGCATGAAAGTTTAAGTCTTTGGTATCCAGAATGGTATACAAAGAATGTTGTATTCGTCTGTGTCTATACATGTTGCACTACATATTAAAGTAAAATGGAGAGTCTTTAGACAGCTGTGGGCTGACATTAGAACACCTATGATCAATACATTTTTATTAAATATAATCAGCTGTTTTCAGAAATATAGAAAAGATGCAGTAAATAAGTGTGTACCAGTAAATTACTGTCATTTGTCATTTTTAGAGTGATACTTTTGGTTTATCTTGTATGTATTATTTGGTATATTCTTTTTTCTTGATTTTGAGAAAAAAAAAATTCTGATCATTTGGTCAGTGACATGTAAATGTGGGTATTTATTTATATATCTTTTGTTTTACTTAGCTTATATAAGTCTTGGTTTTTTTTTCTTTTTATTTTCTAATATCTTTCTTCATGCAAGTCAATTATCTTAGATTTAAACACCAAAGATCTCCTGGGTATCTCCATCTATGACACTTAATAAAACTCTTTGGCAGTCATGAAGTGCTCACAACTATTTTTCCAGGCACTTCACATTTAGACTTAGAATTAAAAAATGAGAATCAGCTTGAAGTGCAGACATTCAGATTTAGTTTGAGGATCATTTCATCCAAATCCGGTAAACAGTGAAGTAATTATTACCATTTTTAAATTATTATTTTAATACATAGTGCCCACATTTTTAGGGGCTTGAGCATAATTAGGCAAACGTAATTATAAACATAATCATAACTATTTATTTCTTTGTTGTGAAAAAAATTGTTTATTTTAGACCATTTGACTAGTGGCATGTAAATGTGGGTATTTATTTATATATCTTCTGTATTAGTAATAATTAAGCAATTAATGTAGACTGATGTTCCGAGTATGGACCATGAATAAAACTGCTATTGTTACCTGAAATATGTTTCATAAAATGTTGATATATCATGTTTAGAAACAGTTTAGTAGGTAAAATTGTGAATTATTTTCAGAAAAAAAGTTGCTCCCACTGGAAGCCAACACTATGAACCTGCTTGTTGCTCTCTGTTGCCAGTACTTCCACAGCTGCTGAAACTTGAGTCATACAGTTCTCTGGAACAGTTCCCCAGACTAATGACCCCACCACTGCCTACACCTCCGCTGCTCTGCAGCAGCTCAGTTATGAGAAGTTTCTGAAAAGAGTCAGTGTATTCTATGTTTACTTATCTACTGTGAAATTACACATTTTGTTGATTATTGCTTTCCTCTGTAAGTATCAACTTTAAATATAATATCTTTCTGCAAATTGTACATTTTTCATTTAGATTTTATTTGCTGAGTTTCCGTTATCTGTATCACTGGCCACCTGTTTTGTTTTAATTTTCCTATATATGTTAGTCGTTTGCACTGAAACATGCAGAAATTAATTCTCTTTTTATTTAGTAAATAATAAAACGTGATTGGACCAGCAACGCCAAGAACTGTAAGTATTGTGTTGATGGCAAGGGGTCCCAAGTGATTCTCTGCCTCCAACTTCCTTCCCACATAAACCAAAGATTATACTTATACTTATTTTTGTCAGTGGCTGCTGGTTGGCTGGTTTAATGCCTAACATTAGCATGGTTGCTAATTAGTGCTGGTATTGGATGCATTTGACCTGTTACTTATAGTACAATGTTTGAAAGCAAAACACTAAAAGAAGAATCTTATAAGAGCGAACTTGCCTTTTAAAATTTCAACACTTCTTATTTCTCCTCCTCAGTTTCCTTCATTTCAGTCTTGGAACTTGGTCAAATTGTTTTCCTCTCTCAGTTGAAATCTTCTCAAAGACTTTCAGTGATGTTGAGGTCTGGATTCTGGGGTGATCAGTCCATTCTTCTGAGAACACCAGCAGCTTCTCTGGCTCTGTGAACACCTGGTCACTTACTGTGGCTAGTATCTGCATTGTATCCTGGTAAGATTTCAGACACATGCATTTACACTTGATAGTCAAATGCATCACTGGCTAGACGGAAATTTGATTGCTGCCTAGGATGGAATTTGCTAATCCAACTTGTTCCACAGCAACCAGGTACCAGTTGTTTATCTGTTCAGCCTCTGTCATCTGCAGTTGGTTTTGCATTGTAGTATCCTTTCAGACCCATAGTCTTGAGTCTTTTTCCAGTAGAAGGGTGGACAGAAACACCTGTAGATTTTTTCATTTTTTACATTTTTGATGTTGGATGTCTTTTTAAACTCTATTTTTGGAAAGTCTTGGGTATCTTCATCTGTAACACTTTACAAAACTCTTTGGTAGCCATGAGGTGCTACAGTGCTACAGGCACTACACACTTGGACTGGTAATTAAAATAAGAATATGAAATTGCAGACATTCAGCTTTAGTTTGAGGATAATTGCATCCAAATCAGGTAAACAGTAAAATCTTCAAGACACACATAATCCTAAATAAAACTGCCTTTTGCTACTCAGAAATCATTACAATATCAAAGAACTTGTCTCTGGTGATGCTCTGTCAGACCTTTAGTTCCAATTGGTCTGGCAGAGCATCACCAGATTTTACCTTTACTTTTGGCATCAGTAAGTGAAATCTGTGCTTGTCCATTTTTTGTCTTTTGAAGTTGGTTGGGCACACCTAATGTTTTACTTTCTCTCTGATGGGTTTGTTTTCATTTTTCAGTCTGAAGGCTTGCTACATTGACAGTGAAGCTCTATAAGCTTCATATTAAAGTTTAGTAGCAACAGATTCCAAATGCAAATGGCACACTTGAAATCACCTCTAGACCTTTAATCGTAATCGTAAGTAAAAAAAAAGAAGGAAGAGCCAAGCAGCCAACAGACAGCTTTATGTATAGAAATAGTAGGAATTCTACATAATTTACCTGATTTATAAGTGAATATCATTAAATTATTGATGAAAGTCTAAAGTTCAGCTTCAGTGCAAAATCAGATATTCATTTTTTTCCTTTTTCTTTACAGTTCACTGCACAAGAGCAACAGTACAATAGAGGAGAAATTTCATAAAGCGTAAACAATGTTTCATCTCAGTGCTCACAATGACGCTGATATTGTGCATCATATTAACAGGTTCAGACTCTCTTACAAAAGCAGTGACGGGTCTTGAAAAGTTCAGGCTTACAGAGTGCCAAATTCTACCATGGGTGTCAAGGTGTTGGCAAAGACATAAATTACATTTTCTTAAACTGCAGGCCCAGACCTGTCTTTTCCCAGAATTCAGAGCTTGAAGGGGGGGGGGTCTGTCGGTCTGTTTGCCAAACTATCTCTGTATGTGGGTGTGTATCCTTCTGCTTGTACTTATTTGGCATGTACTTCCTTCTTGCTGCTTCCGCAGAACAGTTAAGAGCAAAATTGTGCAAAATCAGCTTTACAAGAAATCTGACCACCGTAATACTATTTCTATAATTCTCATAGCTTAATTTTATTTTTATACAATTCAATGCAAGCACTGTTCACCTGATTGCTTTCCTTTTTTTGTAAATTTAAATGTTTCATTTGAGCAGTTCAGAGACACAGTACAGCAACACATTGAGGGACCATAGATCTGAAAGTGTTCAATTGCATCATGTGGTTTCAGATATAGATAGCAATATAGATGGCTCCCAGATTCTGTTACTATTAGTAATAGCACATGTTTAATTATTTTAATTATTTTAGAATATTTTTTTCTAGTCAATCTTTCAGGCCCTCATTTACTCTGGCTCGTAGTTAAACAACAGGAAGTAATTAAACAGGGGTCGGTCTTACAAAGCAGGACATATTGCTTACCCAGTGTTTCTGAACACTGCCTTTAAACACAGAACTCTGAACACAGAATCCTAGTCTAGTTTTTTTCCCCTCACAAAGCACCAGTTGTTCTAGCACCTGGACACACAGTGCGTAGCAGAAGGAAGTGGCCCACAATCTCCAGCTACATAAAGAAGATTGTCTGACTTTTACGCTGCCCTTACCCAACCTTAGTAGCCCACAGTGTCTTTTCTAACCAGAGAAGTCCAGTTAACTTGTTATTTAGTTCCCGCTGACAAACTCCATGAGATTAAAGGAAGAAATATTGTCTTGCCGGTCTAAGAAGGCCCTGTATGCACTGTTTAGGCTCTGTTATGGACAGCCGATCACACATGGCCGGGGGCCAGCCATGTCCCCACCCTGCACAGATGGGCAGCAGCTCAAAAACTGACTTGGCAGACAGAGTGAGTGTCTCTGTGCTACATAACTGTGAGGCTGAAAGACCCCAGTACCATTCACTCGGCCACTGCTATATTACATTGTATTATACTTTTATATTATTTATTCTGATATTGCTGCTATATTATATTTTATTATACTATTATATTATTTATCCTGATATCGCTGCTATATTATATTTTATTATACTATTATATTATTTATTCTGATATCGCTGCTATGGACAATATCACCAAGTCACTTTAAATAGATTTATCTTCTTAGTTAACCTGCCTATGCAAAAGTTTCTACATATGTCCTCCTGTATATCTTATGTATATATCTGGTGTATGTTTGTATAGTCCTTTATATATTTCAGATATTACTAAATGTATATATTCTAGCCTATTTCTTACTTCAATATTGTGTATTTATTGTATGTTTGCACTGTTTTTACTACTATATATAATACTGCCCTGCTGTAGAGTTGTATCTGAGCCTCACCCCAATCATTTAAATGCATGTTATGTCCTGACATGATGAGCAAATGACAAATAAACTTGAAACTAGAACTTGATAACTCTGCCCCTTCTTTTTGTCTTTATTCCTCTTGCATGTCTTGCAGATAATTAAACCACAGCTGACCAAGAAAATACAGCACCAAACAAAGCACCAGTTACTACAAGTCCTTAAGAAGCCATCACCCTTACCCCTCCAGAGCTGTTCACCTCTTGCTGGAACTTTTTTCTTGTCCTTGTTGTGGGACAATCCTGACAACCCAGGCTGCTTTTTTCCACTCTTTTTTTCTCTTTCACTTGAGAGAATGTTGCAGGGACTAGATCGCCATTGTTTGTCATATAAAAGTCCTTCTATTGAACATAATATTCACGGTGAATTTTTACTCCAGTTACTGTATATTATGACCACATTGTGGAAAAAGAGCAAAAGTAAGTAAAATAGTAGTATGTGCTATACATAATATATATAATTTCTGGGGAACCGACATACATATATAAATCAAGTAAATGCAAAGCAATACTTGAAAAAATGTCATCTTTTGGCATCAGTTTCATAATTCCTGATTGATGAACTTTTAAGAAATGTGAAATATAGTGTTGTATTTCTCAAGACCATACACTGGTGGTCTTGGTTTGGACCTCATCTGGAACCATTCTAGACTTGGTCTCAGGGGGCAGGCGGGCTCAGAAATTGTAGTTAAGTTTTTCTCCATCTCCATTTAAAACAGTAACAGAGACCATGTTCTTGATTTCTTGTCACTTCTAAACTTATCATTTTCCATATTTTGCTGGATTTGCAGCATCTGACACCTAAATTTGATCATCAGGTATCAGACCCTGAATTTGCCTTTTATATGCACAATACATTTGATGCGTTGGACTGAAAACAGTAATCTAATAGTGTCATCACATCATCATTAAAACCAGTATTATGTTTCTGCAAGTTTAATCTTTTCTGTCATTACTGGATCCCTGCTTAGAATAATAGAGGGATTCACTCTTTCATCTCTCCATGCTCACTTTTCTGTTACAGTTGTGTCAGTACAATAGTTTCTCATGTGAATCAAAATAAGCTCTTCCATGGAAAAGCAATTCATCTGCTCAGCACACAGGGGGAGTATTTGTGGTGTTGCACAATCCTGCACTCTCACTGGAGGCGGAGAGCTCTTTTAAAAGGCTGAGAGCTTCGGATGGAGATCCAGTGAGACACTGGTGGCAGGCTTAGCCTCCTGAAGATCATATCTTAAATTAATTTACTGAAACTGTGGGAAATAAACCTTCTTAAAAACATGAACATCACACACCTATCCATCGCTGTTTTAACCTGTGTACTTTTGTCCATGACAGAAGGTAAGAACTTCTTCATTATTATTATTTCTTTTATTATTATTATACTTTTCGTTGCAGCATGAGTCATTGTGATGCACAGTATTTTGACTTTCAGTATTTCAGTTTAAATGCAAAATAAATTACTCTATGCTGTAAACAGTAAATCTCATCCTACTTGCAGTAATGTGCACTGCATGAGAGTCATATAGAGCAATGTATGCGTCATATGTATTCCTGTTAATGAGTGATGTATGAAGAATAAATTGGAGGCTCTCTCTCTCTATGTACAATTGTAGGTGCAGTTTTATACCTGAAGCCCCAGTGCAGGTGCACAGAAACCCAGTCAACACCAGTCCAGCTTAAAAGGATTCAGAAATTTGTCAACATTGCTCCGGGCCCTCACTGCAAACTCCAGCAAGTAATGTAAGTCAAAATCAAATGACTATATCTACAGTTTGTAGGTCTCTGTGAGAGAAGAGCATGTTAAAGTCTTTTTTAATAACTCATGATTCTCCTTTCTACAGTGCCACAGTGAAATTTAAGAAGGCGATAGAGATCTGTGTTAACCCCCAGGACCAGTGGGTTCAGGATGCCATGAAAAAGTGAGTTTGAAAGTTAGCACAACCCAGAAAATGTACCTGTTGTTAACTTTTATGTGTTAATAAGTGAACACATCCTGTACAGGGAACACACCTGGCCTTTCTCTGCAAATTACAGTGTATAATTTCTATTTATCTACAGAGTTTAACACGTTTAGTTTAACAAAACTGTTGCACAGGCCCATTTTTTCTTTTCCCTTTATGTTCAATTCAGCAAATAAATAGTAATTGTATAGTATAGAATAGGCGGCACAGTGGTGTAGTGGTCGGCACTGTCGCCTCACAGCAAGACGATCCACGTTGGATTCCTGGTCCGGGCCATTCTGTGTGGAGTGTGCATGTTCTCCCCGTGCTTGAGTGGGTTTTCTCTGGGTACTACGGTTTCCTCCCACAGTCCAAAGACCTGCATGTTAGGTTAATTGGTCACTCTAAATAGCCCGTAGTTGTGAGTGCGTGTTGGCCATGCGATGGACTGGCGAACTTGTCCATGGTGTACCCTGCCTTTGCCAGATGACCCTGGGATTGGCTCCAGCCCCCCCATGACCCCGACTAGCGGGATTGAGCGGCAGATAATGGATGGATGGATGTTTATTAGAATATGCAGCAGGGTGTTCACTGTACAGGATGTGTTAACTTAAGTTGACCTGGGCTGCCCAGATTTTGCATATGATTGTATGTTTGCATATGATCTGTGATGTCAGATTGAAAAAAATAAGTTTTTTTTACTTTCTTGGTAACTGACTGTATCTTTCTTGTCATCTCTGCAGAAAGGGGCTGGTGATATAAACTCATACAGATGTGAAGATCATGGATCGATCAAAAATGCCATCAGAAAGAGAAGAGAAACTCTTCGGACAGAAAGAAGAACCTTCTTGCCAAACTGTTTATAATGAACAAGCATTACAGTGATAGCAATATGTGAAATGTTTAAGCACTTTATGTTGCCATATGGCAGTATTTTGTATTTTTCATATTTGTTTTGTATAACATTTTACTAATAATTTATAAAGTATCTTATATACAGATTTTGTGTCTCAGTGTCTCTTTAGTTTTATTTTATTTAGTGGATGCAAAGCTTTCAATCTAATATCTTTAAGTAATTTAATGGCCTGTTGAACTGAAAGACTTCCTGCTTACTTTTCTTCATTGAATTACCAGAGAGAGAGAGAGAGAGAGAGAGAGAGAGTCAGGACAGGAGGAAGTGAAATGCCCTGCAGGAAATCTTGACATCTAAATTAATTGTTTACAACTGGTTGCGGTAATAAAGGCTTCACTATCTGCTACAGTTCTGATGTATCAGGGGAGCGCGGCTTTGTTTTATTTGGCTCAGAGGTTCGGAATGAGGCCAGAATCATTATCTCTATAGATCTGAATAAGGTAAAGCAGACTGAGGGTGAGAGAGGGTGATAAAGAGGATTAGTATGTGTGTGGGCCTGTGTGTGTGTGTGTGTGGGGGGGGGGGGGGGGGGGGTAGATTAAAATATGAGCTGTACAGTTCCAACTACGTGGTTTTAGCAAAATTGGCACCAAGAAGTCAAGCCTGAAATATTAGTTAGACTTTTTAAGTCTATATTATTTAGATATATGTTGTTTTATGTTATAGCATATTTGAAAGGCTGCTAGTTCTGCCATAAAGACTGTGGCAGGAGAGTAGGAGGGTCATTTTGATTCTGGATATGATTAAAAATGTGACTGACACAGTTATTTGGAACTTAAGGAGTGTTTGGCACTGGGTCGAGGTCCTGGAGTTAGGGATGGAGCCCACCCTTTCGAAAACTGAACAGGGCCAGACTGGTGGTGGTGGGGAGGAAGGAGGGGAACATAATTGGAAGCAGTAGTGAGGGCTCTGGGCTTCATCTGCACAAGAACTGAGCCATAATTCTGTGCTTTTTGCTCAAGAGTCCTTACAAGTGAAACTTTGACACCCACCAGTTTATAATGTCACTCTGAGACTGAAAGGAAAGGCTAAGGATGAAGCAAAGAATATTGATGGAGTGTTCATACTGTTCCCGTTTTAGTTAGACCGGGAAGAACCTGAACAAGAAACTGGTGACTAAGGAGCCTGTTTTGTGTAATTTAGTCTATCAAGCTATTCCAGCTGTATTTTCATATGTAGAGCAAAATATCATATTTATATGTACAGTAGATATATTTATGTAGGGTAGGACATTTTGATGTGGTTGTTAGCACAATTGATTAGAACACAGTTTAGTGCTGAATTCCTCTCAAACAATTGAGCTTCACTGCTAAGTTAACAGTTAGAAATATAAAACTGAAGGAAAGGATTACTTACAGTATCATACTCAAACAGCAGGTGGTAAAAACAAGAACATTGTCTCTGTTACTGTTTTACATGGAGATAAAGAGAAACATTTTCTGAGCCCACCTGCCCTTCGAGACCAAGCCTAGAGCGATTCCAGATGAGGTCCCGACCAAGACCGCCAGTTTATGGTCTCGAGTAGTACAACACTACATTTCAGTATGATGTTTAAATCTCATTTATAAAAAGCTTGTCTAGTTTGACCAACTATCAGTTACAGTTCACTGCCACTTCAAATGCATCAGATTAACCACCACTGAAAATGCCATTGACTACACTCACATAAACAGCTTGAGCTTGAACAGGTTTTTCTCTGTAATGTGACAAAAATAACTGCATTAAAACTGCTTAATTCTGATTGGAAAGAACATAGGAAAGAAGCTGACAAACTTTCCTATGTAGTCCTATCAGACAACACTGCTGCTAGTCAGTCCCATCTATTATTCCATGTACTTGAACAGTACATGTACAGAACCAGAACACTAAAACCCAAAATCGGTCATGGTTGGTAGTTTGCACTGAAAAGACAGTCAGTTCCCAAAGGAAGCTTAAATTGTTGCCGTTACATTCATGTGTCTGTAAGCCCCCTATAGCCACGGTACCATTTAAGTTGGACTAGAAAATTGTATTAAGATGCTGACAAATAGAAAACCAGTTTTAACCTCACTCGTGCCTTTTTAGCTTGAAAACAGTCATTTGAGAGGAGTTTATTGGCTGATACCGAACGCGATAGATGCACTAAATTATCAAACCTAGTGTTCAAACACTGTAGCACTGTTTACTATGATGCAGCGTCCACTCAGCACAAACACATTTGCTTAGACAAAGTTAAAAACAGACAGCCAAGATATACAAAGACGAACACAAGTTTAAAATCCCATCCTCACGGAAGAAACTTCTGACACTTCCAGAACAGATTATATCAATTTTAACCTTACATCTATAACACGACTCTCAACTTTAACTTGACATTATTCTGAAAACTCAGCCGTTTGTTAACCATTTGAGTACCTTTAAATAATATAAATAGGACTGTTCTTTTAAAAATAATTTATTACCTTAAAATAAATTATTTTGATGTCAACCCTGAAACCTCTAAATGAGTTTATTGTAATGATTAAATATTTAATTTATTATTATTATTATTATTATTATTATTATTATTATTGTTGTTGTTGTTGTTGTTGTTTATTATAAGAGGAGCATCTACAAGCATCTCCAGTGGACTCTCCAGTGTTGGTTGTTTGTTATTGACTGAGGTGTCCTGATTTGTTTGGGTTTTTTTGTGTGATTAAAAAAAAAAAACACTGACGCAGACATTTCCGCAGTGCAGTGGTTATGATGAGTTATGGTATTAGTGTAATACAGTCTGCTACGTGGTTCCAACAAGCTTCCTCTTCTGACTGGACTGTGGTCCGACAGTCTCAATTCCAAGTACGCATAATAATATAAATATTGAAAACATATTTTCGCAGACTAATGCACAGACAAACACAAATAGAGTTATTTATCTGTTCAAATAATAAATCAGAATTAATCTTAATTTTAATTTTAAGAGGATAATTCGGTTATTTTTATTTCCTCAGTTAATAAAAAAACTAAACAGTAAATAAAACAAAATAAGCATCATCAGAATGTAATTTTCACTTCCGTTACTTCAACATGAACACAAAAATCATGTGAATTTTGTGTAAGGCAAAGGCCACTTTTCATCACTGATGTCCTCAGAGATTAACAGTGTCTCTAAGAACTTCAGTTCAATGACTTCTTCTACTTATTGTTGCTACTTCTGCTTATGTAAGCTGTCAGATTCATGGTGGTAGCTTGTTTATCATGAGAGCTCTCAGCAAAATTGTCATTTGTAAGCTGTATCTTAATGAGGGGGCTATAGTTGAAAAGTTATAGTTTTAACTAATGTTGGTGGTGTTAATTAGTGGCATTAATGATTTAATATTAAATAATTGCTTTAAAGTTGACATCATTCTTGTATCCATTGCTTTGCAGTCTGAATTTTAGAATTAATTTATACATAGTATGCATTGTAATATGATGTGCACATTCATTGTCCTAGACACCTGATTCAATACATCCCCTATTATATATCATCAGTTATATAAATGCTTCAGTTGAATCAGTAGTGTTAGTGTACAGGTCATTGAAGACTCAGCCTAGCACTGAAAAAAGAACTGATGTAAATTTACAGTGTACAGCACTATAGTCTGTTGTAAGTGTTAAATAGAACTGACGTAAAGAATTATGCACCTGTTCTGTGGTGGTCCTGTGGGGGGCCTGACTATTGAACAGCATGCAGATAAACAGATGGACTGGAGTCTGTAGCATCTATATAGTAATAAAGCTAATAAACTGGACAATGAGTGTACATGACCACGGTTATTGCCAATAGTGTGCAAACCTATAGACACGTGATATGTTATATCTATCAGGAAATTATGTGTTAATACTTGAATCCAGTAACTGTAGCCCACAGGGACTTTTTGAACTGGGAGATGTCCAGCACGAGACAAGTGACTGCAGACATGGGGCCTGCAGCTGACGGACATGTGAACGTCTGAAGTGAAACCACGAACGTGTTTACACATGAGCAGCATGCACATGTACACTCAGTCAACGGGAAGTGCAACACAGGCAGTGTTGTAATGATCACATGATTGTTGTTAATATAAGGTTGAAGGCTGAGTGTTGTGGCACAAGCAGCAATTTTTCAACTGAAATTGTTTCTGAACCTGTCTCAGCTCATCACCCTGAGAGACTTCACGATGAGGTTCCTTCTCCTGTTGGCTTTGATGGCATCTAGCCTTCTCCTCACAAGCGGTACGTAAAGGCCTTTCATTGTTTAATTTCATTGCGATTTTAAACAAAGGTTATTTAAATTTCTTCAATTGACAAAATTAAACAATTAAAATTAAACTATTCATTTTAGCAAGGTTTAACAGACTTAAATTCTGATCACAGCAGTGTTGGGACAAACAAATTTCTGGAAAGGTGTTTTATTTTGTGGTGATTTACACAAGATGTAAAATAATCCCAGGAATTCATTCAGTCCTATCTTGGATCATCATGGTGGCAATTCTTCACCTGGAAATGCTCTTTTCTAGTTCAGTACCGCATCCACACATTGACTGAGATCTAACATGTAGTCTTTTGTTTTGGTTTAAAAAAATGAACAACGTTTTTTTTTTTCTACCAAAATCCTGGAAAACTGGGCATGGTTTTAAATTTACAAATCTGCTCCAGTAAATTGTACAGCTTTTCAGAGGTTTCTCTGGAGTAGTTACAGTTGCTAAGCTGTAAAGGGCAAACACTATGAATCAATTTACTACAGCACCACCCTGAGGCAAACCAGGGTTGCATCTCTAGTTGTCAAGCATATCAATGTATCAATATCTATGTGGTGGTGTAAAACAATTTAGTGATAAGAACTGACCTGTAGTGTTGTTTGCATGTTTATTAGTAACTTCCTTGGAATTGGGAGAAACAGCATTTTAGCTGGGACCTGATAAACTAACCCCTGGCTCAGCTTGTAGCACTGTTATCATTATACAAACCTAATTAATCTCTCAGGAAGTTCATATCCGTTCAGTTTCCCTAATACACTTCCCTTGGAACTCATAAATAATGGTTCTTCTGTTCTGATGAACAATATCTGGCAGCTCAGTGGCCCCACAGTCTGCTGTTCAAAGAAAATATAATTTATGTGGACATTTACTTGTGGCTCCCAGTAAACCGTTTGTGTTTTTTTTCTCCAGCTATGCAGCCTCTTGGAAAAGGCTTCAATAGACAGTGCATGTGTTTACAGCTGGAGTCCAGGGTCATTCCTCCTCACACCCTACGGAGTGTAGAGATTTTTCCCAGAGGCCCGCACTGCAAGAACACAGAGATCATGTAAGTGAGGGATAGTCTAAAGATTTCCTGTACATACAGAAGAATGAGAAACATTTCTGCAGTTATTTCTGTATGAATCTCCACATTCAGCACTGAGGAGGCATAAAAACAAAACTATATTGTAGTTCTGTATTCTACCTTTTATTTTGGTCAGCTATTTTTATAATAATTGACTCAATTGCATCTTACTGCAACTCAAGTGTGAGTCTCTGAATCTTAGTTTAAGAGAATAACAAAGAATATAAAGATGTATTGCAGCAGAATTATGCAGTGTTGCAGAGCTTTTGGGTCGGGTCCCCTTTAATCCATGGCAAATAACAAGACAAGACCAGTACGGCTCTCATAGGGCCAGTATTAACATGATATTATGGTTAAAAAACACATATAAACATATAAGACATATAAGATATATAAAGAAGTTTCCTGGTATTGTGTATCGTCACTAGTTGAGAATTGAATAGTCCTATAGTATTTAAACTTTTAGTATTTAAACCAATAGTATTAAATATTAAGTTTGTTACTGGCCGTTCTATTGTTATATCAGCAACATCAAGAGGCTGTTAGAAAAAACAACGTGAAACTCAATAAAATGATTACTAAAATGCAAAAACTATGAATAAATTACTTTGGTTGAGCCTCACAGGTAGACACATAAAATGCTGTGATGTGATTTTTATTTATTTCAGGTTTTGCAAATGAGCAGAAAATAAATCACTCTACACAGTGTTTAACATTAGCTGAAGTAATTAGGAGTTTTAGTAATTAGTGTTTGTCTATTTATTTTAAAACCTATAGATTGTCCTGTAGATTAGAATTGTTATGAATTCATTTGGATGCTTTTTTTCAGCGCTGGTTTGGTGAGTGGAGAGAAGATTTGCCTGAATCATCGGACTGATTGGGTTAAGAAGCTTGTTCAGTTCATTGAGAAGAAAGAGAAAAATACAGCCCAAAAGACGCCTTGAGAAACATAACTACGTGTGGCTTTGCTAAACAGACAAAATATGCAGATCAAGTTTTGTGCAATCATATAGTGAAGATTCTTGGTCTTCAAGGTCAACTGATCATCTTAACACTGTGATTTTATGAGAGGTTTCATAAAAAAACTCTTCATTTTCAAGCACTTTACAATATTCAGTTTTACAGCATATACAATGCAAACAATGTGGTGTCATTTTGGTTCATTCAAGAGTTTTGATAGAAATACTATTGATTTATTACATATGATTACATTTATTACATTTGCTGCATGTTAACATTGTTTGTGTATTTGAATATCAGCACTAGTTTATCAGAAATGTTAGAAAAAGTGGCACATCAGACATTTCATCACTTTATATCTTGTATATCTACAGCTGAATTACTGTATTATGTTACTTTAACATATGCTGTCAGAGATTATGTGGCATAACATGTGTCAGGCAGTCTAAACAAAACAAAACAGCCATTAATAAATCAGTAATAATATCATCTGAAATGATTGTACATATAAGGAATTAGAACTGCCTTTTACAAGGACAGTACCACTGAGCTGTGCCAAATGTGTGTTTTGACCGCTGGGCTCTGGACCTCTGGATCCCGCTGTTTTTTTATTAGTTAGAAATAAATGTTCCATGTAAGACCCCAAACTCTGCAGGACCTGTCACAAGACATTTCAGAATAGAAGTGTTGATCTAGGATCTGCCCCAATAAAAAAGAAAACAAAGACTACTCTAAGACATCTGGTATACAGTTCCTGAACTCATGACTAAGTAAATACTAAGCCCTTCATGAGCAGAGTTAGCGAAAAATCCAGAGATGTACAGAGAATCTTCAGCACTAGGAAGCACTGGTGCATGGGTTTAACCCCTCCAACTGCAGGTTTTGTCATTCAATTGTTAATATTAAGACATATAATTCAGTAAATACCTCTAACTATTGGTACAGCAGTTGCAGGAACTTTACAGTGCAATACCAGTTATACCCAACTTATTATTATCTACTTGTGGACCTTTAACCATTAGGCTGCTTGATATAAGAGAAATTCACAACGTTATAACAACATTTTTTACTTATATCTGTAAGAACCAATCACTAGAACTGTATCTCTATCACTTTTGTAATATTTTTTGTAATCTTTTTTGGTCGAAAAATAAAAATGAATAAAATGAACCACTCACCTTTGACTGTTTTCTGTTCAGAAACTTTGAACAAGGTCACAAGAACCTGACTTGAGACTTAAAAACTGAGCAATAGAACCACAGACTGTAAAAGAGTGAAAAAAATCATGGAAAAGAACAAACCAATTTGAGAAAGATGAAGAGACGGCATGGAGAGAGCAGGAATACTTCCATTTTTTGTCAGCAAGAGGCAAAATTTAAAGTACCACTGTGGAATTTTTTATCAGAATACTGTGACATTGGGACAAAGAAGGATAGACAGCAAATACTGAGTGGGTTAACAAGTGTGGAGAACAAGTTTGGAGGTATGTGTCACTGTAATAAACTCAGTGCTATCCGGGGGCTGCGGTAGCCGGCAGGTCAGTAACAGTCACACATTCTCCAGTACCCTCTATCAAGAAAAACATCACTTCCCCGAAACCCAGCACAGAATTCACATCTATTTACATAAAAACTGTCTTATAAGGCCAGCATCCTTACAGGGAGCTCCACATGTTGCACGACTCCCACACATGCACAGTCGAACTAGCCAGTAGTAGCTCACTACAGTACGGTGAGTGTGCGCTGCTGTGAGTGAAGCCAGAAATGTAAGGACAAAAACACTGGGATGGATTTTGAGGGACATCTTCATGTATTATTGTCACAGCACAGGCTCAACTAAATGTCCGGTTCAATGTTCAAGTCTCAAATGCTGAATTAGCATTACTATATGACAGTGATAGCTGAAAAATTTTCACATTTATTTACGTTTTTACTGAGTTTACTTGGAAAACTCAATACATTCACAATCTTTATCTCTTGGGTCTGAAGAACGACATTTCAGAATGTTCTTTTGCATGTTGACTGTAATCACACATATCCACCAGAGAGGTCTCCAAATCCAAATCCCCAGATCTTACATGGTGTAGCTTGATTTAGCTGCAGATGAAAAGCTGCTAATTGAAAGCATTATATCAACCATTAACCATTAAACCACTATTAAGTATGCCATTTAAGTTTGTCATCACTTGTATTGTTTTCTTAAAGTGTGCTTGCTGATCTTGTCAAGTCCTGCTCAGCATACAACTCTGACTCTAAAATGCTCTGACCCTAAAACCACACTTTCTACTGATTAAAATTCTACACTGTAAAGTCATGTTGTTGCTTCCTTGGAACTGCTGAAATGATGCCAGGTCTGTCATCAAGCTAAACACAAGACTTTGATGCATTACTTTTGGCACACATGAATATTTACGGTTCATAAAAGGATTTTGACATGAAAAACAGATTTTTGAATGAAAAGCTTAAAAAGCCCAAGCCCCATATCATCGCTGCCAAAGAAAAACATTTTTTTTCAATTTTTTTTCGTATTTGAATTTGGCAGCTGCCCTTAACATTGTGTAAACATTTCTACTGAATTTACCAAAAGAAACACTCCCAAATAGCTTGGAACAGCTTGGATTAGCTTTTTAAATAGCTTTGCATCAACATAACATTAAAGAAAATAATGTTTTTGTCCTCTCCTGTAAACTGATTTGTTTAACAGATTTGTTAAACTGGCATATAGAGTTCTAGAATTCTATAGAGAAACTGCTTGGCTAACAAGTGACTGTTGCATTGATAAAAAGTGATGGCATGGCCTGATCTCAGACAAAAAGAACAATCCTAAGACAAACATGAGTTATCATTATGGTAGTAGAGGGCAGAATGTGCTATGTTTACACTTCCATTAATTGATCAGTAATATAATATCAGTAATGTGAGTTATATTAGTAAAATAATTCATCTTGTGATACGAGGGAAGGATTACTGACTAGGCCTGTATGATCAGTTTCAAGAGGCCCAAGGTACCACAAATATTTGGAACAATCCCCTGAATGTGTACAAATAACTAAATCATTGTGTTTTATGCTGTAGAGTTGGAGAAGAGTCTGGAAACATTTCGCTTCAAGTGCCCCAGCACTCAAAAAATGTCAAAACATGCTTTGATGAGAACGCACTGCAGCCACACAGTGAGATGGTAACTACAGAGCACCAGTAAGCTGGATATTATAACATGAATCTCTTAAACTCCACATTAAAATCACACATTGACTCCCCCTCTTTCATATGCAGTAGTATTCAGTTTTGAAAAGAATTGCCTGATTTAAGATGTTAACAATACACTAAGAGATTGCTAAAATGAAAGTAATGTGTCTGTTTTAAAATGTAGTAAGTAAGAAAGTATAGATTTTTCTTTTTTAAGTAAAAAAGTAACACAAATACTCAAGTAAAGAAACCTAATAAATTTACTTGTAACTTAATATTTGGCACCTGAGCCAATATATACTGAGCCAGTATTTCATATAGGTGATAAATCTAAACAGACATTAATAATTTAAAAGCTCTTTATTATATTTTAAAAGAGAATCATATGAATTACAACAATGTACAAACTCATTGTTCCACATTACAAGACACCAGTACTTCACACTACACATGCACTTATACATTATGTAAGATTTAGAGAGGGAAATGAAAATATGAATAAAAAGCAAACTTTCGCCTTGTCTCTCTATTTGGTGGCATGTTATCTACAGCAAAACTACAAAATTACGCCACATGTGCTGTGCAGTGCAGTAGAGGATATTTGCCCTTGCTTGAGGCATGCAGGCTGGTTATATATATACCTTATAGATACCAGTTTTATTCAATATTTTTATCAATAACCTCGCCGTCTCTACCTTAGACTCTAAATTACACCTTTATGCAGATGATTCAATCTTCTACTGCTCAGCAGATTCGGCACACGCTGCACTAGAAAACTTTAACAGACTTTTACAGACTGCTCTGTATAAACTTAAGTTGGTTTTAAATGCTAATGAAACCAAATTCATGCTGTTTTCCAGATTTTCAGATAGCACTTTAGATTCCATAAATATTAATACCCTGACAGGATCTAGCATCGAATGAGTCAGCAAATATAAATACCTCGGCATCTGGCTGGATGAAAAACTCTCCTTTAAATCCCATATAAGCAAACTCACCATTAAGTGCAGACAGAAGCTCAGATTCCTTTATCGGAATAAATCATGTCTACCCATGTACGCTAGGAAAAGAATAGTGGAGGCAATCATACTAGCAGTCCTGGACTATGATGATGTAATCTATAATAAAGCGTCCGCCAGTGCCCTCAAACCGCTAGATTCAATCTATCACTCTGCTCTGAGATTTATAACTGGTGACCCTTACAGTACTCACCACTGCAGACTCTATGATAGAGTTGGTTGGTTCTCACTAGCTGCATGAAAAGAATCTCATTGGCTTATTTTTATCTATAAATCACTCTCTGGCCATTTGCCAGCTTACATCTCTTCTCTGATTTCAATAAATAACAATAATTATCAGACTCGCTCTAGTGACTGGACCACCTGTCAGGTACCGAGAGTTTTTAGTGAACTGGGAAAATCTGCTTTTAGCTACAGTGCACCAGCGAGCTGGAGTTCTCTACAGGAAACTCAGAAGCTCCCTGGGATCACTGAACCATTTTAAACTTTTAGTTAGTCACCATCAGAAAGCCTGTGATTGTTTAAAATGAGTTTATCTTTCTAAAAGTATAATAATAGTTTTTATCTTATTTGTTTATTTGTATGTATTTTATATTCATTTTATATTCTTTTATTATTTTGTTTTCTAAAAAAAAATACATTTATATTTTAATCATTTATATTAAATGTTTATTTTAAAATTTGTATTTCATTTATTATTATTATTTTGTTCTTTTGTTTTCAATCCCTTAAAGTGTAAATGCTGGGCTGCATTGCAAAAGAGGATCACCCCTCAATGTATTTCTGAGATAAAATAAAGATTGATTGATTGATAGTATGCTAATCAGCTCTCGCTTCCTCTATGTCTGGCAGTAGAAACAATATTTGTACATCATGATGTGATTCTTCAGATCAGCTCCTTTCATCCAATTAAATTATTTTATTTTATTAGAGCTTTCAAGTTTTACTGAGGAAGGTTTTGCTGATACAGGAGTGGCGATACACCAAAAGCTGAAAAGAAGCTGGCTTCTACAGCAGGACAATATCCAAAACATTCCTCAAAATCCACCATCAACTAGTTCAACAAACACTAACTGAAGTTTTTGGAATGGCCCTTCCACTCCTCAGACTTGACCCATATATATTGCATTGCTATAAAAAATCTTCTAGGACTAAGGGGTGACAATTCCAGGTTTGGTTCACAAATTAAGGTGGAAAAGCATAAAACTGACAATAGGTAGTACAGAGTTCTACTAACAGTTCATATTGTATTAGGAAATGTATGAGTCTCAATAACATAAGTAAATTAGATCAGACCTACTTATCATTTACAGTCAACCTAATTTTTTTGCATTTTGATACAGTTTAGCAACACTAAAAGCAGTTCAGTTATTTTAACTATCCATACTGTACGTTATCCTCTCATTAACTACTAGACACACATGACTGTGGTGACTTCGATCGACTCCAGAAAATACTATTTGTCAAACTAAGGGGCTTGCTAATGAGCCGATAGTTGGATGAGATGTGCTGGGAGTATAAAATGTGAGGGGCAGTGTATACTTAAGAACCAGTATTGGGAAGCAATGATGTATAATCTCCATTTAAACAGGTAATAACAAAGACAATATTTTTTATTCTGTCACCTCTTGTGTCCATACAAATTACAATATGGACAAGACACATGGAGCCTCGGAGTATTCTAGACAGATGTTATTCCAGTCCAACAGCAAAGAAACTGTACAGACAGCTTTGATTTAAACTTTATGTGTCCCAGTCTCAATCTTGACTTTGATCTATCAGTCTTGACTACAGCACTAGTTCTTGGTATTAAGAAACAACTTGTGAGTGTAAGCAAAACTGGGTGAGGCTGAAAAACATCATATATATCCAAAGATGTGGAAAAAGCACAGGTAATTCCACTTCCAAAAGACAACAACGCTTCCTTTAATGGACCTAACAGTTGGCCAGTTAACCTCCTGTCGGTATTGGGCAAAATTTTAGGGAAAGTGATGACATTCTGAGTGCAAAGCTATTTATTAGAAAATTTTCAGCATGCTTATAGAAAGGGACATTCAACCTGCACAGCACTAATACAAATGAATAATGACTGGTCAAAAGAATTAGTAGCTAAAAAAGTTAGTTGGAGCCATACTTTTAGACCTTAATGCAGCGTTTTATGTGATAAATCATGATCTACTATTGAAAAAGCTTGCCTGTGATGGACTAGATTCGACAGTGATAGCTTGGTTTTAGAGTTATCGGAGTAAAAAGGTGAAACTTGGAGTCAACGAGGAACAAGGAAGTTGTCAAGGGTTAGGGTTACCTCTCATACATGTTGAATGAAAAATTTAAGATGGTAGGAAATTGGATGGAAAGTAATAAATTAATATTAAATATACAAAAAACAAAAAGTATTATAATCAGGACAAGATTGTCACTTATAGTAGAACCAAAGTTAATATTAAATATAGGTAGAGAAAAAAATTATCATGGTCAAAACAGATTGGTCAAATGCAGCAAAGAAACATTTGATGAAACTGCAAAGAATACAAAAAAGCGGCCAGTATTACATATAGATGTCATATAGAACCAGCCTAAAAAATGCAGTAAAAATCTTGCCATCTGCTACACCCTCGACTGCATCACTCTGTCAAACAGACGTACCAGCATGATTGGACTTTTTTAATTTACTCTCCTATTTTACACAGACTGAGTCAGAGACTGCCTTTACTTGTGCAGTTTCTAAAGCTTTTATAATCCAGACTTCAAACAGAGCTTCTCTCAGCTTTTATTCTGAATTTAGCTTAATAAACTGTAAGCACTGTTTGACCAGAGGATGGATGGATCTCCCCTTGTGTGTCTTGGCTCCTCCCAAGGTTTCTTCCTCCAGTATTGAGGGAGTTTTTCTTGTCACCATCACCTCTGACTTGCTTACAGGGGGATGTATGTTGTAACTTCTGTAAAGCTGCTTTATGACAACACTGTTGTAAAAAGTCTTATACAAATAAACTTTAATGGTACACATCCAGTACTCATAACACTTTAAGCCTGATTCTCTGTTTAAAATCTGTATCTCACTGCTTTCTGACTGTGTTGAGTAATCGGTTACTTATAAGAATACTTTTTTATTTACTTCAATGAAACTTTTTATAAAATAGCTTTGATAACTCATATGATAACATATGAATAAAGGCTGAAAATGTTGCTGTACTTATTATTTGGTATGTAGCTGGTATTAATTATTATATAAAGTTTCCTTTATTATGTACTTGTAATGCCGTTCATAAGATTAACTGTAAACAGGCCTAGGAGTATATCTGTACTATATTCAGTTAGACTGATGGTAAACAGGTGTGATATTTGCTGAAAGCTGATGTCATATGTTCATTGTGAGTAATCATGTTAACCGTGGTTAATATGTATATATTTATTCAGTAAAGTGTAAAAGTTTTAGACACTGGGGTACATTATTATATTTAAAAAGCAATTTTTCAGACAGAAAGATCTTATTTGCTTAGCAAAACACTTTATTTTTTTAAATATTCAAACAGAATTAATTCAGTATGTAGTTGTTCATATGTCAGTGTGTTTATTTAAACCTTTCCAAGGTTGTCATTGTGAAAGAAAAACAGTATTATATACAGTTCTTGTCTAATACATGATTCATTAAGATTAATCAAGATTGCTGGTGAAGGAATTAAATAATTTCATGCAGTCTCTGGAGTCAAACTAAATCAACATCAGAACTATACAAGACTAAATACGAAACATTTCTGTAATTTATGTCATTTAGATCATTTATAAGTTTAAAGTATTTGGGAGGAAATACTGTTTTACCTTTACATTATTAGCTGTTACTAATATTCGCTTTGTGTTTCATTTCTGTCTGTTCTGATTTACAGTCTCCAGAGATACTGTTTGAACTCTATGATTATATTGATCAGAAGAGTCTCAATTCACCATTCAACAATAATGCATTAAGATACCAACAACAGCAACAAATAAATAAAACAAATAAATAAATAAATAAATTCAGATGCTATATCAGTATTTATGAATATCGGGACTGAACCCATATCAGAAGAAAAGATAGAACTTATTAAAAGAGAAATAAAAGAATGATTCTGTAATACATCTGTTCGTAAATATCATTCAGTTATGTGATGTGGGGATGTTGTAGTTCTTCTTGTGAGGTAGTTCAGTAGTTTTTAATATATTTCTACTTTAAATGATTTTCAAATTAAAAATTTAGTAGTTTATGAATAAAAGCATCAGATTATTACTCAAGATTAAATTATCACTATAAGTACTTAAAATGTAATATACAATATATACAATATACATTAATACATTCATTTGTATATTTCTGCATTTTTATTATTATTATTATTATTATTAATAATAATAATAATAATAATAATAATAATAATAATAATAATAATAATAATAATAATAATAATAATAACAATAATAATATTGTTGTTGTTGTTGTTGTTGGATACAAAAATGACCACAGAGGTTAAAAGTCAACAGTTATTCTTCTCAGGCCTCTTCTTGTTGCAAACAGACAGACAGCATACTGAAAGAAAAGTCTTTGTATTGTAAATGGTCTCTGTTGTGATTTAGCTGCCACACTTCTTGAAACTTCCAGACAGAATGAGCGGAGATAAACTGCTTTGGGCTGAATAGGCACATAAATATTAATAGAATGTGTTGGTTTTAGTGACATCACAAAAACATTAGATTTCATACAAACATCACAAACTTAGATTTCATACGTGGGCTGGTTCAAGTGGCATTTTGCAGTTCAACCACTAGGTGGAGCCACTGACTATTAAAAGATGCAACATAGGTTGATTACTCCCCCTGATCATACCGTGCTTTAGAGTTTATGTAAATTTATAATACCATATTCTGAAACGTTACCATTTTACACTTTGTTTCTGAATGATTATGTTTTAATTTAATTGATTTCTTTTGTTGAATTTATGTCTGTCTTTGCCCAACAATAATAAAAAGACAATGCAATACATTTGCAGAAGTGTCTAGTATGTGACAGTCAGCTGAAATTGTTTAGCATTTTCAATATGATGAATGGCTTTGTTCATTAGCCTGGAAAGGTGCTGTATTTGATAATCAGCTTGCAGTAAGTGTATGTATGTTTTATTGAACAAACATGAAGGTAGCAAATATACTAGTACATACAATTCAGACAGTGCAAGAGGAGTGCAAAACATACAATACATATACATAACAATAACTACACATCACAATAAAAACCGGACAGGACAAAAATACACATAAATAGGAAAAGTAGGGTTTAGCAGCAGTTAGTGATGAAGAAACTACTTTGTCAAGTATAAATTTGAAACAAAGATTTAAACGTTCTGTAAAGGTGAGCCTCATGGCAAACTCTGGCTGTGAATATGAAAGGTTTGAGGTGTTTAATGTGTAGATGTGTAGTGATGGTAAGGAGGTGTAAATATGGGTAATTTCAGAAAATAAATTAAATAAGAAAACACCGTTCAGGCAGATGGAACTCGAAATGTGAAACATTTCTGGGGACACTTTCAACACACGGACTGCAATGTTCTGTGTTTAATTTTTCAACCAGAAAATAAGACATTTATTTAAGCATATACAGCAAAATATGAATGACAAAATGTTAAAAATCTAATAAGTGCTCCAGTGAAACTGTATTTGAAGCGAGGAGTGTTTTTATTGTTTCAAGTCTGATGAACGTCCAATGAAATGTGAATAATTTCTTTATCGGCGCAAAGAATTCTGGGAAGCTCAAAATTACTTGTCATGAAAAGAAATTTTGAACAAATTAGCTAAAGTTAGAATTAGATATTTTAGAAAATCTTAAAACATAAAAAGACATATTTAGTTCAATATGTGTAGGATAGTATCTCTCAGTCTACCATCTTTGGGATTTCCACTTACTTTGATAATTAGGCTGCGTAGATGGTTTGTGAAATTAAGATTATATTTTCAGACATCATTTTTATAGCTTTTTAACTGGGAAGTTGGATTTGAAAGTGTTATGTTTCTCCAACCATGATGACGGTCAACGATGCATTCTACTGAGCGTAAATTGGGTATCGCCTTATGTACTTGCTCAAGAACTTTTATCATTGATGACCATCCTCTACTGTGTTGAAAGTATGAGAGAAAGAGTGCACATTCAGGGTGGTTCTTTTTTTAAAGTGAAATGTAATAACAGAATGTAGTCTTGCTAAATGTTGTTACTGTTTTTATTATGTGTGACAATGTGATCTTGTAGTTGCTATGGCAAATCAAAATTTAGAATATCTTTAAAGCTATTACAGCAATGCTTGTAATAGTCTATCACATGAATCTACTGGTATTACGGGGTTTCCTTTGCACTAGTGGATAGGCTGACAGAGTACTGGGGTACTAGGGTACTGGGGTACTAGGGTACTAGGGTACTGGGGTACTGGTACATTAAGCAGTAACAGGGTTTAAGATAGGATCTCTCAGTCTACCATCTTTGGGATTTCTACTTACTTTGATAATTAGGCTGCGTATATGGTTTGTGTAATTAAGACTAAACTTTCTGGGATCATTTCTATAGTTTCTAACTTGGAAGTTTGATTTGAAAGTGTTGTGTTTCTCTAACCACGATGACGATTAACAATACACTCTTCTGAGCGTGAACCGGGTATCGGCTTCTGAATTAATTCAAGAGCCTTTATCATTGATGATCGTTCTCTACTGTGTTTAAAGTATGAGAGAAAGAGTGCGTGTTCAGAGTGGTTCATTTTTTAAAGTGAAATGTAATAACAGAATGTAGTCTTGCTGAATGTTGTTACTGTTTTAATTATGTATGACAATGTGATCTTGTAGTTGCTATGGCAAATCAAATTTTAGAATGTCTCTAAAGCTATCATGGCAATGCTTGTAATAGTCTTTCATCTGAATCTACTGGTTTTACAAGATTCCCTTTGCACTAGTGGATAGGCTGACAGGGTACTGGGGTACTAGGGTACTGGGGTACTAGGGTACTGGGGTACTGCTACATTAAGCAGTAACAGGGTTTAAGATAGGATCTCTCAGTCTACCATCTTTGGGATTTCTACTTACTTTGATAATTAGGCTGCGTATATGGTTTGTGTAATTAAGACTAAACTTTCTGGGATCATTTCTATAGTTTCTAACTTGGAAGTTTGATTTGAAAGTGTTGTGTTTCTCTAACCACGATGACGATTAACAATACACTCTTCTGAGCGTGAACCGGGTATCGGCTTCTGAATTAATTCAAGAGCCTTTATCATTGATGATCGTTCTCTACTGTGTTTAAAGTATGAGAGAAAGAGTGCGTGTTCAGAGTGGTTCATTTTTTAAAGTGAAATGTAATAACAGAATGTAGTCTTGCTGAATGTTGTTACTGTTTTAATTATGTGTGACAATGTGATCTTGTAGTTGCTATGGCAAAACAAATTTTACAATATCTTTAAAGTTATCACGGCAATGCTTGTAATAGTCTATCACCTGAATCTACTGGTATTTCGAGGTTCTCTTTGCACTAGTGGATAGGCTGACAGGGTGCTGGGTTACTGGGGTACTAGGGTACTAGGGTACTGGGGTACAGGGGTACTGGGGTACTAGGGTACTGGGGTACTAGGGTACTGGGGTACTGGTACATTAAGCAGTAACAGGGTTTAAGATATGATCTCTCAGTCTACCATCTTTGGGATTTCTACTTACTTTGATAATTAGGCTGCGTAGATGGTTTGTGAAATTAAGACTGTACTTTCAGGGATCATTTCTATAGTTTTTTATTTGGAAATTTGATTTGAAAGTGTTATGTTTCTTTAACCACGATGACGTGTAGTGATGCACTCTTCTGAGCGTGAATCAGGTATCGGCTTAAGAATTTATTCAAGAGTGTTTATCATTGATGACTGTTTTCTACTGTGTTTAGAGTATGAGAAAAAGAGTGCATGTTCAGTGCAGGTTAATTTTTTAAAGTAAAATGTAATAACAGAATGTGGTCTTGCTGAATCTTATTACTGTTCTAATTATGTGTGACCACGTGATCTTGTAGGTGCTATGGCAAATCAAAATTTAGAATATCTTTAAAGCTATCACAGCAATGCTTGTAATAGTCTATCACCTGAATCTACTGGTATTTCGAGGTTCTCTTTGCACTAGTGGATAGGCTTACAGGGTACTGGGGTACTAGGGTACTGGGGTACTAGGGTACTAGGGTACTGATATATTAAGCAGTAACAGGGTTTAAGATAGGATCTCTCAGTCTACCATCTTTGGGATTTCTACTTACTTTGATAATTAGGCTGCGTAGATGGTTTGTGAAATTAAGATGATACTTCCAGGGATTATTTCTATAGTTTCTAACTTGGAAGTTTGATTTAAAAGTGTTATGTTTTTCTAACCACGATGGTGATTAACGATGCGCTCTTCTGAGCGTGAATCGGGTATCGATTTATGAATTTATTCTAGAGTCTTTATCATTGATGATTGTTCTCTGCTGTGTTTAGTGTATGAGAGAAAGAGTGTGTGTTCAGAGTGGTTCATTTTTCAAAGTGAAATGTAATAACAGAATGTAGTCTTGCTGAACGTTGTTACTGTTTCAACTATGTGTGACAATGTGATGTTGTGATGTTCAATAGTTTCTAACGTGGAAGTTTGATTTGAAAGTGTTATTTTTCTCTAACCACGATGACGATTAACTATGCACTCTTCTGAGCGTGAATCGGGTATCGGTTTATGAATTTATTCAAGAGCCTTTATCATTGATGACCGTTCTGTACTGTGTTTAGAGTATGAGAGGAAGAGTGCGTGTTCAGAGTGGTTCATTTTTTGAATAGAAATGTAATAACAGAATGTAGTCTTGCTGAATGCTGTTACTGTTTTAAGTATGTGCAACAATGTGATCTTGTAGTTGCTATGGCAAATCAAAATTTTAAATATCTTTAAAGCTAACACGGCAATGCTTGTAATAGTCTATCAGCTGAATCTACTGGTATTTCGAGGTTCTCTTTGCACTAGTGGATAGACTGACAGAGTACTGGGTTACTGGGGTACTGGGGTACTGGGGTACTAGGGTACTTGGGTACTTGGGTACTGGTACATTAAGCAGTAACAGGGTTTAAGATAGGATCTCTCAGTCTACCATCTTTTGGATTTCTACTTACTTTGATAATTAGTCTGCGTAGATGGTGTGTGAAGTTAAGATTATACTTTCGGGGATCGTTTCTATAGTTTTTAACGTGGAAGTTTGATTTGAAAGTGTTATTTTTCTCTAACCACGATGACGATTAACTATGCACTCTTCTGAGCGTGAATTGGGTATCGGCTTATTAATTTATTCAAGAGCCTTTGTTGTTGATGACCATTCTGTAGTGTGTTTAGAGTATGAGAGGAAGAGTGCTTGTTCAGAGTGGTTCATTTACTGAACTGAAATGTAATGACAGAATGTAGTCTTGTTGAATGCTGTTACTGTTTTAATTATGTGCAGCAATGTGATCTTGTAGTTGCTATGGCAAATCAAAATTTTAAATATCTTTAAAGCTATCACGGCAATGCTTGTAATAGTCTATCACCTGAATCTACTGGTATTTCGAGGTTCTCTTTGCACTAGTGGATAGACTGACAGGGTACTGGGTTACTGGGGTACTGGGGTACTAGGGTACTTGGGTACTTGGGTACTGGTACATTAAGCAGTAACAGGGTTTAAGATAGGATCTCTCAGTCTACCATCTTTTGGATTTCTACTTACTTTGATAATTAGTCTGCGTAGATGGTGTGTGAAGTTAAGATTATACTTTCGGGGATCATTTCTATAGTTTCTAATGTGGAAGTTTGATTTGAAAATGTTATTTCTCTCTAACCATGATGACGATTAACTATGCACTCTTCTGAGCGTGAATCGGGTATCGGTTTATGAATTTATTCCAGAGCCTTTATCATTGATGACCGTTGTGTATTGTGTTTAGAGTATGAGAGGAAGAGTGCGTGTTCAGAGTGGTTCATTTTTTGAATAGAAACGTAATAACAGAATGTAGTCTTGCTGAATGCTGTTACTGTTTTAATTATGTGCAGCAATGTGATCTTGTAGTTACTATGGCAAATCAAAATTTTAAATATCTTTAAAGCCATCACGGCAATGCTTGTAATAGTCTATCACCTGAATCTACTGGTATTTCGAGGTTCTCTTTGCACTAGTGGATAGACTGACAGGGTACTGGGTTACTGGGGTACTGGGGTACTAGGGTACTTGGGTACTTGGGTACTGGTACATTAAGCAGTAACAGGGTTTAAGATAGGATCTCTCAGTCTACCATCTTTTGGATTTCTACTTACTTTGATAATTAGTCTGCGTAGATGGTGTGTGAAGTTAAGACTATACTTTCGTGGATCATTTCTATAGTTTCTAACTTGGAAGTTTGATTTGAAAGTGTTCTGTCTCTCTAACCACGATGATGATTAACGATGCTCTCTTCTGAGCGTGAATCGGGTATTGGCTTATGAATTAATTCAAGAGCCTTTATCATTGATGACCGTTCCCTGCTGTGTTTAGAGTATGACAGGAAGAGTGCATGTTCAGAGTGTTTCGTTTTTTAAAGTGGAATGTAATAACAGAATGTAGTCTTGCTGAACGTTGTTACTGTTTTAATTATGTGCAACAATGTGATCTTATAGTTGCTATGGCAAATCAAAATTTTAAATATCTGTAAAGCTATCACGGCAATGCTTGTAATAGTCTATCACCTGAATCTACTGGTATTTCGAGGTTCTCTTTGCACTAGTGGATAGACTGACAGGGTACTGGGTTACTGGGGTACTGGGGTACTAGGGTACTGGGGTACTAGGGTACTTGGGTACTTGGGTACTGGTACATTAAGCAGTAACAGGGTTTAAGATAGGATCTCTCAGTCTACCATCTTTTGGATTTCTACTTACTTTGATAATTAGTCTGCGTAGATGGTGTGTGAAGTTAAGATTATACTTTCGGGGATCATTTCTATAGTTTTTAATGTGGAAGTTTGATTTGAAAGTGTTATTTCTTTCTAACCATGATGACGATTAACTATGCACTCTTCTGAGCGTGAATCGGGTATCGGTTTATGAATTTTTTCCAGAGCCTTTATCATTGATGACCGTTCTGTACTGTGTTTAGAGTATGAGAGGAAGAGTGCGTGTTCAGAGTGGTTCATTTTTTGAATAGAAATGTAATAACAGAATGTAGTCTTGCTGAATGCTGTTACTGTTTTAATTATGTGCAACAATGTGATCTTGTACTTGCTATGGCAAATCAAAATTTTAAATATCTTTAAAGCTATCACGGCAATGCTTGTAATAGTCTATCACCTGAATCTACTGGTATTTCGAGGTTCTCTTTGCACTAGTGGATAGACTGACAGAGTACTGGGTTACTGGGGTACTGGGGTACTAGGGTACTTGGGTACTAGGGTACTTGGGTACTTGGGTACTGGTACATTAAGCAGTAACAGGGTTTAAGATAGGATCTCTCAGTCTACCATCTTTTGGATTTCTACTTACTTTGATAATTAGGCTGCGTAGATGGTGTGTGAAGTTAAGATTATACTTTCGGGGATCATTTCTATAGTTTCTAATGTGGAAGTTTGATTTGAAAGTGTTATTTCTCTCTAACCACGATGACAATTAACTATGCACTCTTCTGAGCGTGAATTGGGTATCGGCTTATTAATATATGCAAGAGCCTTTATCATTGATGACCGTGCTGTAGTGTGTTTAGAGTATGAGAGGAAGAGTGCATGTTCAGAGCAGTTCATTTTCTGAACTGAAATGTAATGACAGAATGTAGTCTTGTTGAATGCTGTTACTGTTTTAATTGTGTGCGATCATGTGATTTTGTTGTTGCTATGGCAAATGAAATTTTAGAAAATCTTTAGAGCTATTACAGCAATGCTTGTAGAAGTCTATCACCTGAACATACTGGTATTACAGGGTTTAATTGCACTAATGGATAGGCTGACAGGGTACTGGGTTACTGGGGTACTGGTACATTAAGCAGTAACAGGGTTTAAGATAGGATGTCTCAGTCTACCGTCTTTGGGATTTCTACTTACTTTGATAATTAGGCTGCGTAGATGGTGTGTGAAGTTAAGACTATACTTTCAGGGATCATTTCTATAGTTTCTAACTTGGAAGTTTGATTTGAAAGTGTTATGTCTCTCTAACCACGATGATGATTAACGATGCTCTCTTCTGAGCGTGAATCGGGTATCGGCTTATGAATTAATTCAAGAGCCTTTATCATTGATGACCGTTCTCTGCTGTGTTTAGAGTATGACAGGAAGAGTGCATGTTCAGAGTGGTTCGTTTTTTAAAGTGGAATGTAATAATAGAATGTAGTTTTGCTGAACGTTGATACTGTTTTAATTATGTGCGACCATGTGATCTTATAGCTGCTATAGCAAATCAAATTTTAGAATGACTTTAAAGCTATCACAGCAATGCTTGTAATAGTTTATCACATGAATATACTGGTATTACGCGGTTCCCTTTGCACTAGTGGATAGGCTGACAGGGTACTGGGGTATTGGGGTACTGGGGTACTGGGGTACTAGGGTACTAGGGTACTGGGGTACTGGGGTACTAGGGTACTAGGGTACTGGGGTACAGGTACATTAAGCAGTAACAGGGTTTAAGATAGGATCTCTCAGTCTACCATCTTTGGGATTTCTACTTACTTTGATAATTAGGCTGCGTAGATGGTGTGTGAAGTTAAGACTATACTTTCAGGGATCATTTCTATAGTTTCCAACTTGGAAGTTTGATTTGAAAGGATTATGTTTCTCTAACCACAATGACGATTAACGATGCACTCTTTTGAGCTTGAATCGGGTATCGGCTTATGAATTCGTTTAAGAGTCTTTATCATTGATGATCATTCTCTACTATGTTTAGAGTATGAGAAAAAGAGTGCGTGTTCAGAGTGGTTCATTTTTTGAATAGAAATGTAATAACAGAATGTAGTCTTGCTGAACGTTGTTATTGTTTCAGCTATGTGTGAATATGTGATGTTGTAGTTGCTATGGCAAAACAAATTTTAGAACGTCTTTAAAGCGATCATGGCAATGCTTGTAATAGTCTATCACCTGAATCTACTGGTATTTCGAGGTTCTCTTTGCACTAATGGATAGGCTGACAGGGTACTGGGGTACTAGGGTACTAGGGTACTTGGGTACTGGGGTACTGGGGTACTGGGGTACTGGTACATTTAAGCAGTAACAGGGTTTAAGATAGGATCTCTCAGTCTACCATCTTTGGGATTTCTACTTACTTTGATAATTAGGCTGCGTAGATGGTTTGTGAAGTTAAGACTATACTTTCAGGGAACATTTCTCTAGTTTCTAACTTGGAAGTCTGATTTGAAAGTGTTATGTTTCTTTAACCACGATGACGATTAACGATGCACTTTTCTGAGCTTGAATCGGGTATCGGCTTATGAATTCGTTTAAGAGTCTTTATCATTGATGATCGTTCTCTACTGTGTTTAGAGTATGAGAGAAAGAGTGTGTGTTCAGAGTGGTTCATTTTTTAAAGTGAAATGTAATAACAGAATGTAGTCTTGCTGAACGTTGTTATTGTTTCAACTATGTGTGACAATGTGATGTTGTAGTTGCTATGGCAAAACAAATTTTAGAATGTCTTTAAAGCGATCACGGCACTGCTTGTAATAGTCTATCACCTGAATCTACTGGTATTTCGAGGTTCTCTTTGCACTAATGGATAGGCTGACAGGGTACTAGGGTACTGGGGTACTGGGGTACTGGTACATTTAAGCAGTAACAGGGTTTAAGATAGGATCTCTCTGTCTACCATCTTTGGGATTTCTACTTACTTTGATAATTAGGCTGCGTAGATGGTTTGTGAAGTTAAGACTATACTTTCAGGGAACATTTCTTTAGTTTCCAACTTTGAAGTTTGGTTTGAAAGTATTATGTCTTTCGAACCACGATGATGATTAACGATGTATTCTTTTCAGCGTGTATCAGGTATCGGCTTATGAATTTATTCAAGAGCCTGTATCATAGATGATCGTTCTGTACTGTGTTTAGAATATGAGAGAAAGAGTGCATGTTCAGAGTGGTTCATTTTCTGAATTGAAATGTAATAACAGAATGTAGTCTTGCTGAATATTGTCACTGTTTCAATTATGTATGACAATGTAATTTTGTAGTTGCTATGGCAAATCAAATTTTAGAATGTCTTTAAAGCTATCATGGCAATGCTTGTAATAGTCTTTCATCTGAATCTACTGGTTTTACGAGATTCCTTTTGCACTAGTGGATAGGCTGACAGGGTACTGGGGTACTAGGGTACTGGGGTACTAGGGTACTAGGGTACTGGGGTACTGGTACATTAAGCAGTAACAGGGTTTAAGATAGGATCTCTCAGTCTACCATCTTTTGGATTTCTACTTACTTTGATAATTAGGCTGCGTAGATGGTTTCTGCAATTAAGACTATGCTTTCAGGAATTTTTTCTATAGTTTTTAACTTGGAAGTTGGATTTGAAAGTGTTATGTTTCTCTAGCCACGATGACGCTTAATGATGCACTCTTTTGAGCGTGAATCGGGTGTCGGTTTATGAATTTATTCAAGAAATTGTATCATTGATTGTTCTGTGTTTTGCTTAGAGTATGAGAGGAAGAGTGCATGTTCAGAGTGGTTCATTTTTTAAAGTGAAATGTAATAACAGAATGTAGTCTTGCTGAATGTTGTTACTGTTTTAATTATGTGTGACAATGTGATCTTGTAGTTGCTATGGCAAAACAAATTTTACAATATCTTTAAAGGTATTACGGCAATGCTTGTAATAGTCTATCACCTGAATCTACTGGTATTACGGGGTTTAATTACACTAATGGATAGGCTGACAGGGTACTGGGTTACTGGGGTACTGGTACATTAAGCAGTAACAGGGTTTAAGATAGGATCTCTCAGTCTACCATCTTTGGGATTTCTACTTACTTTGATGATTAGGCTGCGTAGATGGTGTGTGATGTTAAGACTATACTTTCAGGGATCATTTCTATAGTTTCCAACTTGGAAGTTTGATTTGAAAGTTTTATGTCTCTCTAACCACGATGACGATTAACGATGTGCTCTTCTGAGCGTGAATCGGGTATGGGCTTCTGAATTAATTCAAGAGCCTTTATCATTGATGACCGTTCTCTGCTGTGTTTAGAATATGTGAGGAAGAGTGCTCATTCAGAGTGGTTCATTTTTCAAAATGAAATGTAATAACAGAATATAGTCTTGCTGAACGTTGATACTGTTTTAATTATGTGCAACCATGTGATTTTATAGTTGCTATAGCAAATCAAATTTTAGAATATCTTTAAACCTATCACGGCAATGCTTGTAATAGTTTTTCACATGAAACTAATAGTATTACGCGGTTCCCTTTGCACTAGTGGATAGGCTGACAGGGTAATGGGGTATTGGGGTATTGGGTTACTGGGGTATTGGGGTATTGGGGTACTGGGGTACTGGGGTACTAGGGTACTGGTACATTAAGCAGTAACAGGGTTTAAGATAGGATCTCTCAGTCTACCATCTTTGGGATTTCTACTTACTTTGATAATTAGGCTGCGTAGATGGTTTGTAAAATTAAAATTATACTTTCAGGGATTATTTCTATAATTTTTAACTTGGAAGTTTGGTTTGAAAGTGTTATGTCTCTCTAACCACGATGACGATTAACAATGTATTCTTCTCAGCGTGTATCAGGTATCAGCTTATGAATTCATTCAAGAGCCTTTATCATTGATGACCGTTCTGTAGTGTGTTTAGAGTATGAGAGGAAGAGTGCATGTTCAGAGTGGTTCATTTTCTGAATTGAAACGTAATAACAGAATGTAGTCTTGCTGAATGCTGTTGCTGTTTTAATTATGTGCAACAATGTGATCTTATAGTTGCTATGGCAAATCAAAATTTAGAATATCTTTAAAGCTATCACAGCAATGCTTGTAATAGTCTATCACCTGAATCTACTGGTATTTCGAGGTTCTCTTTGCACTAGTGGATAGGCTTACAGGGTACTGGGGTACTAGGGTACTGGGGTACTAGGGTACTGGGGTACTGGTACATTAAGCAGTAACAGGGTTTAAGATAGGATCTCTCAGTCTACCATCTTTGGGATTTCTACTTACTTTGATAATTAGGCTGCGTAGATGGTTTGTGAAATTAAGATGATACTTTCAGGGGTTATTTCTATAGTTTCAAACTCGGAAGTTTGATTTAAAAGTGTTATGTTTTTCTAACCACGATGGCGATTAACGATGCACTCTTCTGAGCGTGAATCGGGTATCGGTTTATGAATTTATTCAAGAGCCTTTATCATTGATGATCGTTTTGTACTGTGTTTAGAGTATGAGAGAAAAAGTCCGTGTTCAGAGTGGTTCATTTTTTGAATAGAAATGTAATAACAGAATGTAGTCTTGCTGAATGCTGTTACTGTTTTAATTATGTGCAACATTGTGATGTTGTAGTTGCTATGGCAAAACAAGTTTTACAATATCTTTAAAGCTATTACAGCAATGCTTGTAATAGTCTATCACCTGAATCTACTGGTATTTCGAGGTTCTCTTTGCACTAGTGGATAGGCTGACAGGGTACTGGGTTACTTGGGTACTGGGGTACTGGGGTACTGGGGTACTGGGGTACTAGGGTACTAGGGTACTTGGGTACTTGGGTACTTTGGTACTGGTACATTAAGCAGTAACAGGGTTTAAGATAGGATCTCTCAGTCTACCATCTTTGGGATTTCTACTTACTTTGATAATTACTCTGCGTAGATGGTGTGTGAAGTTAAGACTATACTTTCGGGGATCATTTCTATAGTTTCTAATGTGGAAGTTTGATTTGAACGTGTTATGTTTTTCTAACCACGATGACGATTAACTATGCACTCTTCTGAGCGTGAATCGGGTATCGGCTTATGAATTAATTCAAGAGCCTTTATCATTGATGACCATTCTCTGCTGTGTTTAGAGTATGAGAGGAAGAGTGCCCATTCAGAGTGGTTCATTTTTTAAAATGAAATGTAATAACAGAATGTAGTCTTGCTGAACGTTGATACTGTTTTAATTATGTGCGACCATGTGATCTTATAATTGCTATGGCAAATCAAGTTTTAGAATGACTTTAAAGCTATCACGGCAATGCTTGTAATAGTTTATCACATGAATATACTGGTATTACGCGGTTCCCTTTGCACTAGTGGATAGGCTGACATGGTACTGGGATACTAGGGTACTAGGGTACTAGGGTACTGGGGTACTGGGTACATTAAGCAGTAACAGGGTTTAAGATAGGATCTCTCAGTCTACCATCTTTGTGATTTCTACAGTAACAGCATTTAACAAGACTACATTCTGTCATTACATTTCAGTTCAGAAAATGAACCACTCTGAACATGCACTCTTTGATAATTAGGCTTCGTAGATGGTGTGTGAAGTTAAGACTATACTTTCAGGGATCCTTTCTATAGTTTCTAACTTGGAAGTTTGATTTGAAAGTGTTATGTCTCTCTAACCACGATGACGATTAACGATGCACTCTTCTGAGCTTGAATCGGGTATCGGCTTATGAATTCGTTTAAGAGTCTTTATCATTGATGATCGTTCTCTACTGTGTTTAGAGTATGAGAGAAAGAGTGCGTGTTCAGAGTGGTTCGTTTTTTAAAGTGAAATGTAATAACAGAATGTAGTCTTGCTGAATGTTGTTATTGTTTTAATTATGTGCAACAATGTGATCTTATAGTTGCTATGGCAAATCAAAATTTTAAATATCTGTAAAGCTATCACGGCAATGCTTGTAATAGTCTATCACCTGAATCTACTGGTATTTCGAGGTTCTCTTTGCACTAGTGGATAGACTGACAGGGTACTGGGTTACTGGGGTACTGGGGTACTAGGGTACTGGGGTACTAGGGTACTTGGGTACTTGGGTACTGGTACATTAAGCAGTAACAGGGTTTAAGATAGGATCTCTCAGTCTACCATCTTTTGGATTTCTACTTACTTTGATAATTAGTCTGCGTAGATGGTGTGTGAAGTTAAGATTATACTTTCGGGGATCATTTCTATAGTTTTTAATGTGGAAGTTTGATTTGAAAGTGTTATTTCTTTCTAACCATGATGACGATTAACTATGCACTCTTCTGAGCGTGAATCGGGTATCGGTTTATGAATTTTTTCCAGAGCCTTTATCATTGATGACCGTTCTGTACTGTGTTTAGAGTATGAGAGGAAGAGTGCGTGTTCAGAGTGGTTCATTTTTTGAATAGAAATGTAATAACAGAATGTAGTCTTGCTGAATGCTGTTACTGTTTTAATTATGTGCAACAATGTGATCTTGTACTTGCTATGGCAAATCAAAATTTTAAATATCTTTAAAGCTATCACGGCAATGCTTGTAATAGTCTATCACCTGAATCTACTGGTATTTCGAGGTTCTCTTTGCACTAGTGGATAGACTGACAGAGTACTGGGTTACTGGGGTACTGGGGTACTAGGGTACTTGGGTACTAGGGTACTTGGGTACTTGGGTACTGGTACATTAAGCAGTAACAGGGTTTAAGATAGGATCTCTCAGTCTACCATCTTTTGGATTTCTACTTACTTTGATAATTAGGCTGCGTAGATGGTGTGTGAAGTTAAGATTATACTTTCGGGGATCATTTCTATAGTTTCTAATGTGGAAGTTTGATTTGAAAGTGTTATTTCTCTCTAACCACGATGACAATTAACTATGCACTCTTCTGAGCGTGAATTGGGTATCGGCTTATTAATATATGCAAGAGCCTTTATCATTGATGACCGTGCTGTAGTGTGTTTAGAGTATGAGAGGAAGAGTGCATGTTCAGAGCAGTTCATTTTCTGAACTGAAATGTAATGACAGAATGTAGTCTTGTTGAATGCTGTTACTGTTTTAATTGTGTGCGATCATGTGATTTTGTTGTTGCTATGGCAAATGAAATTTTAGAAAATCTTTAGAGCTATTACAGCAATGCTTGTAGAAGTCTATCACCTGAACATACTGGTATTACAGGGTTTAATTGCACTAATGGATAGGCTGACAGGGTACTGGGTTACTGGGGTACTGGTACATTAAGCAGTAACAGGGTTTAAGATAGGATGTCTCAGTCTACCGTCTTTGGGATTTCTACTTACTTTGATAATTAGGCTGCGTAGATGGTGTGTGAAGTTAAGACTATACTTTCAGGGATCATTTCTATAGTTTCTAACTTGGAAGTTTGATTTGAAAGTGTTATGTCTCTCTAACCACGATGATGATTAACGATGCTCTCTTCTGAGCGTGAATCGGGTATCGGCTTATGAATTAATTCAAGAGCCTTTATCATTGATGACCGTTCTCTGCTGTGTTTAGAGTATGACAGGAAGAGTGCATGTTCAGAGTGGTTCGTTTTTTAAAGTGGAATGTAATAATAGAATGTAGTTTTGCTGAACGTTGATACTGTTTTAATTATGTGCGACCATGTGATCTTATAGCTGCTATAGCAAATCAAATTTTAGAATGACTTTAAAGCTATCACAGCAATGCTTGTAATAGTTTATCACATGAATATACTGGTATTACGCGGTTCCCTTTGCACTAGTGGATAGGCTGACAGGGTACTGGGGTATTGGGGTACTGGGGTACTGGGGTACTGGGGTATTGGGGTACTGGGGTACTGGGGTACTGGGGTACTAGGGTACTAGGGTACTGGGGTACAGGTACATTAAGCAGTAACAGGGTTTAAGATAGGATCTCTCAGTCTACCATCTTTGGGATTTCTACTTACTTTGATAATTAGGCTGCGTAGATGGTGTGTGAAGTTAAGACTATACTTTCAGGGATCATTTCTATAGTTTCCAACTTGGAAGTTTGATTTGAAAGGATTATGTTTCTCTAACCACAATGACGATTAACGATGCACTCTTTTGAGCTTGAATCGGGTATCGGCTTATGAATTCGTTTAAGAGTCTTTATCATTGATGATCATTCTCTACTATGTTTAGAGTATGAGAAAAAGAGTGCGTGTTCAGAGTGGTTCATTTTTTGAATAGAAATGTAATAACAGAATGTAGTCTTGCTGAACGTTGTTATTGTTTCAGCTATGTGTGAATATGTGATGTTGTAGTTGCTATGGCAAAACAAATTTTAGAACGTCTTTAAAGCGATCATGGCAATGCTTGTAATAGTCTATCACCTGAATCTACTGGTATTTCGAGGTTCTCTTTGCACTAATGGATAGGCTGACAGGGTACTGGGGTACTAGGGTACTAGGGTACTTGGGTACTGGGGTACTGGGGTACTGGGGTACTGGTACATTTAAGCAGTAACAGGGTTTAAGATAGGATCTCTCAGTCTACCATCTTTGGGATTTCTACTTACTTTGATAATTAGGCTGCGTAGATGGTTTGTGAAGTTAAGACTATACTTTCAGGGAACATTTCTCTAGTTTCTAACTTGGAAGTCTGATTTGAAAGTGTTATGTTTCTTTAACCACGATGACGATTAACGATGCACTTTTCTGAGCTTGAATCGGGTATCGGCTTATGAATTCGTTTAAGAGTCTTTATCATTGATGATCGTTCTCTACTGTGTTTAGAGTATGAGAGAAAGAGTGTGTGTTCAGAGTGGTTCATTTTTTAAAGTGAAATGTAATAACAGAATGTAGTCTTGCTGAACGTTGTTATTGTTTCAACTATGTGTGACAATGTGATGTTGTAGTTGCTATGGCAAAACAAATTTTAGAATGTCTTTAAAGCGATCACGGCACTGCTTGTAATAGTCTATCACCTGAATCTACTGGTATTTCGAGGTTCTCTTTGCACTAATGGATAGGCTGACAGGGTACTAGGGTACTGGGGTACTGGGGTACTGGTACATTTAAGCAGTAACAGGGTTTAAGATAGGATCTCTCTGTCTACCATCTTTGGGATTTCTACTTACTTTGATAATTAGGCTGCGTAGATGGTTTGTGAAGTTAAGACTATACTTTCAGGGAACATTTCTTTAGTTTCCAACTTTGAAGTTTGGTTTGAAAGTATTATGTCTTTCGAACCACGATGATGATTAACGATGTATTCTTTTCAGCGTGTATCAGGTATCGGCTTATGAATTTATTCAAGAGCCTGTATCATAGATGATCGTTCTGTACTGTGTTTAGAATATGAGAGAAAGAGTGCATGTTCAGAGTGGTTCATTTTCTGAATTGAAATGTAATAACAGAATGTAGTCTTGCTGAATATTGTCACTGTTTCAATTATGTATGACAATGTAATTTTGTAGTTGCTATGGCAAATCAAATTTTAGAATGTCTTTAAAGCTATCATGGCAATGCTTGTAATAGTCTTTCATCTGAATCTACTGGTTTTACGAGATTCCTTTTGCACTAGTGGATAGGCTGACAGGGTACTGGGGTACTAGGGTACTGGGGTACTAGGGTACTAGGGTACTGGGGTACTGGTACATTAAGCAGTAACAGGGTTTAAGATAGGATCTCTCAGTCTACCATCTTTTGGATTTCTACTTACTTTGATAATTAGGCTGCGTAGATGGTTTCTGCAATTAAGACTATGCTTTCAGGAATTTTTTCTATAGTTTTTAACTTGGAAGTTGGATTTGAAAGTGTTATGTTTCTCTAGCCACGATGACGCTTAATGATGCACTCTTTTGAGCGTGAATCGGGTGTCGGTTTATGAATTTATTCAAGAAATTGTATCATTGATTGTTCTGTGTTTTGCTTAGAGTATGAGAGGAAGAGTGCATGTTCAGAGTGGTTCATTTTTTAAAGTGAAATGTAATAACAGAATGTAGTCTTGCTGAATGTTGTTACTGTTTTAATTATGTGTGACAATGTGATCTTGTAGTTGCTATGGCAAAACAAATTTTACAATATCTTTAAAGGTATTACGGCAATGCTTGTAATAGTCTATCACCTGAATCTACTGGTATTACGGGGTTTAATTACACTAATGGATAGGCTGACAGGGTACTGGGTTACTGGGGTACTGGTACATTAAGCAGTAACAGGGTTTAAGATAGGATCTCTCAGTCTACCATCTTTGGGATTTCTACTTACTTTGATGATTAGGCTGCGTAGATGGTGTGTGATGTTAAGACTATACTTTCAGGGATCATTTCTATAGTTTCCAACTTGGAAGTTTGATTTGAAAGTTTTATGTCTCTCTAACCACGATGACGATTAACGATGTGCTCTTCTGAGCGTGAATCGGGTATGGGCTTCTGAATTAATTCAAGAGCCTTTATCATTGATGACCGTTCTCTGCTGTGTTTAGAATATGTGAGGAAGAGTGCTCATTCAGAGTGGTTCATTTTTCAAAATGAAATGTAATAACAGAATATAGTCTTGCTGAACGTTGATACTGTTTTAATTATGTGCAACCATGTGATTTTATAGTTGCTATAGCAAATCAAATTTTAGAATATCTTTAAACCTATCACGGCAATGCTTGTAATAGTTTTTCACATGAAACTAATAGTATTACGCGGTTCCCTTTGCACTAGTGGATAGGCTGACAGGGTAATGGGGTATTGGGGTATTGGGTTACTGGGGTATTGGGGTATTGGGGTACTGGGGTACTGGGGTACTAGGGTACTGGTACATTAAGCAGTAACAGGGTTTAAGATAGGATCTCTCAGTCTACCATCTTTGGGATTTCTACTTACTTTGATAATTAGGCTGCGTAGATGGTTTGTAAAATTAAAATTATACTTTCAGGGATTATTTCTATAATTTTTAACTTGGAAGTTTGGTTTGAAAGTGTTATGTCTCTCTAACCACGATGACGATTAACAATGTATTCTTCTCAGCGTGTATCAGGTATCAGCTTATGAATTCATTCAAGAGCCTTTATCATTGATGACCGTTCTGTAGTGTGTTTAGAGTATGAGAGGAAGAGTGCATGTTCAGAGTGGTTCATTTTCTGAATTGAAACGTAATAACAGAATGTAGTCTTGCTGAATGCTGTTGCTGTTTTAATTATGTGCAACAATGTGATCTTATAGTTGCTATGGCAAATCAAAATTTAGAATATCTTTAAAGCTATCACAGCAATGCTTGTAATAGTCTATCACCTGAATCTACTGGTATTTCGAGGTTCTCTTTGCACTAGTGGATAGGCTTACAGGGTACTGGGGTACTAGGGTACTGGGGTACTAGGGTACTGGGGTACTGGTACATTAAGCAGTAACAGGGTTTAAGATAGGATCTCTCAGTCTACCATCTTTGGGATTTCTACTTACTTTGATAATTAGGCTGCGTAGATGGTTTGTGAAATTAAGATGATACTTTCAGGGGTTATTTCTATAGTTTCAAACTCGGAAGTTTGATTTAAAAGTGTTATGTTTTTCTAACCACGATGGCGATTAACGATGCACTCTTCTGAGCGTGAATCGGGTATCGGTTTATGAATTTATTCAAGAGCCTTTATCATTGATGATCGTTTTGTACTGTGTTTAGAGTATGAGAGAAAAAGTCCGTGTTCAGAGTGGTTCATTTTTTGAATAGAAATGTAATAACAGAATGTAGTCTTGCTGAATGCTGTTACTGTTTTAATTATGTGCAACAATGTGATGTTGTAGTTGCTATGGCAAAACAAGTTTTACAATATCTTTAAAGCTATTACAGCAATGCTTGTAATAGTCTATCACCTGAATCTACTGGTATTTCGAGGTTCTCTTTGCACTAGTGGATAGGCTGACAGGGTACTGGGTTACTTGGGTACTGGGGTACTGGGGTACTGGGGTACTGGGGTACTAGGGTACTAGGGTACTTGGGTACTTGGGTACTTTGGTACTGGTACATTAAGCAGTAACAGGGTTTAAGATAGGATCTCTCAGTCTACCATCTTTGGGATTTCTACTTACTTTGATAATTACTCTGCGTAGATGGTGTGTGAAGTTAAGACTATACTTTCGGGGATCATTTCTATAGTTTCTAATGTGGAAGTTTGATTTGAACGTGTTATGTTTTTCTAACCACGATGACGATTAACTATGCACTCTTCTGAGCGTGAATCGGGTATCGGCTTATGAATTAATTCAAGAGCCTTTATCATTGATGACCATTCTCTGCTGTGTTTAGAGTATGAGAGGAAGAGTGCCCATTCAGAGTGGTTCATTTTTTAAAATGAAATGTAATAACAGAATGTAGTCTTGCTGAACGTTGATACTGTTTTAATTATGTGCGACCATGTGATCTTATAATTGCTATGGCAAATCAAGTTTTAGAATGACTTTAAAGCTATCACGGCAATGCTTGTAATAGTTTATCACATGAATATACTGGTATTACGCGGTTCCCTTTGCACTAGTGGATAGGCTGACATGGTACTGGGATACTAGGGTACTAGGGTACTAGGGTACTGGGGTACTGGGTACATTAAGCAGTAACAGGGTTTAAGATAGGATCTCTCAGTCTACCATCTTTGTGATTTCTACAGTAACAGCATTTAACAAGACTACATTCTGTCATTACATTTCAGTTCAGAAAATGAACCACTCTGAACATGCACTCTTTGATAATTAGGCTTCGTAGATGGTGTGTGAAGTTAAGACTATACTTTCAGGGATCCTTTCTATAGTTTCTAACTTGGAAGTTTGATTTGAAAGTGTTATGTCTCTCTAACCACGATGACGATTAACGATGCACTCTTCTGAGCTTGAATCGGGTATCGGCTTATGAATTCGTTTAAGAGTCTTTATCATTGATGATCGTTCTCTACTGTGTTTAGAGTATGAGAGAAAGAGTGCGTGTTCAGAGTGGTTCGTTTTTTAAAGTGAAATGTAATAACAGAATGTAGTCTTGCTGAATGTTGTTATTGTTTTAATTATGTGCAACAATGTGATCTTGTAGTTGCTATGGCAAATCAAAATTTAAAATATCTTTAAAGCTATCACGGCAATGCTTGTAATAGTCTATCACCTGAATCTACTGGTATTTCGAGGTTCTCTTTGCACTAGTGGATAGGCTGACAGGGTACTGGGTTACTGGGGTACTGGGGTACTGGGGTACTGGGGTACTAGGGTACTAGGGTACTTGGGTACTTGGGTACTGGTACATTAAGCAGTAACAGGGTTTAAGATAGGATCTCTCAGTCTACCATCTTTTGGATTTCTACTTACTTTGATAATTAGTCTGCGTAGATGGTGTGTGAAGTTAAGATTATACTTTCGGGGATCATTTCTATAGTTTCTAACGTGGAAGTTTGATTTGAAAGTGTTTTTTTTCTCTAACCACGATGACGATTAACTATGCACTCTTCTGAGCGTGAATTGGGTATCGGCTTATTAATTTATTCAAGAGCCTTTGTTGTTGATGACCATTCTGTAGTGTGTTTAGAGTATGAGAGGAAGAGTGCTTGTTCAGAGTGGTTCATTTTCTGAACTGAAATGTAATGACAGAATGTAGTCTTGTTGAATGCTGTTACTGTTTTAATTGGGTGCAATCATGTGATTTTGTTGTTGCTATGGCAAATGAAATTTTAGAATATCTTTAAAGCTATTACAGCAATGCTTGTAGTAGTCTATCACCTGAACCTACTGGTATTACGGGGTTTAATTGCACTAATGGATAGGCTGACAGGGTACTGGGTTACTGGGGTACTGGTACATTAAGCAGTAACAGGGTTTAAGATAGGATCTCTCAGTCTACCATCTTTGGGATTTCTACTTACTTTGATAATTAGGCTGCGTAGATGGTATGTGAAGTTAAGACTATACTTTCAGGGATCGTTTCTATAGTTTCTAACTTGGAAGTTTGATTTGAAAGTGTTATGTCTCTCTAACCACGATGACGATTAACGATGCACTCTTCTGAGCGTGAGTCGGGTATCGGCTTATGAATTAATTCAAGAGCCTTTATCATTGATGATCGTTCTGTAGTGTGTTTAGAGTATGAGAGGAAGAGTGCCCATTCAGAGAGGTTCGTTTTTAAAATGAAATGTAATAACAGAATGTAGTCTTGCTGAATGTTGTTACTGTTTTAATTATGTGCGACTATGTGATCTTATAGTTGCTATCGCAAAACAAATTTTAGAATATCTTTAAAGTTTTCACAGCAATGCTTGTAATAGTTTTTCACATGAATCTAATGGTATTACGCGGTTCCCTTTGCACTAGTGGATAGGCTGACAGGGTACTGGGTTACTGGGGTATTGGGGTATTGGGTTACTGGGGTATTGGGGTATTGGGGTACTGGGGTACTGGGGTACTGGTACATTAAGCAGTAACAGGGTTTAAGATATGATCTCTCAGTCTACCATCTTTGGGATTTCTACTTACTTTGATAATTAGGCTGCGTAGATGGTTTGTGAAATTAAGACTGTACTTTCAGGGATCATTTTTATAGTTTCTGATTTGGAAATTTGATTTGAAAGTGTTATGTCTCTTTAACCACAATGAGGAGTAACGATGCACTCTTCTGAGCGTGAACCAGGTATCGGCTTAAGAATTTTTTCAAGAGCCTTTATCGTGGATGACTCTTCTCTACTGTGTTTAGAGTATGAGAAAAAGAGTGCATGTTCAGAGAGGTTCATTTTTTAAAGTGAGATGTCATAACAGAATGTAGTCTTGCTGAATCTTATTACTGTTCTAATTATGTGTGACCACGTGATCTTGTAGGTGCTATGGCAAATCAAAATTTAAAATATCTTTAAAGCTATTACAGCAATGCTTGTAATAGTCTATCACCTGAATCTACTGGTATTACGGGATTTCCTTTGCACTAATGGATAGGCTGACAGGGTACTGGGGTACTAGGGTACTAGTGTACTAGGGTACTGGGGTGCTGGTACATTAAGCAGTAACAGGGTTTAAGATAGGATATCTCAGTCTACCATCTTTGGGATTTCTACTTACTTTGATAATTAGTCTCCGTAGATGGTGTGTGAAGTTAAGACTATACTTTCGGGTATCATTTTTATAGTTTCTAACTTGGAAATTTGATTTGAAAGTGTTCTGTCTCTCTAACCACGATGACGATTAACTATGCACTCTACTGAGCGTGAATCGGGTCTCGGCTTATGAATTTATTCAAGAGCCTTTGTCATTGATGACCATACTGTATTGTGTTTAGAGTGTAGGAGAAAGAGTGCATGTTTAGAGTGGTTCATTTTCTGAATCAAAATGTAATAACAGAATGTAGTCTTGTTGAATGCTGTTGCTGTTTTAATTGTGTGTGATCATGTGATCTTGTAGTTGCTATGGCAAATGAAATTTTAGAATATCTTTAAAGCTATTACAGCAATGCTTGTAATAGTTTTTCACCTGAATCTACTGGTATTACGGGGTTTAATTGCACTAATGGATAGGCTGACAGGGTACTGGGTTACTGGGGTACTGGTACATTAAGCAGTAACAGGGTTTAAGATAGGATCTCTCAGTCTACCATCTTTGGGATTTCTACTTACTTTGATAATTAGGCTGCGTAGATGGTTTGTGAAATTAAGACTATACTTTCAGGGATCATTTTTATAGTTTCTAACTTGGAAGTTTGATTTGAAAGTGTTATTTTTCTCTAACCACGATGACGATTAACTATGCACTCTTCTGAGCGTGAATCGGGTCTCGGCTTATGAATTTATTCAAGAGCCTTTATTATTGATGACAGTTCTCTACTGTGTTTAGAGTATGAAAGAAAGAGTGCATGTTCAGACTGGTTTATATTTTTAAGGGGAAGTGTAAAATGTCACTGCGTTCACGCTTTATTTAAAAAAATACAATCAAGCGCTGCAATTAAAAAAAATACATTTATATGTAAATTGATAGTAAAAATTTAATTTACTGTCAAATTAAAATTTTGAAGCAGCCATTCTGGATCATGTTTTTAATTACTGTGATCATTATTTTCTTTTCTTATTCATTGGTTTAGCAGGCTTGCAACAAAGAGATTACAATAGATAAAACAGATTACACAGCAATCTAATTTTCTTCATTCTAAGTTATTGTTATTTGCTCAGTAATTGCTATTAATTGTTAACATTTTACGGTTTATAGATACTCATATAATAACTCAAATTAGATTACTATAGTAACTTCAATCCACTCCAACAGTTTGTGAACACTGTTTTCCATGAGTGAATTCAGTTACTTTAAGGTGAACCCATATCTGACGCACCCTGGTCAGATATGTTTCTTGAGTAACTCCTTCCTCGCACATTGTTGTAATACTCCTGCTCCAACACCCCCTACTTCAATGTATGAAGGGCTTGTTAATGAGCTGATAGTTGGATTGCAGGTTTGCTGGAAGCAGGGAAGTCATAAAGTGTGTAGGCCAAGGGGTACTTGGGGCCCAGCAATTGGAAGCACTTGTGTATACATTACTTTCATAACCTCACAGAAAAGCATTGACCAATGGGATGCAAAGTAACAAGAGGGGTACATTAAAAGCTCCCCAACATTCAGCTGCGGAGCAGTGTAACTGCGTTCTCCGGCAGCAGAACTGATCATCCAACATCAGTATGTGACCTCATTAATGCTCCTGTAGCTGAATAGAGTCAAATTGTAACATCTAGTGTAAATTAATAAAACATACAAAATTTGTTTTTTTGAGTTTCTGTTCGTTCATTCATCATGGCTTTTTCACAAAGGCCATTACATTACTAATTTCAGTTCTAGTGTATAAGATCAGACATGAACTAATTTGCTTCCTACTGTTCCCAAAACAATAGCTGTTGAGAATCTATTTAGTCTCTCATACAGCTGAGATGATCAGTGGAGCTGAGTTTTTACCTCCATCATTAAAACAGGGGCCAAAGTATGGATAGAGTGTCTCATTGAAAGACTGACCAGTGAACGTGTAGATGAGAGAGAGAGAGCTGTCCTCCACATCATAAAAGGAGACCAAGCCCTCCTCATAATCCACAAACACCCCCACCTTCTGGGGATTCTCACTTAGGGAGAGAGGGACTGAGGTATCATCGAGAGCCTCAAACTCATTCCCGTTCCTCAGAATCACAGTCCAGAATCCATCTTCAGGGCAGAGTGTAATCTCTCCCTTTCTGTTAATGGACTCTCTGGCCACTCCTAAATCCCACTCAGTCTTCCCGCTGACCTGCACCTCATAGTAAAATCTCCCTGAGGAGAATCCCTCCCTCCCCAGAACACTAACACAACAATCAAATCTCTTTAGATTGTCAGTAAGATCCTTTTCTACATCTCCATGTGTCACTTGTTTTCCATCGTCAGACAGGATGAGATTGGGATGAGCTGTATCAGCATCCAGAGTCACATCCACTGAAAGAAACACACAGTGTGTGATATGGTGAACTAAAAATAGTATAACTATATACAGTTTAGGTGACAGTGGTGTTACGATCAGGTTAAAATAATACAATACAAAATCAGTTGAAATAATAAAAGAAAACAATAAATTCTGAAACTGCACTCTACCTGCATACTGCTGGATCCTCTTCAATTCTGAGTCTAATTACAATAAATAATAAAATTATTTGTAAAGATATTGTAAACTAATAACCATTCCATAGATTATATAGACTCAACAAGCATCTATTTCACTGAACTGCTTTTCATATAATCTCTGATAAATTATTTCTTCTGCTACAGAAACAATATGTGAACCTCACCTGAGTCTCTGATCTTCTCATGAAGAGCTTTAGTGAGTTCTGAATTTAAACTTCTCTGAAGTTCAGACAGAGCGTTCCTCACAGTCTCTACACTCACATCAGGGTCAATACTGATGTCAGTCCAGTTGTTGGTGTGTGGGGGTCTGCACAGTGATGGGTAAACCTACAGTCCAGCAGGAGAGAGGAGAAACCCCTCAGCATGGTCAGTGTAGTTGTGTGATGTGCTGTATTGTCATTACAAAAGATTACAATGATCTCTTATATTTTCTAAAAATAGTGAAGATCATTAACATTCAGCCAGAGATATATAAACTCATGAGCAGAAGCTTTGTCCAGCAGGAGAGAGGAGAAACCCCTCAGCATGGTCAGTGTAGTTGTGTGATGTGCTGTATTGTCATTGAGCAGATAGAGGGACACTGACCTGTAGGAGGTGGAGGTGGTCCTCAGTGTGGGAGAGCTGCTCCAGCTCAGTGTCTCTCCTCTTCAGCTCAGTGATTTCCTGCTCCAGATCTTTAATGAGGAGTTCAGCCTGTTTCTCTGCTGCTCTCTGCTTCTCCTCCATCACCTTCAGCAGCTCAGCCTGGCTTCTCTCAATGAAGCGCATCAGAGCAGTGAAGACCTCAACACTGTCTGCTTTCTTTATCTCTGTGGTTCTCTGAAGAAAAATAAATCTCTACAATCAGATCACAGTGAATGAGGAACATGCTTTTTGTAATTAATGATAAATACTTGCAGAGCATACAACTAACACTGACTTGATGCTTTGTATAAACTGCAATGCAAACATAAGAAACAAGCTGTTACATAAACGACATTTCACCCACTTTTCTGAGCTCTACTGAGTGTTTGATGTTTTTGATTTTCTTCACTCTGTCTTGTATCATCTGCTGCACCTCCGTCTGTGTCTCCATCAGCTGTGGCTTTGAGCGAGAAAGGATTTTGTTGTTTCAAATTGTTTCAACCAGATGTTTAAAGCTTGTTAGTGCAAAAATACCTCCTACCATTTTCTCTTTGCTCTCGTCCTCTATAGGAACAGTGTTGTGAGTCTTGTGATCTCCTTCAGTGCAGAACTGACACACATACGTCTGATCGTCTCTACAGAACAGCTCCAGGGGTCTCTCATGCTTTTGGCATATGTGGTCCTCCAGGTTCTTCACTGGGTTTATTAGTTTGTGTTTCTTAAGTCGTTGAACATTATAATGGGGCTCTAAATGAGACTCACAGAAAGTTAAAACACAATCCAGACATGATTTTAGGGCTTTCTGTTTCTCTCCAGTGCAGACATCACAAAGAACCGCATGTTCATCCAGACCGCTTTTCTTCTTGAAGTGCTCTACAATCTCTCTCAGTGTTGTATTTATCTTGAGTTCTGGTCTCTTGGTGAATTTCTCTTTACAGAATGGACAGTGACACTGTTCACGGTCACCCCAGCATGTTTTAATACAGTTCATACAGAAGTTGTGTCCACATGGAGTGGAGACTGGATCAGTAAACACATCCAGACAGATAGAACACAGCAACTGATCTTCAGACAGAACAGCGCTGGAGTCAGCAGCAACTGCAAGTGAAAAAAAAAAACATTTTTGTCTGTATATATTCTATTATATAAGAAGGTTTTAATTATATAAGCACAGTTCAGGTTCAGCCTTCTGAGAATGTGAAAAGCCTTTCATTGTTTTATCACATATCAAATCATATAGAAATATTAAAGTCATTCCGATTTGAATGAGATATTATAATCCAGTGTATGAACTGTGTTAACTTACAACCAATTGATAAATCCTTGCTGTTCCTTCTGCCTTTTCTTGGTTGTTGTGATTCAGCCATCTTCTTCCTTATGCTAACAATTTTCAGTAAGAAATCACAATAATCAGCTCACACATTTAACACAACACACCTGCCCGCTGCCTCAAACCATCTCAAACACGTACTACTGTAGATCCAGCACGTCCACACAGACAGAGACGCTGGAGGTCCTGATATTACACTGTTCTGTATCTGCAGACTGTAAAAGCTCTTCTCCTCTTTATACTGACCACTATCACAGTTCTCAGATCAGTAATATCACTCTGTTTCTCACTGTCTGCTCTGTTTGAATGAATGTTTTCACTGCACTCCCTATTCACTAGTCAGGTTAACACAACACAACAACCTTTGATCCTGTTTTACAGCTCAGTTTATAAGCTCCGTCAGTGAACATGTAACATTATTTCTCTGAAACGATAAACACACTGTATTCAACATCAGTATTTCAGCTACTGATACTGATCCCTTTCTCAGTGTTAAACGTCTTCACCTGACTTATTTTACTCATGTAGTTCACTGTGATGGAGCTCACACTGACTAAACTTCTGATCTACAAATCGTTCACTGAAGTACATACCTTTATTTTTGTTGTCAGAATTGTCAAAATTGTCTGTTTAAACTCTTCTCTGTGTTTCTGAATATCCAGCACTTCAAGGTTATTTAAGGTGAACTTTCTGCTTCACTTAGTTCCACTTTCTCTCATCTGGTGTGAAGTTACTTCCTGTTCACCTGTTATATTATTACTACTATGGATCAAATGGGGACGATTTCATTCATACCATAATGGCAATAATGGAATAGCTGAACAGGTAAAAAATTTAAATTGTCAGTTTAATTGATATATAGACGTTATAATTAAAATTCATTTTTAAAGTGACCCTTTACTGCTTCATTGCTATTAATGTCAGTTAATGAAGCCTTTATTATGAGTTTATTAGGAATATAGGAGAAAACAAAGTAACAGAAATAAGATATGAACAATTTGTAACAGTGTAGTTTTCATCAACTTCTAAGAAATTGAGATAATGCTTAATAAATACAGACTTTTATGGCAACATTAATGGCTGAAGGTGTTCTTAATGTAGTTACCCTTTTTCTAATTCAGTACTATTTATATCATACATTTACATAATATACAGAAATTCTAATTACAATTTAAATTAAACTGATCTTATTCTTATTGATCGTATTATTATAAACTGATCAATTTAAATTAAACTGATCTTAAAGTTAACATACTAGGCCTGTTAATACAAACCCACGTACACTGGGATCAGTCAGTACCATTCACAGTCAGTGGTGGTAGGCAAGTTCTGTAGATACCAAACCAAGATCAGACCAAGAAAGAATTCTGAGACATGCATAATCATAAACAACTTCTACTGATATACAAGCCTGTCTGAAATAAAGTGATGTGTCTGTTAAGTAGATGGACTGCATGATGGAGTTACCAGAAAAGCCGATTTGGCAGCCAAACCACAGAACAAATCACTTGAAATTCTTAGAGGAACATATATTATCCTGGAAGCTGTGCATGGAGCGCACTTGGACTTTCCCCACAAGACCAAGTGGATATTCTTTGGCTGCAGTGGCATTAAGCAAAGTTTCTGCAGTAGCCCTTACAGTTTCGGATCTCAGTAGCATTGATCCACTTTTGAGAAGCACTCACTCATACAGGGAAGGCAGGGATGCCAAAGAATTTACAGGACCTGGAGGCTTTTAGAAGAGTAGACAGATTTACTGCCTGACTAAATAAAGGCAATCATTTTCTCATAGACTTTGACGAGGGGTAACAGATAATATTAAGAACCAAGGGTATGTATAGTGTGTAACTTTGGCTGTTATTATGTTCAGTATAATACATTTACATTTCTGTGATGATCTCTTATATTTTCTAAAAATAGTGAAGATCATTAACATTCAGCCAGAGATATATAAACTCATGAGCAGAAGCTTTGTAATTGATTTTATATGATCTACCTGAAAACTGAAAGTTTGTGAGAAAATTACTGTAACTATATTTACATTTATACCGGTGGTAAAGCACGCTCTTCACTGTAAACAGTTCTGGTATTATTTGATGAAAGCTGGTGTTCACTGTAAGACAGTATTATAGTTCAAATGTTTAAAGTTATATATCTATTGTTCATGTTGATGATAGTTAGATGATGATAGATGTACACCAATCAGCCATAATATTAAAACCACCTCTTTGTATCTACACTCAGTGTCTATTAAATCAAATTTGATCTGACATCAGAACTGTACAAGATTAAAAATTAAACATGTTTGTTTAGAGCATGATATTTGTAAATAAAACGTGTTCTCACTGATAATACTCTTACTTTACTTGGAGGTAAAAACGTTTCTAGTTGTTCTTACGGTACTACTTGTTATTAGTTGTTCACACTGAGTTACTAATTCTCTTTTTGTGTTTAATTGAAGTCTGTTGTGTTTTACTGTTGCTTATTTTTTTAACTTTATGATTTTATTGTATGTGTTGTTTAGTTCTTACAAGGTGGTCTATCAATGATCTATCGACTTTTCGATTATTTATTAAAAACAGATTTGAAATTCAGTAGTTTAGGTGAAAAAAGTGGGTCATTAGTGGGCCATTTCTTGTAAACAAATGTTTTAAAACAAACATAAATTACAAAAAATAGAAAAAATATTATTATTTTAAACCATTTAAATACATTCTGTATTATTATTATTATTAGAAATTTAATGTTTCTCACTCTTATTACGAAGTTTTCGTGTTTTCTTATTTTTTTATTTTCGGTATTTTATTTTTTATTTACTTCACCAGCGCTATGACACGGCGTTGCGTCATCAAAGGGCGCCAGTTGTGCGTGTGTGAGCTGGTGTTTGTAGGAAAGTTTAACTGTTGTTTGGGAATTTTTTAACTGTTTTCGTTTTTCTTTTTTGTCGTTTGCGCTGCTGTAGTTACTCTAACTGTGAATTGGGGGTCAGTTTGTCTGTAGTTACTGTTTGACTCGAGTTTGTTTCTGTTAAACCGCAGCGCTGCTCGACACTGAGCTCCCATCAGCGCTCTGTAGTTAAACTGCTTCTTCTTCACTGACTCTGTGGAGCTGCTGCTTCTCTTCATCTTTGAAATGAACGTGATCGAGCAGCTCTCCGAGAAGACCTGCAGTTGTGAAGAGCAGCAGCAGCAGATGATCCTGTGTGAAGACTCTGTATCTGAGATGATGAAGCTGCTCAGTATTGAGGTGGAGATGAACTCCAGTACAGCAAACAGGGAGGAATCCGTATGCTCTGTAAGCTCTCTCTGTATCATTCTTCAGTATCCTCCCCCCATCATATCAGTTCTATAGTATGATTAATGGCAATTTTATTAGTATTTTAGATTAACATAATAATATAGTATAATATAGTGTAGTAATTTTATTTATGTAGTGATTTCATTTATGTTAAAAATAGTTATGCATGTTTTACCTCCGGTTTTCTGGCTCTTATGATGACATCAGGGGAAATAGTTAAGGAAATTGTACTTGTCAGTTCTGCCAATCCACAGGGGGGCCCATATGTTTAAGGCTGGGCGTCCTGGGGCATTGGGTGGGGGCGGGGGATGTTAGAAAGAGGGAGCAGGCAGAGTGAGCGAGGGCAGTACGAGGCCGAAGTCAGATTAGATTCTGTATGCGGACCACGTGGGCTAGAGAAACAGGGACTGGAGTTTTAACAGGTTTACCACTGTTTATTTGAACAGTATCTGAATGTAAGCATTCATTAGATTTCTGTTACCTGGTAGATTAAGCTCTTCATACTTGCAGTATGTCAATATTTAAAAGTATTTATCCAGTATAATGATGCTCCATGAAGCAAGACTGAGGAAAGTGAGGTGGTGTGCAATTGTGACCTACAGGGTAGACACCATGAAAGGATGCTCTTGTTTGACAACAATTTAGCTTTCCTCTGTCATTCCACACAAATGTTGTGTCTCATCCTTTGAAGCATTTTTTTATCACACTGCCACTATACATGTGGTGCCTGATAAAGTGACCACTGGGTGTCTTTTTTTTAATGATTCTCACCAAGAAATCAAAGCAGATATTTTATTTGTGATTATTGCAGTTCATGAATGGAATGTGTTCTTTATGCCTTTGTTGTGTTGATCTTACAGAAAAATGTCATGCGAAAGCAGAGAAACTGGGAGAGGAGGCTGGAGGCAAAGAGAAGCAAAAGGAAAGAGGAAAAGCAGAGGAGGAAGCAGAACCAGCAAGAAAAAGGTGGGCTCAGTACTGTCTCTTTAATGGGACCATGCCTAGGTCTGGATAAGGGAGAATCTGACACAATCCAATCTTTTTTGCTGATATTAATAGGCTGTGTTATATAGTACTTGGCTTAATAAATACTACATACTTTTTGACCAGAGGATGACGGGTCTCCCTTCGTGAGTCTTGGTTTCTCCCAAGGTTTCTTCCTCCAGTCTTGAGGGAGTTTTCCTCGCCACTGTCGCCTCTGACTTGCTCACTGGGGGATATATGTTGTAACTGTATGTTTTGTATAGAAATAAACTTGTATTGAATATAGTATGGACCTACTGGTAGTAGGGGTGTGTTTAAAAAATAGATTTTTCAATTCAAATGTATCTTCAGTTGAATAATCTGATATCGATTCGTATAAACCCGAGATCAACCTTTAAAATTAGCATTCCATGTCGGAGTACACAGCCGACCTTCCCACTGTGCAGGTAATGATGTACTTGTATAGTTTTTCATTGCCGAACCGTCTCCACACGCTTAAAGGTGGGTGTGGCCAAATATGGTGTATGAACACTAATGTTTTTAGTAATGGTAGGTTGAGTGTTCTTTGTACGTTTACCACATTAGTTCTCTGAAAATCTCTTTTCATATTCAAACAAAACATATTATTGTAACTGAAATATCCCTAAATTAATCAATATTGAATTGAATCTAATCAAATTGAATTGGGACCTTGTGAATCGGGATCGAATCGATCCGGGAAATCAGTGGCGATACCCAGCCCTAACTGTTAGTATGATTTGATTTCAGGGCATATCAATATGTAATGGTGAGTTCATTATTTTGCTGATGCATTTTTAGTCTAAGCAAGAAAACCTGCTAACAAGCTGAGCTTTGCCCAAAAACAACCAGCTTTTATTTTGTGTTATGATAAAATGTTATTTATGGCACCCAGTGGTTGTGTCAGTGCTGGTTAAGTTTTTTCAACTGTCATATTAGAGTTCAACCACTAAGTGGAGCCACTGACTATTATATAAAGCAATCCTCATATCTGGTTTTAGAGTTTACATTATTTTCTAATACCATATTCTGAAGTACTACCAGTTTCCTCAATGTATTTTTGAATGAATAAGTTGTAACATAATTTATGTTCTTCAAATTATTGTTGAATGTATTTGAGCGTCTGTTTTTCTCCTCTAGATGTTGGGCCTCAGTTTAGTAAACGTATCATCAAGGCGATCACAAAAGAGCGTCTAGAGGAGGCTAGAACGACTGGACCAAGACTATGTGTGGATCTGAGCATGACTGACTGCATGTCACACAAAGTGAGAGTCTCTCTTTTCAAGCTTGATCACTGAGTACTCCAACATAGAGATCCTGACTTAGTAATTAATACTAATGCTAATTAATAATAATACTGAACTGTCTCGACATCTTGTGCTTGTAGGAGATCAGTCGTCTCGCAGGTCAAATAAGACGACTCTATGGGTCCAATAAGAAAGCCCAACAGCCTTTCCACCTCTTCCTGACTGACATGAAAAAAGATGATCTGATCTACAGGGAATGCATCAGAATGAATGCCGGCTTTCTGAACTACTTGGTCTGTACCGTCTGTTATTGTGGCATGTGCAAAGGTTTGGACACTCTTCTAGTCCTTAGAACTTAATGAACTTGTTAGGCCTCAACCGACTCTCTGGAACTGGTTAGGCAAGTCAGGAATTATCTCTGAGCGGCTGAGGATCTCAACATAAAGCTAACTGCCTACAAAGTAGAGGAAGGCAATAGAAAGATAACAGCTTGCTTCCAGCTTTCCACTGTATGATATGTCTTTTAGAAATGGCAATTAAGGGAAACTACAGAAGTAAGTGCAAGATTTGGACGGCCTACAAAATTCTCAAATAGAACCGTTACCCAAAAAGGGAAAGTAAAATCTCCATATGAGAATAAACAGGAGTGGCAATACACCTGGAGCTGAAAAGAAGCTGCTTTCTACAGCATTACAGTGATTCAAAACATTCCTCAAAATCCACCACTGACTTTTACAACAAAGACAAACAGTTTTTGCAGTGGTCCTTACGGTCGTCTGACTTCCCTCATTGAGAGAATAGTGCTAGAAGTGATCTGCATTATTCCTAATATAACACTATGCAAGCAATGATCTCTACCAGAGGGACTGTTACTGAATGGCCTGAGTTTACAGCTGTTTCCCCAACTCTGTTCCTGGAGGCCCAATACACACATTTCATCAATACATTTCATCTTTCACTATTTAAACACACCCACTTCAACTCAGTAACGTGTTAATGAGCTGATTATTTGGTCCAAAATGTGCAAGACAGTGTGTTTTCAGGGCCAGGGTGGGGAAACACTGGTTTAGCTTAATGTCTGACAAAAATACAGTCCAGTGCAATTTATATGCAGAGTATAAGACAGAAAGTAAGGGACACAACAATGAACTGGGGAAAGCTTGCAGTCATGAGTAAATTAGCCGTGGAAATTATATGTAAACTCTAACAGCAGCGTAGTGTAAAGCATGTGATAGAGCACTGTAGTGATGCCGCTGACTGAAAGCTTTAAGTTTCACAAATGAAATATTTTAAACAGACTCTATAAATTGTTGACTTTTTAACAGATTGATGTCACGGAAGAGAGTTGGATAGATCTCTTTCCCTCTGAAGACATAATTTACTTAACTCCAGATGCAAGTGAAGGTTTGGACTCAGCTTTGCTTTGATTTATTTTGTCATGATAATAAATTATGACTCTTAAAAGACTAAACATATCTAAAACATATGTATCCTTGCTTTCAGCTTTAGAACAAGTGTATGAAGATAAAGTCTACATTCTTGGAGGTCTCGTAGATGAGAGCATTCAAAAGGTTTGCGACTGCATTTCAATTCATTTACCAGACTTTCCTGGTATCAAGCAGTGATATGTTGTTCATGAACACATTGTTTGTGTTATTCAACATGATTACAGTTGAAAAACCTCTGTGAGACTTTTTTTATATTAACTAAAATGTTAGTTATCATGACTTAATTTTAAATTGCCAACAGAAAATAAGCTACACAAGGGCTAAAGACTCTGGTGTGCAGATGGCAAGGCTGCCCATTGATGAGTACATGGTGAAGAAACCCAACTCCAAGAACTTTCACTCCAAAATTCTAGCAATCAACCAAGGTGTGCTCCTCTCGTTTCTCTTTTCTTATGCAACCAGCCCAGATTAGAACTGTCTTCATTGGTTTCAAGTTCTGTCTTCATTGGTTTCAAGAGATTTAAGAAACTGTTTGCATGTATATGCAAGGGCATTTAATACACTTGTGGATTTCTTTGACTGTGAAGCTTTGCTGTTTATCTGTAGTGTTTGAAATCCTGCTGAAGTATCATGATACTGGAAGTTGGGCCACAGCCCTCACTGTTGGAATACCAGCAGGAAAGGGATATGTGGCTTCTTCAGAAGACCTGCCAGACGTACCACGATGACCAGTGATGTCAGCAAAGAGACACCTGGAGAGATACACACCAAGCTTTGTAGAAGTCTCTATGACCTTCGTCCACTGATGAGGATCTGCAACTAACAATAAAAATTGATCTTGCTGTTTTAGGAGGATTCATTTAAATTACTTCAGAATAATTATATTGTATATTATATTTTATATTTTTCATGGACAGTGAACATAGACCACTTCATAAGGTACACCTCCTTATGTCTACACTCATTGTTCATTTTATCAGCTGCATTTACCTTATAGCACTTTGTAGTTCTACAATTACAGACTGTAGTTCATCTGTTTCTTTGCATACTTTGTTACCCTGTGGTCAATGGTCAGGATCACCCTTGAGCAGGTATTATTTGGGTGGTGGATCATTATTAGCACTGCAGTGTGTTTGTGTGTGTTCTGCTGGTATGAGTGGATCAGACAGCAGTGCCTCAGTGTGACTGCTGGACTGAGAATAGTCCACCAACCAAAACTATCAAGCCTACGGTTTTCGTGGAGGACCAGCAAGGTAGGAGTGTCTAATAGAGTGGACAGTGAGTGGACACAGTGTTTAAAAACTCCAGCAGCACTACTGTGTCTGATAAACTCGTACCAGCACAACACACAGTAATACACCACAACCACATTAGTGTCACTGCAGTGCTGAGAATGGCCCGACACATGAATAATACCTGCTCTGTGTGGGTCCTAACCATTGAAGAACAGTGTGAAACGGGAACTACAAAGAGCAACTACATGGTAAATGGAGCAGATTAAATGGACCACAGGTGTAGATACAAGGAGGTGTACCTAAGGAAGTGGCCGGTGGGTGAATATGAATGAACAGCCTAAACACACATTATATTTTATTCGTTTTTAAAAGGAAAACAATGCAGATAGTAACAAAGTAGCTCCTAATACTTGTGTTGCTAGATAAATTAACCTTTCAATCATCTCAGGGACAGTTTGATCTAAACAGAGGAATCTCACTTCATGAAAGTAATTAGAAGCACCAGTAATCTTATTTTAATGACTTACTAATTCTACTGTGATGTATTTAAAACACTTTATGTTATAGTGACATTCTTTTACATTGATGGTTCTCAAAGATTGTCGTATAAAATAAACATTATTTTAATGCATCTTCTTCTGCTTCTTTGTTTATAAACCTTGAAATGTGCTATGTTTAATTATCAATTTGCAGCATGTTTTGTAAAGTGTCATTAGCAGAGGCTGAATCAGTTAGTTCACTTGAAGGCGCCGTGTCCAAGCGAATGTGCATCTTCTTGTTTGGTCTCCGCAGTTCAACAACATACAACAATGCATTCTCTTTTTTCAGTTGTTATAAAGTTGTTCTCTTAAAAAGCTTTTCCTTTTAATATGCTCCACCAAAGTGATGTCACTGCTTATCCTCTCTATAACTTATATACATTTGAATGAAATGTCATTCTTCAGGCCCTGTGGTGCCCAAAGCACCAGCAGCAGCACATTATACACGACTGCATAGAGTGCAGACCAGTGAACATACAATATACAGTAAGGACAGTAATAGAACAACAAACCAATATACATGAGAATAGAAAACTGACCATTAGCAGCAGGTAGTGATGAATCATAGCTGATTCAGAATTTGAAGTGCTGTGATGGGAAGTGTGAAATATTAATAGTGGGTGTTGGTAGGGGTCTAGATTAGGTTTTCAAGTGGCACTGTATTCACAAGTGTAAATTATTTATTAACATATATTTAAGATAGCAAATGTGGACAGAGGGAGGTCTGTGTTGTGTCATGATTACATATCACCTTATTTATTAAATGTTACTAAGTTTACTTTGTTTGTGTATTATAAATGACCCAAACAAGAGGCCTAGGCACGAGTCTTGTATCATAGTTCCCCAGATATCACAGTATATGAGAATATAAGCACCTCTAGCTTTACATACCGCCATGTGTTGTTGTGTATTACTGAAACAGACATACACAACAACTATATATATATATAACACTATATCGATAGTGAGTCTTTTTAATTTCTACTTCTGAATGGACTTGACATTATTTTCATTTCTATATCAGTTCCACCTTAAATGGTGCAGCACGGGGGTTGAACTGTAACTACTAGAATGGAAAAGCTGCACGATTTAAGGTGGAACGGAACATTCGAGTAAGGAAGCCACGTTCAGGCACGTGGAACTGGAAATATGAAACTGGTTTCCGGGGACTCTTAACATACGGACTTCTTACTACTTCAACCAGAAACTATAGGTTTATTTGTGCACATTCAGAGAAATGTGAATGAAATAATTGCTGATTTTCTGATTTCTCTAATAAAATTGTATTAGAAACGAAAGTGGTTTTAAATTGAACGTAGTTTGATGATTCTCACGTCTGTGCCGTCCAATGAAAACAGACTAATTTGTTTGTCGGCGCGAAGCATCATGGGATTTCGACTTTATTCGTAGTAAAAGCTAATTATTCCTTCATTGCAAATACAATTCAGACAACATTGATTGTGATTAGTGTTTTACAGATGTTTTTAAATGTTTTTAAATGTTCTCTTAACCTGGGATAGCATAGAAAAATGTGCAATCTGTCAGCCCACCATCTTTGTGATTCTTTGGTACTTTAATAAATACGCTGGTTAGCGGCTTCGAAAGTTAAGACTATACTTTCAGGGATCATTTCTATAGTTTCTTACTTGGAAATTTGATTTGAAAGTGTTGAGTCTCTCTAACCACGATGATGAGTAATAATGTACTTTCCTGAGCGTGAATCGGATATTGGTTTATGAATAAATTCACGAACCTTTATCATTGATGACCGTTCTCTACTCTTTATAGAGTTGAAGAGGGAAAGTGCATCATCAGAGTGATTAGACTTACAATACGGTGTAATAATAGAAGAGTGATCGCTGACGCACTACAAAGTGATTTGTGAAATTCACCATGACTAATAGGACACAATGTACTAGCATATACTATAGTTACTAATGGAATGTAGGGGCTCTGATATGTCTTTTATTAACTGATGGTACACAGCAGTGTTGGAAAATTCTAAAGTAACTGAGAGGATACAGGGGGGCTGGCACATTTTACAGTTATTGTTGATATAAGGGGGGGCTGGTACATTTTACAGTTATTGTTGATATAAGGGGGGGGCTGGTACATTTTACAGTTATTGTTGATACAAGGGGGGGCTGGTACATTTTACAGTTATTGTTGATATAAGGGGGGGCTGGTACATTTTACAGTAATTGTTGATATAGAGGGGGGGTTGGTAAATTTTACAGTAATTTATGGGACACAGGGGGGCTGGTTAATCGTACAGTATCTGATGGGATATATGGATGCTGGGCAGGTAAGTTTTACAGTAATTCATGGGATATAGAGGGGCTGGTAAATTGTATAGTAACTGATGGGATATAGAGGGGCTGGTAAATTGTATAGTAACTGATGGGATATAGAGGGGCTGGTAAATTGTATAGTAACTGATGGGATATAGGAGGGCTGGTAAGTTTTACAGTAATTTATGGGATACAGGGGGGCTGGTAAATTGTATAGTAACTGATGGGATAGAGGGGAGCTGGTGAATTGTATAGTAACTGATGGGATAGAGGGGAGCTGGTAAATTGTATAGTAACTGATGGGATAGAGGGGGGCTGGTAAGTTTTACAGTAATTTATGGGATATAGGAGGGCTGGTAAATTGTACAGTAACTAATTAGATAGAGGGGAGCTGGTAAATTGTATAGTAACTGATGGGATATAGGAGGGCTGGTAAGTTTTACAGTAATTTATGGGATATATGGGGGGCTGGTAAATTGTATAGTAACTGATGGGATAGAGGGGGGCTGGTAAGTTTTACAGTAATTTATGGGATATAGGAGGGCTGGTAAATTGTACAGTAACTAATTGGATACAGGGGGGCTGGTAAATTGTATAGTAACTGATGGGATAGAGGGGGGCTGGTAAGATTTACAGTAATTTATGGGATACAGGGCGGCTGGTAAGTTTTACAGTAATTTATGGGATATAGGGGGGCTGGTAAATTGTACAGTAACTAATTGGATACAGGGGGGCTGGTAACTTGTATAGTAACTGATGGGATAGAGGGGGACTGGTAAGTTTTACAGTAATTTATGGGATACAGGGGGGCTGGTAAGTTTTACAGTAATTTATGGGATACAGGGGGGCTGGTAAATTGTATAGTAACTAATTGGATACAGGGGGGCTGGTAAATTGTATAGTAACTGATGGGATAGAGGGGGGCTGGTAAGTTTAGCAGTAATTTATGGGATACGGGGGGGCTGGAAAGTTTTACAGTAATTTATGGGATATAGGGGGGCTGGTAAATTGTATAGTAACTGATGGAATATATGGGTGCTGGGCTGGTAAATTATATAGTAACTACTGGGATAGAGGGGGGCTGGTAAATTTTACAGTAATTTAAGGGATACAGGGGAGCTGGTACATTGTACAGTAACTAATGGGATACAGGGGGGCTGGTAAATTTTACAGTAATTAGTGGGATACAGGGGGGCTGGTAAGTTTTACAGTAATTTATGGGATATAGGGGGGCTGGTAAATTGTATAGTAACTGAGGGGATGTATGGGTGCTGGGCTGTTGAAGAACTATGTTCCTCGAAAAATATTCAAAAGGATTTACATATTTCCCCCTCTACTCTGCATAATATTAGAGTGCATAATATATAAGGGCACAAGACTAAGCTGAATAACTCTGATCTCCAATCCCTGAGACGGCACTGCTTCAAGAACCATCTTTCAACAACAGCTCATATAACCACATGGGCAGGGGATTAATTTGGCAAACCTTTTTCAAGCACTGCAACACAAAGTCACATTCACAACCACCACCAAAAACTTTACTGTGCAAAACAGAAGCCATATGTTAACCATGTCCAGAAGCAGTGTAAACTTGTTTGCGCTCTGAGGAATCTGGAACGGAACTTCACACAGTGGAAATGCGTATTGTGGTCAGATGAATCAGTCTTCCAGATCTTTCTTGGCAGAAATGGACACCATGTGTCACTTGGTTATTAGCAACGAGTCCAATGTCAAGGTGTGTGATGGTATGGGCTCAGAGCGTCAGTGCTCATTTACACTCCTTGAAACAGCATTAATACAGATTACATTGAGATCTTCTAACATTTGTTTGGAGGAAAACATCTTTTCCAGTGACCTCTCTCCAATAGTAAGTGTGTGGAGAATTTAAAAAACGAGAAATGACAACACCCTTTAGAAATAACCGTTGCACATGTTACGTGTTACATGTGTTTACAGCAAGAACAGTACAAAATAACACCTGAATACACATCTCTTGGTATTCTCAGTGTAAAAACAGTGTCTTGTAAGTGTGTTAAAAAGGAATGGCAACATTACAATGCGGTAAATGCTTTACAGTCCCAACTTTTTTTGGAATGTGTTGCAGGCCTGAAATGTAGGAATTGATGTTTATTAACAAATGAAATAAAGTTGATGTGTTCATACTGTCTACTGATAGGTCAAGGTAAATGTAATAAAAACTTGTTTTGCATTTTCTCTACTGTCTCAACTTTTTCTGATTTAGGGTTGTAGATAGAACTTTTACTCAAGATGTTTTGCAGATGCTGGACATACTAAGTTATTCTGTTTTTAGAGGTAGTTTGTATTCATAGTTATCAATTGTACTTTGGACTCATGCTTTCACTGCTGGAGTATGTATTTATTTGTACTTTACAGACCTCTGATTAAAATGTACAGAGGTTTCAAATGGGGAAAATCGATCAAACGAGGCAGGCAAGCTAAAACAGACATCTCTCTCTCTCTCTCTCTCTCTCTCTCTCTCTCTCTCTTTCGAGCACGCTCACTCACTCACTCACTCACTCTGCACTTGGTATGAAAACCATTTGACCGCACTGAACGCAGCCGAGAGGATCTGCAGAAGTACTCAAGAGTGCATACTTCTCTTCAAACGCAGGAGAAGGAAATTCGCCCTTGGCCGGTCAGTTTTGCGGGAAGCAGACGGGACTGCAGTCGAAAGCTCCTCATTTTGAAGACATTTTCATTCTTCACCGAACCAGTCAGCTCGGCCTCGGCCAGACCACCCTGCAAGGACAGTGGAGCTGAACTTCAGTTCTGCACGTGCTGCATCTGCGTAGAGGTGCTGCGTGACAAGTTCCTGAGTTCGCACTGACTCTCCACAGCGCTACGTTCATCAGTCGCGCTGGACCAGATGGTCACATAAAGCATGAAGCAAATGTTCAGTGTTTGTTCGGATGAAAGAACCTTTCGATCCGTCTCGGCGAACCTGGAGGACTTTGACTCCATACGGAGTGTTCTTCTTTTCAGGTGAGTGAAAAACCCGGAATTTCTCCAGTTTCTCCAGACTGTGGAAGTAATGAACTCGCTTCTGGACCGTTAGGTAATCCGCAAACCGTGCGCGTTGTTTATTCGTCGACCTGCTTTAAACCACTGCAGTGGACTAAAGTGCTAAAGTGTTTGATACCACAATTTACAGAATCTTAGAAGGTTAAAAAAGACGTAGGTTAACGTTTTCGTAGGTTAACAGTTTTTGTGTAAACTGTTATTATAGAATCACCTTGTAACCCTGGTCCCTCGTCACAGGTTGAACCTTTGCCAAAATGATTAGTCCATAAAAGACGCTGTAATTCATGTGAAGGATTTTTAGGTCAGTTGAACGTATAAATGTTATTATTTTTTTAAGAATTGAGCGTGTAATTGTAATATTAGTGTGTTTATTCGCCAGTTCGTCGCCTTGTAAACACAATTTCCAGCGCATTCAGCCGCACAACGGAAAGCTTCCACGTTGCCGCGGCAACGGCAACTTTCCACCAATCACGCTTGGCGACGACGTCGCGTGACACGGTTAAAGGACCCGTATGTTGACAACATGGCGAGGGTATGTCAGCTCTCATCACGGAGCAGACGGAGAAAAAGCCTCTTTGATACGCTGAAACCGTTCTTTATTGAGAGTAGAAACTGAGGAGCGTGTACTCATGGCCTCTAGCCGGCCGGAGGAGCGCTCCATTGTGAGAGAGGAGGGCGAAAGGAGTGAGGAGTTCGGAGTAAACCATGGGAGCGATACAGAATCCAGTGCGTCGAGTTCCAGTTACTCCGACTACTCAGAGTAAGACTTAACAGCTTTACAGACACACAGCAAATTAAAAAAAGTGTGAGCAGTTAAACGTAGACTTCTCAACGTGTAACATGCTGTACAAACCTTCTGTACCTGAGTGAAAGTGGAATTATCCTAGCAGTTGTGTTTCCGTTTGAATTAAAGTACAAACGTATCTCAGAATTCCCTTAAAGGAGAATTCCACCAGCTTATTTCTCCATAAATTTCTCCGTAATATAGGCTTTGAGATGTAAGCAGAATCATTCAGAGTGGTTTAATATGAAGTGCTTCCTTGCAAAGAAACCCACAGACTAATTTCTTTACAGTGTTGGCGATGAAGGAACCTGGAGCCACAATGTCTATATCACTAATATAACTCTTTTATTTACTGTCCAAACCCGCCAGTGAGCCTGCACATGTGTTCAAGAATGTTTTATGTGATGTTGATGACGGTAAAATGGACATAAATCTAATTTTGTGCTCTCTGTGGTTTGTATCCCTTCACCATGAATAGATTAAATTAAATGGATTTAATTACAGTTTAAGCCAAAACAGTATTCATAACTATTCCACATAATGTCTTTCTCTAAGGGAGCGTTCAAAGCAGTACACTCTTCAAACTTCTGGTTCCTATGACCACTATGAACAATTGTAACTCAGCAGGTTTGTCTGAAAAAAATGTATTTTCACATCAAACCACTCTGAATGACTTTGTGTACTCCAAATTGTATTATGTAAATTGGTTCAGTTCACCTTTAAAATAAAATATCTATTGTATTTCTAAATAATTTCTAGAATTCACGCAGCTGCTTTAGATTACTACACAAGGAATAAAGAGTGCAGACCTGAACAAATGAGTTTACTGAATATTCTTTGTTAAGTATTTGTTCATTTCAAAAACAATATAGCTGCAATAACACATGATATATGGATAGAATACACCTGTCGTTTCCCAAGTAATATTTTTCCAAAGGGTATTTCTATTTTCACCCAAATAGAAAAGTTTTATAGTGTTTGACTGTGCCAGGTTTCTTAGTATTCACTGGCTACTGCTTGCGTCTACACTAAAAATAATCAAGGAAGCTTAGTCCAGTGACTCCATCTGAGAAAAAAAAGAAAAACCCTCATTTTCCTCTTTCAAATTTGGGGAGAAGTTTCTGTTTCCAATTTGAAAAGCCAGCCTTCATAAATAATTATATGCTGTTCCCCATCTTTAGTGAATTTATGGATGTGGTTTCCAAGAGCTCACCACAGAAATGGTGTGGCTTAATTTAGAGTGAGGGAAGAAAACTTATGCCTAGGTGGATACAGTATTGCTGTTTTTATAGAGTATTGTGTTGAATGGATGTGGGGCGTGTGAGTTTTTACACAAGCGATCATGAGCTGTAATACTATTCACCCTGTGCAGGAAGCACATAATAATATGGGGTTTATAATGACGTTTCGATCACATCAGCCTGATGATGTATTATATACAGGGACATATAAAACATTTAAACCCACTTGTGAGGTTTTAGGTCAGATTCCGGTTGTTGTTTTAAATTGGGTCAGCGAGTACAGGCAAAAAATGCTGACTTGTATATTAATAGTGGATGCATGAATAACAGCACTCCATAGCATATGATCTACTGTCGAAAAGCGGCCTGCAGAAGAGGGCAGAAGATTACTAAGGCAGATTATGTTTGAGAAAATTACATGTCAATGGTGACGCTTCATAAAAGCTGAAGGTCATTTACAGTCCTAAACTTTGCTCTGTCTGGAAGATTTTAAGGTCAGGTTTTCCAGAGTTTTCCGTTGACAACATTGCTGGTTTATGACCTAGTGAGAAATAATACTCAACAGTTACAAATAATACTACACAATGCTTTCTGGTGTATTGATTTTATGCCCTGTTAATAGTTGTCCCACAGTGGTCTACAAGCTTGCAGGCAACTCTTTTTCTGTTCTGTATCTTAGTGACCTTGAGCCTGAGTGGCTGGATGATGTACAGAAGAACGGTGAACTGTTCTATCTGGAGCTAAGTGAAGGAGAAGAGGAAGCTGTCCTGGCGCAGGTTGCCGCCAGTCAATCTGCTGCCACCAATCATGTGCGCTTCAGTGAAAAAGAGGCGGAGATCATCACTGATGAAGGCAAAAAACGCAAAGACTCCAGCGCAAAATCAGGACCAAAACTCAAAAAGTTGGCTAAAATCCTGGGACGCAAACGACGGCCGTCTCAAAGGAGAGGGGCTGATGGAAAAGATGGCAGGACTTCTCAGCAGCCAGCCTCTATCTTGAAGAACCAGACGGGGCAGCGGCCCGGTCTGGTGGTCCAGCAACCGCATCTAAAGGATGTGTGTGTTTACTTGAACCCCAAGCGGTTGGGCAGCACATCTCCCCCTCCCCCAGAGAAAGGGGGGCTGCTTGAAGCTTTGCTGGGAGTGGTCCACCGGGGAGGGGAGAGTAAAGGCCGAACAGGGGAGAGATTGGTCATCCATGGCCTGGTTCCCCACAGCCCAGCTAGCAAGTGTGCACAGATTTTAATTGGTAAGTGAAGCCTAGTTTCAGTGAATGTACACATTTGACAGGCTTGATTGACCTGAACTCATTAGGGTTGGTGTGGGGGATGTAGCTCACAATGCTTTAAATGCTTTTTCACAACACGTGATATGTCACAATATATTTATTCTGTCGTTTGATAAGTTAATAAGATCATGTCACATTTTAAAATTACGGATAAAAATTTTTATTCAGCATTTCACAGTGCTGCCATAAATCTAATAAAACAGATGTAATCATTCTTACTTTTAATGAGAAATTATGGTCTGTGTTTAGAAACTGATGATCTCTGCCATATGCTCAAAAAAGCATTTTGATACATAATTTATCACAATAATCTTAAATATTATCATACCGCCCTCTCCTGCATTATTGATGTGTATCCAGATAGCATACAGATGTCTGCCACATGTGGGCAAAGATATGGCACTGGTGGCCCCCGTTAGCACTGGCAACTTGCATGTGAGCCAAAGGTGGCCCTCATACAACAAAAAAAACTCATATGGCCCACATGTTCCAGAACAGATTTGGTACTTTTCTGGCAGCCATATGGACAAGCTGCCCACATGCAACCTGCATGTGAGCCAAAAGAAATGAAGGCTGAGTTGTAGCTGGATTCTGGCCCATATTATCCCTGAGTTATGGTTTAATTCAGGTTAGGTTGTGGTGGAGGTCCGGTACCCTGATCCGGATGAAGTCATTGCCATTATTCCACAGCAGTATGTGGGCCGGATGAAAGTTAAAAGTATGGGCCAGAACAGGGCCATGACTCAGGGCCATGTTTATATATGGGAATACATTGGACTGGTCTTTCAGTTCAAATTTCACAATCCTTACAATACTCTCAAAATACTCTCATGGGCATGTTCAAGTGAAGTAGGAGGTTTACTGTAGTGAGTTGTTGCTTGGTGATGATTGTTTGCAAACTTAGGTGTTCAAACTTCATTAGATTGCATAGTTGTAGTAGTTAGATAGATAGATAGATGATAGATAGATAGATACTTTATTGATCCCATAGGAAATTTAGCAGCCAGTAGCAGTTACACAGTACAAAACAAAGTACAAAACACAGTACAAAAAACAATAAGGTATATAAAGAAGAATAAAGAATTCCAATAGTAAAAAAGAATATATACAAGAACATATGAATACAGACTATACACCCTGACTGTAGGTAAAAAGGTAGTGTAGTAATAAATTAGGTAATGTGTAAGAGAAAAACGGGTATCAGTAGATATATGACAGTACTGAGATATTTATTAAAAAATAAATAAATGTGCAAAGATTGTGTTTCAGTAAATGTTAAATAGTGTTAAAAAGTGTCCAGGAGTGCAAATGTACAGGATGTACAGCAAAGTGTCAAATAGTGTCTATGATTGCAAATGTACAGGACATACATCAAAGTGTCAATAGTGTCTATGAGTGCTGACATAAGATGTCCAGTAAAGTGTCAATAGTGTCTATGAGTGCTGACATAAGATGTCCAGTAAAGTGTCAGTAGTGTCTATGAGTGCTGACATAAGATGTCCAGTAAAGTGTCAATAGTGTCTATGAGTGCTGACATAAGATGTCCAGTAAAGTGTCAATAGTGTCTATGAGTGCTGACATAAGATGTCCAGTAAAGTGTCAATAGTGTCTGGGGGTGCAGATGTACAGTAATGTGATTACAGTACAAAGAAAAATAAACTGTAATTTGAACATAAGGGACTTGTTCCTCATCTGTCCTCCTCCCTCTTCCGGCTCCACTGGGAGGAATTGAAGAGTCTGATGGCTCTCGGGACAAAGGATCTCCTGAGTCTGTCTTTAGAGCAGTTCTGTGACAGGAACCTGCCACTGAACTAAGCAGTTTGTGCAGTGTCCTCCTTTCTGCTACCGTAGTCACAGAGTCTAGCTCCACACCAACCACGGACCCCGCACGTCTGACCAGCTTGTCCAGACGCATTTCTTCTCTCTTTTTCATGCTACCTCCCCAGCACACCACAGCATAGAAAAGACAGCTGGACACCACAGTCTGATAGAACATCCACAGGAGCTTCCTACGGATGTTAAAGGATCCCAGCTTCCTCAGAAAGTAAAGCCGGCTCTAGTTGCATTTTACAGTACTGTTAAGAAAACAAAATAAAACCTACAGTACACCATAAAAATACAATAATACAGAAATATTAATAATCCTACAACTATTACACATGATTTGTATTCAGTGTTTTACTAACTAATTTAATTAATCCTGCATTATTAGGCTCACCCCGTAATGAATCATACAAGGCACGCGATTGGTCTGTGAGTTTATTGCACCGCAAAGCCCGTATACTGTAAAGACAAAAAAAAAGCCGCTTAAAATAAACACAGTCTAAATTAAATCAGTAGTTTATCGATTTTGGTCAGCACTGGACAATGTCTGGGTCCGGATCGTGGTCCGCCTATTAGTGGCCTCTAATCTAAACCATTTGTTGTCCTGGTTTGCGGGGGGGCAGAAGGCAGGAAAGTCAGCAGTCCATCAGGACAGACACACATGTCCAACTCGCCGACTGTATGTCTTTGAACTGTGTGAGGAAACCGGAGCACCCGGAGGAAACCCACACAAACATAGGGAGTATTTGCAAACTCCACATAGAAAGGATACTGAAACCAAGGACAGTTTTAATAAGGTCACACAGCTACCTACTGCGCCACTTTGCCACCCCCCATGTAGTTAGTCAGTGTTTTTTTAGGTACTCATAATATCCACAATATGCTCCCAACAGAGGTCTGCAACATAATTGATCTTGATAATGATTAAATAATGTCATATTGCTTTCCCACCACCTCAAGTCTATTCTAGTTTGCTCAGTTTGTGGCCATCATATAAAATACTCATTATACATGCTTGGATTTGCATACATGCTGCTTTGCTGCTTGTACAATAATGTTTCACCGTTATGTAAAAGAAATATTTATTAATAATAAATTACATTATTTATTGAACTTTGCTTTTTGATAAAAATAACTACTTTATTCATGTTATATCACAGGCTTGATTTCTTCCGCTGTACAACTTTGGAGTCATTACATAAGAGAAGGATTGAATCAGTGCTTGTATGTTGGGTTTGTCTGGAGTAAACATATTGGTCTTTTTTAGGTGTCCAAAAACCTCAGTATGGAAGAAGAGGTCGAAATAACTTGTTTCACTAAATGCTTTGTGACTGTTTTTGTGTTTATTTACATGAAAGAGCCCGCGAGTGCTGCAAATCCGCAGTAGTCCTATTCCAGACAGACCAAAGGAATTCCGGAGGAATTACACTACTGAGTAGATCACCACAAGCTAGCTTTTTACGAGTGGTTCTGAAACGCCTGCCCATACTAAAGCAATTAGACTATTTAAATATCTGAAATAACGCTGTAAAACACAGATAGGAGCGCCCAGATCTACCAAAGGCAGGTGGAGGAGGCCTTTGTTGTGCAGAAGCAGGAGAATATTCAGAGCAGATAGTGTATCTTAAAGCAGAGGCTGATAATCCTGGTGTTGAGTTACTTTTCCATGTGATTTTGTTTACTTATTAAAGAATTGAACAACTATGTTCTCCATTGGTAGTGAACTTAAGGTTATTAGCCCATCATTTCTTTTTCAGGGTTTATGACTACTGAGCTTGTCTTTCTTTTTTAGGTGATGTCCTTGTTGCTGTTGACGACGTGGATGTGACATCAGAAAATATCGAGCGAGTTCTCTCATGTATTCCTGGACCGACACAGGTGTGTTTGCATTTCAGCAGACCACCCGGCATTCACTGCCCTTTTAAAAATCCTCAGTGGTGGGAGAGTCCGTTTTTGTAGATTATGTACTTATTTAGGTATCTTGTTTCCTACAGTTTCATGCTTTCAGGGCATCGTAAACTCGTCTAAGCATTTCAGCGAAGCCTCTGGGGTTTACCGAAAGCAGTTTAGTCTCCAACAGGAACTGAAAGTAAACTGCAGTGTAAGCCAATTAGAAACAGCTTCTATCCGTTAGCCCACATGTCTTATCTGTTTTACATGTGTTGTTTTTTAGCATGTCTAAGCACCACTAATACTGCCTCACCAGTATATAGTTGTAGTTGCTGGCAGGCTGGAGGGCTTAACACTGCTGTGAGCCTCTGGAATTGTTTTAGACTTTCATGGAAGGCTGCCTGTTCACTAAAAAAGGGTATTTGGAAATGGAAAAAGGGTTCTAAAAGTAGAAATATACCTCTTGGCCTGTAGGATATCACTGCAAATGGTGGTCCCTAGACAAGTTGAATATAAATAGACTTCTAGGAGCATTAGGCCTACCTTTTATCACAGCAACACAGTCCAGACTACAAGCAACCTTAAGAAATTACACTTAAACATTTATGTTAAAGGCAAGGGTGTATGTTATCCTTCCCTTCTTTGTGTTTCTGACAAGAACACCATAACCATCACTTTCCAGAGCTTATTTTACTTGGCAATGTGGCTCCACTGTGGGAAGATATTCTAAATAGCTTATTAATGTGGAAATGTTTCATTGGAGAGGTTAAAAAAAATCAAACTCTGAAAAGAGAAGAGCAACCATGTAGTTGTGGGCAGAGAGCAGCCTGAGGCTTTTACAGAAAGTGTTCATCTATAAAGATTATATCTCATTAAATGCATCTTATTTAAGGAACGTTTGAGACAAATTAATCCCCTAAACACAGGCTTCTTGTTCCAGCATGCTGAGTTTTGTCCTTGGGTGCCCTATTTCTGTGTTCGCTGAATCAGGAATTACGAAGAAGTAGGGGGAAAAAAATAGAGCACTTCAAGACATCAGAGAGTGAAAGTTTCTGTTGTTTGCAGACATCTTTTACATGTTTTACATTTAAATCCCCAAGAAACATTACACACCTTTTATTTCTATGTAGCTTATTCTTGCTGTTGGTGGTACGCAATATGTGAAGTGAGCCCAACAGAAAACGTTTCATTAACTGAAGATTTTTGATGTAAATGAAAAGAGATCATTTTGATATTAAGCTTCTCTTTGACAGTGTGTCAAAATTTAAAATGTGAAAGTGATGCTGTTTGTTGCTGGTCAGAGGTAAAACTGCAGTGTGGAACTATTTCACTGTTTCTATGTGACATCTAGACACAAGAGCTACCAGTTGCTACACCAAATACATAAAAATTATAGAAGTAAAGAAATACACTTAACTAAATAACTAAAATATTTATAAACTACTGAATGACCAGTGTTGAGGACATTGTGGCAGTTACTATAGTTGACACACTGTATTAATTTGGTAAATTAATTTTATGTAACATATTTTAATTTATTGTAGCTTTCACCCCAGTGTGTCCTGAGTTTTGGCCAAAAAAGTCCTAGGACTGATGTATTTCATCTAATCCAATCACAAGGTTAACTTTATTTATCCACTGCACACAGCCTTATTATAACTATGCATTCCCCAAGACCTCCACTTCAACTCAACAAAACAAAAAGCTAACCAAGCTACTGAGCCAGATCGTCTTGTAGTCGGTCTGCTTGGCTGTTGCTTACTAAGGGGTTTGTGGGCACAGCAGGGTGGTCTGAAGTACGGCCTGCATATGTAGAGCTCATTTCACATACTTCTTCCCTCTCAGGCTGTTGTGTTTAGTTCAGCATGAGTGGTGCAGCTGATTGCAGGTCTTGGACAGAGTCAGTTAAGTGTGCTCATTAGATTAAGACTAACGGTGCTCAGATTAGAATATTTAGGAAAGTCAGTGATAGCTAAATATCGGCTGTCTTACATTTCTTCTGTGACCTATTCTGTTACAATACGCTAAAATAAATGTCTTCAGAATACGTTTAGAAAACATTTAGAATGCATTATACATCTTTGTCAGGCATATGAAAACAATTACTCTCAACCCAAACAAACAGCATCTAGGTCTTCATCAAGGTCGTACATTATAGTATAATATTACACACAGTTAAGCATTAGGAGTGTAACAATACACTCAGGCCACAACTCAATTCATCATACTTGGTCCACAATTTCTTTGAAGGAAATAACTACTTTCATGTTGTTGCACAATGTTGTAATGACACTAGAGCTGGGAGGCAGGAGGAGTGCTGGAGCGAGGTGCTGGTTGCTTAAAACCCATAGTGTTAACCCAGTGTAGCTGCATTGGTTGACATAATAAAATGTCTATTATCCACAATGCATTGCCACACCTCCACAATGCACATTCACACAGTTTTGCACTGTGATATCACAATTTCACAGTCTGTTGTTATACCACTTTTAAGCACTATTTTCCACTCAGGCAGGACTGTAGGACAGTGTATCTGGCACAAAGCATTGGGTTAAATGTATCTCTCATTAACATATCCACTACTGAAGTCATCCCTGTTCAGTCCAGTCATGTTGCAAAGGAGTTTAGTAACATTAAAATTACAGCTGGGTGATATTGCAAAAATATGATATCATAGTACTGCAAGGAGTTTTTCTTGATACAAGATCAGTCACAGTACAGAACAGTTCCAATATCTGATGAGTTGGAAAAGACAAAGTAGTACCACATTAAAAATATTCTGTAAAAATGTATAAATACAGTGATTTGGCTCTCTTTGTAGTTAAACATGCAGCTGGTCATTAATCGTTACTGATGATATCAACTGTACTGGGATGCTCAGTTAAGCATATTGTTGTATATTGTGATGTAATTCATTACAATAATATTAAGTGTTGTTATATTTCCCAGCCGTTATTGAGATTTATAATTATTCTACGTGTTTTAGCAGGATCAAGCATGTTTGCTACTTATTCAATATTCAAATTAATGGTGTTTCTTTACAGATTGTATGTGATTTATTTGGGGTATGTATATTATAAAGCTAAAATGTAAAAAGTAACTGTATTGCCTTTTCAAAATGTAACTTGTGAGACACTTAATTTCCATATTCTGAATATATATTCCCTGTAGATTTATAAGTATACATGCATCCCCTGTACTTCACATTATTCAGTATTCAGAATACCTGAATTCCTAATATGCATTGTATTACATCTCAGCCCTGCAAATTCACTCAATGAGTTTAGCTGGTTTCATTGTTGTCTTAATATCTTATAAATACTTATAATGTTTTACACTATGTTCCCTGAAATGTATTATTAATATTGAGACAAGTTTTGGATGTTCTTATTAAGTTTCCATTGTTTAGGGTTTTAACCAAAATTGTTGAGTATCATTTTCTTTATTCCAAGCTTTAAGCTGATTGTTTTCTGAGATGCTGTTGTTGGCAGTTTTTTACTAGCCGGATTTGTGAGGAGTGTAGGCTCTCTCGCAGCATGCACTGATTTACTGTCAGCTATCAGTGAAATCTTAGATAGTAGCTACCAATCATTTTCATGTTTTTCTATAAGCGTAACAGGACGCTGCTGATTTCCCAGAAGGCTTTTCTTTTGATCGCTCCTCAAGCCGCCTGCGTTCAGTTCGGCAGCCTAAAAAGGACGGAATGTCAAAATTACAGAGTTGCGTCGCCGTGGCAGCGATGGTGGTTATGGCACGGCTCGTATTTGGAGGCCACAGGAAAAGTATCATTACTCTGCGGAGCGAAGGAGGAGAGACAGAGGGCAAGATGGAGGGATGTAGGGGGAGAAAGGAACTGATTAGAGGATGAGTGCAGGGAGCAAATTACACCACAGGAGTAAGAGGACAAAAAGACATGAAATACTTATCCTTAATTTCTTTGTCCACATGCGGGATTACATGGCTGTGCGCTGTCGTAGGGCTTGTGGAAGATTGCCCTTCTTTTGTTTAATGAGTTCGGTTCACTCTAAGCTGTATTGTTTACTGGCATTTAGTGTTGAACACGGTGCCCTTCTGTGTTAAAAGCGACATTATTATGAGGGGCTGTTTTAACTAGCATGGAATAAGACCATTTGCATCGGCAGCATTTCTATACAGTTACGTCACCGGTCGCAAATCCACAAAAACGCCAAACCATAACTGCATTATATTTCAGGCCACTGTGCAAAAAACCCCAACACTGTACCATGCTTTCATTGTGAAACATATTATCCTGAGGTTTGAGTGGTGGTTCACGGTGGAGAGAAATGACACATTCCGATCTTTTGAAATCTGGTTGGTAAAGCGCTGTGGATGATTGTAGGCAGCAGAACATTAAGCTAGAGCTCAAAGGCTTTGCTGTGGTGGCACAGTTCAGCACCACAATGAACCAGGTTTTAGCCAAGCTTTTGGTATACATTCATTTTAAATATACAGTTTAGTTTCCCAGGCTGTGGTAGATTCCTGTTTAGCTCCCAAAACGTAGTTTTTATCAACTCTTTGCTGCAGAGAAGTATTGTTAAAATGCATACTAAATGACACAGTCAAAACTAGACATCATCTAAATGGCAGGACAGTTTTGTCTTTTATCTTATAGATGTTAAAGTAAAATTCCTCTAATTTTTCAGGATTGATATGTGAATAAAGATGTTCAGAGGGGTTTGCAGTGGTGGTGATAGGAACCAGGTATGAGGCCAAGCTCAAAATGGCAAAACATCTTATGCAGTATGAAAAACAAGTCATAACACAAAAAAGCATAGAAGCTTTTTTTCTTTCATTTTGGTAAATAGTGAAATTTTGCAGGTTAAATAATCTTTTACAGAAACAGTATTCAGTATTGTTTACCTCAGCACTGATGTATTCAAGCAGTTGAAAAACATTGCCATGTTAATTTGTGCTTATTGTGTTTAAATCTGGACTCTGGTCAGCCAATACAAACAAGTTCGGAACAAGTTTTGCCTGGGAGTAATGTTAATAATGGAAAAACTGTGAATTATCTGAAAAAGCTGGTTTTCTTTTGTCCTCCATTGGCCAGTATGTTTTCTTGCACTGTAGATGTATTTTTAAAAACATGTTTTAAGCCCAACCCTAAAACTATTGCAAAAAAAATCTCTGGCATCAAGAACATGTTTATAATTGTTTCTAGTCTGAAGTTTCTCACATCAATATTTTTGAAAAATTTGTGGAATTCTGTCAGATTTAACTCCTCTGCTTATTAAAAAGGCAGTAGTGCCTTAAAGTCAGAGAGTTGGAAGAGGGAAATTGCGACTCTCTGCAGAGCTGTAGCCCGCCCACAACCGAATTTGACATCTCTCACTGTTGAAACAAGCTACTTTTTTAAAAGCTGTTAAACTTATCTTAGTCTCCGTCGCACACATAGACAGCGAGGCAGTATTTAAGGTGTGAATATGGCAGTGTGTCTCCAATCCGCCAGCTTACTTCTTTGTTTTCCGTGTGGGGTTAGACAGTCATGGAAATAGAAGCCCTAATTGTGCATCAGAATGACCATAAAATAAGAAACAATGCATTGTTTATAATCACATGCCCATTGTATAACAGGAAACAGATGGGGAAGAAGAGTCTGCAGCCTTTACTGACCACATGGATGCTCTTGAATGCTGTAAACGTCTTTAGCTGCAGCTCTGGAGAGCCAAAGCACTGGCTGGTTTTTGTGTTTTTTACATCTTAGGGCAATTTTTCAGCTATTGACTGACTCCATTATGACTGAAATGCAGGGTTTTATATTTATATAAACATTCAAATGAACATGTGGTGTCATTTTTCAGTATTAAAGTAGGGGAACCCTATAGACAATAGACAGTAGTAAATACATACCCAGAGCTCATGATTGTGCGACACATGCTGAAATGTTTTCGAGTGGTTCGGCATGTTCATCTATGGCTGTGGTCCATGTATCTCCTGCAAAGTTCTGTTTCAGCACCTGATTGAAATAATCAATGTGTTCATTGAGGAGAATCAGTGACAGGTGTTGTGGATTAGAGTTGGAACTAAACTGTGTGGGAGGGTGGCTCTTTAGGAATGAACAGCAGAGTATCTGAAGAGGGTGATGAAAAGTTGAGAGTTTCTTGGCTTGTGGTTGCCAGTCCTGTTGTTGAAATGTGCAATGTATCACTTTAAAACTGATAAAATTGTTGAATTCTGTTTGTCTGAATTGTTACCTACACACCCACAGAGTTGGTAACAGTTGCGCATCAGACCACATCGTTGTGGCCACTACATGCTAACCTCCATAGATTTCACTATTCAAAGTTGTTAAATGTGCTTTATATTAAAAGTGTGTGGCATCCCAGAATTATAAACCAATAGCTTTACAGATTTATTCATTTTTATTAAACATGGTTCTATTTGGAGAAAAGGTTTCATACACCCTACTGAGACAACTATACTGACTTTGGCCACACGACTCAGTATTACATATTTCCATAATCAGCATTCAGCTCATTCTCCCTTTATTTCCTAACTAAATCCCCCCTGAAGCAGCACCGTGCTGGGTCTCATCTGCCCGTAACACAAAACACATGATATGAAGTATAAAACGATAGATTTGGCTCCAGTAAATTGAGTTTTTCTCTACATTTTGGCCAAGTCCTCGCCCTAGAGGTTTTGTGCAGTGCCAGTCAGAAAGATTTTTGGCTTTTATGTCCAGCAGTGGTTCCTCAACCTAGTCCTGTAGTAGTACAGCTATTCCATATATTTTTCTATGTTCAATTGAGTTTGTTTAATACTTTGCTTCAGTAAAACATTCTTCGGAATAATGACAAACAATAAAATGTTTTCTCCACGTCTTGCCTCGGACTGCTCTCCCCATGTAATGCCCCCCAATGTTATCAAAAACAGGTTTGCACACTTACATGACGTTTTGTTGCATACGACAATTTGAACACCCCTAGTCAAGTAATGTTTCCTCTTAAGGAAAGACACATAATCTTCTACAGGAAACACACTTAAATATGTTTTTTCAACAAATGTGCTGAGTTTAACATGTTTTATTCAAGTTTATGCAGTTCAATGAAATGTAATTAACTTACTACAAAATCTAAATGACAAAAAACATCACATGCAGTAGCGGACTGATTGTAAATATAAAAGGAGCCAAGAGGGGATTGGTCGAAAGTGAAAAAGGAGGAGTTTCCAAAACAAAAAAATGGTTTTCATCTTTGATAAGTTAAAAAACAAAATCAATAAAATCAGCTTTCATCTTTGATAAGTCAAAAACAAGATCAAATAAAATCAAGCTTCTCTCTGACTTCAGAGAATATAAAGAAGAAAAATGTAAAGGTGTTTCTGTCCATCCTTCCACTCTGAGAAGAAAACTCATCTCTATGAGTCTGAAAGAATGCATAGCTGTCAGTAAAGCCTTGCTGAGAATCAAAAACAGACAAAAAATAATAATTGTAAATCAAACAAAGAAGTGCTGGTGGTCTCAGAACAGTGGACTGACCACCCCAGAGTCTATAATGTGTGGAGGATAATTGCGTCATGAGATGCAGAAAATGCCACCAACGTCTAAAACTAAACTTATTCCTAATGACTGTTTTGACCATAAATTAAAGGAAGGTGGTCTTCAGCACACTACTGTATGTGAATATTTACTTGTGACAGTATCATGAGTAAACATATAATCCAGTGTTGTTTACAATGTATGACAGATCTTTATACAGAAATACAGTGAGAAGTGGTGCTGAGAAATAGGCCTACAGGTTGGGTGTCCAGTGCAGTTATACAGGGCCATGACTCTGAGGAAAAACTTAAGTTATGTCAAGTTGTACTGATTTTAATAGTTTAGAATGCTTTACCAGATCCTTAGTGTTACTACTTATTTTAGTTGTAAACTACACATTCATTATATTTTAGACATTATGTTTTAAAAATGTCTGGAACTGCTGCGTTATTGAATTCGCCCTGCAGAAATCTGATTGTTTGCATTCCTGCTGCTGCTTTTTTGATGATCAGAGTATATTGAGTATATATTGTCTGTTTAGGTTCATTTAACTCTGGAGACGGCCGGTGTGGGCGGGGGTGGAGTAGACCCATCAATGTCCAGACCAAGAGCTGTTCCTCAGGTCAGCCAGCTGGTGCGTCTTCTCTGGGGAGAGGACACCATGGAGCTGCAGATGTCTGTAGCACACATACCTCATATCATCATGTACCTGTCTCTCAAACTGGACTCAGAGTCATCTCAGGAGGAGGTCAGTCATCATGTCTGAGTTTATTTAGTCTAGTATATATATATTTAGTTTAGTATCATATTTCGTTTAGTATCATATTTCGTTTTTAGTATCATTTTGCTATAAATATGGTTACAAAATGGTTACACTATAAATTAGCATTACATGATCTCAAACAGGCCCAGCTTTTAATGTTTCTCATTTATTTACACTCACCAAGTACTGAAGTAGCAGGCATGTTCATGTTAACCATGTTGAAAGATATCAGTGTGAACACTGTAAAGAACTGATTTAGCTTTACAGAAATATTCTGCAGTAGCTATCTACTACATTTCATAAATATGGTAGATTATATAAATTGTGCATTCTAAATTGTGGAGTATAGCTTTATGTAAAGTGGGATTAATGTTTACAGAAAACTTCGGCAAAGTGTATTGGGAAAATCATCATTATATTATTACTTTGTTCATCCTTGGGTAGTTAGTTTTTGAATATTATAGTTAGAAAGATGCAGTTTTACTTTCATTTTTGTCTACAGTTCATTTCATAGTTATATAAATATAAATGTAAGGTGGTGTTCGGCTCAGGGTGTGATGCTAACAGTTTTATGCTAATGAATGATTACACATTCAAGTGTTCAAGCTATCAAAAGTTCACTTGACAGACGTTTTTGCGCTACATAATGTACTAAGAGTCCTCAGACAGATGTGGAGCACAAATAAGTTGTACTAATATAGAATTAGAGTAAAAACTATATAAATATAGTAATTAACTGTATTTAAAAGTCTTGTGTTTGTAATGAAGTATTCCTGACTATAATACAGTTCTGTAATCATACAGTACATTTTTGAAAGCAATGCTGCCAGTAAAATACTCATAAATACTTATATATATATATATACACTACCACTTTAAAGTTTAGGATCACTTTAGAATTTAATTTCATGCAATTTTCATGCAATTTTCATGCAATTCACAAACAATATTGTCCATTTCACAATTCATCACAGTGTATCAGATGATTTTTAAAGAATATAAATGTTTGTATTAAAGTCTATTTTTGTATAAAGGCTTATTTTGCATATAGTCCTATTATCAGCAATTCTCAGTCCTCTGTCTAAATCTCCTGGTACGGCCGCCAATCCAAGTTAAGGATGTTATGGGACAAATTTGTTGTTAGGACACTCTTGCTCAATTGTGATGCACAGCTCAAAAACATTCTACTAATAAGTGAGCATAAAAGGGAGCACAACATTCTAGGTTAGTTTAGTATCTGAAGCATCAGCAGTTGATGGCTTGCTGACCGACTCACAATGACCAGAAAGAAACAACTTTCTTTAGAGACTCGTCGGTCCATTGTTGTGTTAAGAAGGAAGATACTCCATTGAAAACAAGACAATTTCACTGTGATCCCAAACTTTTGAGCGGTAGTGTATTTTTATACACTATATATATATATATATATATATATATATATATATATATATATTTATTGATAGATAGATTACTGTATATATTACTATATAGATATAGATTATATATAGATATACTAATTTTATATCAAACTAACTAGAATAAGAAAACAGGTAATTACTCGTAAGTAAAGAGGTAATTTATAAGATGAACAACAAAAATCTGCAGTTCTGTTAGATCACAGTAGTGTAAAAAATGAAAATGGAACAGTTTGGAGGTTTCACATGGCAGTTGTGGCGAGTTATTCATTAAAAATAGAAAAAGCGCTGAATTAAATTTTTCTCAATTATTTAGAAAGCTTGTTCTGTGTCTCTTCTATCTCTTCCATTAGTTAAGTCTTGTTAGTTCAATACTACTAATCACATATCTTTCTGGCCAGACCATAAAAATGTTTACAAAACCTGTTTTTGTGCTTTAATTGTATTGGCAGATGCATTTTTCTCATTCAGTTTATCAATTCACTGCTGCCAAAATGAACCACAGCAATTCTGCAGAAACCAGCTGCATGTACCTGTGACCTCGCTTAAACGCAGTAGGAGAAGATTTTACCCTTTTGAATAATTTATAACAGCACAGTACGTCTGTCTCTTACTAACATCTGCTCCTGGAAGCTCCATGCTGTCTTGTTAGGCCTATAAAATGTTCATTTTATGATTACGCTGAGTAGGACTAAACTCTAAAACTTCCACAGTCATGTACTGAACCCAGTTTTAGGTGTTTTAAATGTGAAGGTCAGTCACTCACACTGAATGTGTGTGAATGTCCAGCATCTACCGTGCAGCATAAACTGCTATAAAGGCAGATATTGTTTGCCCTGTATGTGCTGTAAAGGATTTGTTTGAGCTGAACTGAGCTGAGTACAGTCGCACCGTTGAAGTCTTCTCTCTCTGGCTGCTTCCAAAACCTCTGTCTGTCCCGAGTGATTTACTTCCTGCACTTCAGTAATGCGACTTTAAGTCTTGATCGTGTGAGCTGCTGTGAGCCGCAGTCCACCGCAGAGCCAACTGCTCTCCCTGCCCAAACGCTCTGGCTGTGTCACATGACACGCAGCAGCAGACGGCTTTAAAATGCTGAGCTAGGATTTAGAGGATGTGGTTTACGCTGCTGGAGAAATGTGGTGATGTGTGTGTGTGTGTGTATGTGTGTGCGCACATGTGTGTATTTATTTATTTTCTGGGCAGAAATGTTCATTTTTACTGTGTTTGCATTTTTCAGAACAAAAGCAGAGGTAAACAGGGCCAAGAAAAAGTTATTATTAATATATTAATAAAAGTTTCATTCATTTATTTATTCATTTATTCTTGCATGCATTCAGTCATTATTTCATTAATTTACTTCATTTATTTGAAGGCAAAATCAAGTTATTAAAGTTAAAACCGGTTATTAAAGTTATGTTTAGGGTTAGGCTTAGAAAATCCCTGTTTTATATAATCAGTATTACAGAGTACTATAGTTTAATGTAATCGTATTAGACCACCCACTCTAATACTGTTTTATAATACTGATTATATGTATAAACAATATTACTGTCATGGCAACTTCTGTCTTTTTCAGTTTTACACAGAAATCTGCAAGGATATTTTTTCAGCACCAAAGTTCAGTGTTAGAACTTGGTTGCATTTTATGTTTCTTATAAATGACTCATGTAATCCCAAACACATTCAGTGATGTTGAGGTCTGGACTCTGGAGTGGTCAGTCCATTGAGTCTTTTAGGTCTTGCAGTCCTGTTTTTTCTGTGTTAATCAGTTTTAGAGACTCATTCACTTATTTTCCCATTGACTTTCAACAAACAAATGTTTGTTTGTGTGTTTGTCTTTGTGTGTGTGTGTGTGTGTGTGTGTGTGTAATAGTGTGTGAGTGTGTGTAAGTGTGTGCATACTGTTGTTAAAGATACTTTTGTGTTTTAATTTGCTTTCATGTTACCCTGAGAACCCCTTCACCCTCTCTTTCTCATTCTTGCTTCTGTTGTACCCACATTCACCCACAGACTTCTTCAGTGTTTAGGTGCCTCCTAAACACAATCTGCCTGAAGGGTTTCTGCACTGCATACCAATCACAACTCAGTAAAAGAGGGTCCCCACCCTTTCATCTCTCTGAATACATCAGCACTACCGCATTCTCCTCCATTCATTCTCATTCATTCTCTGCCTATTATTGTAAACTAGAGCCGGGCTTGTCTTTATTGGGCGCACATACCCCTCAGTGGAAAATGCCCTTCATTTTATTGCATTCCAGCACTATATTGACAGCAGTTCAATGTGATAATAATCAAGAGTAGCTGCAACTAGCAGTATTTAGTCATATAAGAATAAAAAATTGAATGTACAACAGCAGCGCCCCCACTGAACTGTACGAAATGCATTAGCAATGGCATCTTTTTATAAGATTAGAGCTGGTCCTGGAGTGGCTGGGGCATGGTTTTAGCCAGTTCCAACTGGGGCTTTAAGTTGTTCACTGATGCACTGTATACAAAGGTCATTGACTGAACCTGAGGTGGCTCACTTAGCTGTGGGCATTAAAGGGCCAATATCCCACAATTCTCCTTTTTTATCCACTAATGTGATATATATATATATATATATATATATATATATATATATATATATATATATATATATATATATATATATATATATATATATATAATAGTCATAAATCGTCAGATCAAAAGGCTTTCATATGTTTCCATATATTTCCATATATTAATCATATATTAATCATATGCGTTTTAAGGTGTATACCTTCTCTGACTTCCACTGTTCCTCTGCAGCAGGAGATCCTGTATCAGTACCCGCTGTCCGAGGCTGCAGCGCAGTTGAAGGGGGTGAGAGGCATCTTCCTCACGCTGTGCGACATGCTGGAGAACGTTACTGGAGGCCAGATTGTCAGGTGAGTTCAAGAACTGGAATCATTTATTTTTATTTAGTGGCACTCTTCTCCCTGATTTCTCTCTGTCTCCTTCTTTAGAGTAATCGATCATATACGTAGTAACACGCTATATTTGTGTTTTAGCAACCAAGACATGTTTGGTTTCTGAAGTTCGCTTCTTCAGGTTTTCACTGGAGCCATGAGGCTAATGCAGCTATCAAGTAGTAGAAGTTTATTCTGCACCAATTAGCATTGTTTGAATCATGTTGAATTATTGAATAATCTCAAATACCCTTCCTGACACTGTGTTGTCTTTAAATATGGACACAACTACATCATATAGATAAAATTAGTAATAGTAGCCAACTGGTCTGTAGATTTGTCCTTTTTTGTGTTAATCTACAGGTGTGCATTTTACATGTAGCTGATTTATGCTGTATAAGTGTATATAAGCTGTTAACTAGTAATAACTCCTATAAGCTGTTACCTAGTAGTAACTAGTATATGCTGTTACTTAGTAGTAACTAGTCTATGCTGTTAACTAGTAGTAAGTAGTATAGTATACAGTGTTTATTAATCTCATGGCTCCAGTATAAAACTAAAGAAGCAAACTTCAGACAACATCTTGCTGATCACCTCATTTTGGAAGTAATCAATTGTGTTAAATTGTACATGAATAATTGTAAGTTTTCCCCTCTGAGTGAAACATGATAGCATGGGGGCTCTGAGCTGCCTGAGCATTTTCTTGATAAAGGGCGGAGGGGCAGTAAAGAGGGAGCTAGAAAAGCTGAAATATGATATTGTTGATAAATATTATTGAGAAAAAAAGTCTGGAGAAATAAAAAGGATTTTTGACTTTTGTCCGCACTCTTATATCTCACTGTCCTCTGTGTCCTCCTTGCAGTTCCTCTCTGTTGCTCAGGAAGCAGCTGGTCCATGTGGGTTACTGGAAGGAAGGAGCCAACCTGCTGGTGATTGGCCTGCCTGCTGACAGGTAGTCATGTGACTGCACTTATCATACACTGACCACAGTTAGGATCACACAGTTTAAATCAAATGTTTATAATTGAATATCGAATCTCTTTCATTAGCCTCAGCACTCCAGCTGATGAGCTGAATCAGGCATGTTTAAGAAGGGAGGTCACTGTACAGTGTAGGCTTTGTGCCTAAATGTTGTGTCTCTGACTGTTTCCCAGGGTGCCATTGCTGCATCTGCAGACTGTAATTGAGGGAGTGGTGCGCACTCTCAGGGTCATGTATGGCTCACTGGACAGGTATGTGGTCTTCTGCCATGATCTCCCCACATCTTTCTTCTCTTTAGAAAACAAAGACACACTGCAGTCTCAACAGCAACATATGCACATTGGTTTATTGTTTACGTCTACATGGCAGTTAATTGTAGTTTCCCTTTGTTGGATAACCTGAAGCACGTTTCAGGCCAGAAATGGAAGCTTTTAAACTGCAGCCCCACTCCCACTAGCATGTTAATCAGTGTGGTGGTGTAGCGGTCAGGTATGTACATTGCCTCATTTTGCCACTTTTCATGAAGAGAAGGCATGTGGCAAGGACATTTCAGAAGATTTAAGGGCCCTAATCATCCTAATCATATTATCAATTCAAGTCAAGTCTTCTTTATGGTCATTAATGTGTATATTGTTGCTGTCTGTATATCATGTACCTCGAAACTTACAACTTTACAAGAGAGGGTAAAAACCGTCTTCACTACGAATGTAAGTCAGTGGCACCAGACATTTTTCCAAGCTGGTATTGGTCCATCATGAAATTCTCACACAATATAAAGAGTAGCTGTCGTGTTCAAATCTTGTTGAAAAAATACAAATCGACTAAAATGGAAATACATGTTTTTCTTTGGACAGAGACGATAAAATGGAATGTAATTACCTCTTTCAGGTACTGGGGTCCAACACAGAACAGCAGTGCAGTGTAAAAGAAGTGCAGAAAATACAACAAATACACAAGACAGTAACAGACACTTAAAAATTATAGACTAGCAAACACAGCATTGACCATAAAATCATAGCATTTTTATTTAATTGCAGAAAATATGTTTCAATAGTGACGATCCTTCAAGGGAATTTATTATGCTTTATTGTGTTATGTGCGATATGTTTTTTTGTGCATGTAAACAGTCTGAATAGTCCAAAGTGCACATCAGTTTCCTTAAACGCCTTGTTGAAATTCCAGTCCTTTTGTCTGTTACAAGATGACATCATCTTATGCCATTCCTTATTGCCCACCTGTAGGCAAAACCCACCTGTAGCAAAATCCTGCTACTGCTTTTAAGATCTCTGGCGGTTGAACAATCAGAACAGAGTGGTTGAGCTGATTTTAAGACTGTCGGACACATTTATTAAAAAACAGTCAGTGAGGGACCAGGATGCAGTCTTACTCCCTGCTGTAAAGTGCAGGAGTGTGGCTAAAATAAGGCTTAGCCCATTGACTAAAACTGATAGTGACATAATAATGTTGAACAGCGTAAGTGTGAGTTAAGTGGTGAATGTCTAGGGTCTAGATCAGTCCAGGCAGATATTAGGAGGGCATCCAAGGTGCAAAACATAGGAGGTCTTAAGAAGTCCTGGACCCCCTAATTAACCTATTGGACTACCAAAATGTCTCAAAATCAAAATTCTCAAATACAAATTCAGGGAAAGGTCATCGTTTAGTTGATTCATTCATAGTGTTCTTGACTAACTAGAAATGCAGCACTGGTCTACCTTGGAGTGGTTCTGTGGCAAATTGGTTTACCCTGTTGGTCCTTGACTGAACGCTTGCAAAGTGTAACTGTGCTTTAATATATTGGTAAATCTGAAAACATATCTGGTGAAATAGGTGAATTGTTCTCACATTGAAGGCAGCAGTGGAGATGTTTAGGATCTGGGTTATGGAAGAGTGTATTATCGAAGTAAAAAATAAAAATTAATAAAAAAAGAAAACTTATTAAGATAAACGTGTTGCTGCCATTAAAGCTATGGCGAGTGAGTTAGCAGCCAGTCAACTTGGGACCCCCTGAATAGCAGGTGGAATTTCACATACTGGAAGCATTAGTGTGTTCAGTACTTTGACTATATATATATATATATATATATATATATATATATATATATATATATATATATATATATATATATATTATATGAACATTTTAATCAGACATCAGCCTCTAGTAAACTTTACTCTGATATAACATTAATGAGCGTTTACTGATCTGAATTCTGTTCTTTGGCCACATTGGCCTTGTAGCTCTACTACAAGCCTAAAAAAGCAGGGAGGCTGCAAATTTGCTTTTTCACCAAACATCAGTTTCACACAGTTTTATTCACTTGGCCTTGGTGATTGTTAGAATGTCCTGTAGTCCCTTAGATCTAAGAATGTGGCTGCTGTTGTGTTGAGCCTGGCCTTAACTCAGAAAGCCTGTGTGTGGTGAGATTTCCTCTGTATATTGATTTAAAAATCTCTCTCTCTGTCTCTCTCTCTCTCTCTGTATGTGTGCAGTGCATTCTGTGAGGTGGAGAACACTCCTCGTTTGGATCATTTCTTCTGCCTCTTCTTCCAGCAGCTCATCCAGCCATCTCGTTTGAGTGAGAGTTCTGGCCCCTCCCCTGCAGATGTGTCCGGGACCCTGTTCCTAGACGGATTACCAGCCGTACGCTGGCTTACTTTGCCACCAGATATAAAGGCAGGTTCACCACAGTGTGACAGTTCCCACCCTCAGCGCTTTCCATACTGATCCTCTTCTGCTGATTTGTACATGGTTTGGGGTGCTGTTGGGCCTAAAAGGTTAAATTAAAGGTTAATTATTCCTCTCCTACCGTAGAAGGACGTGGTTTAGCAGATAGAACTGTGCAACTAAGGTTGTGCTATATTGTAAAAATACAGTACTGTGCCCAAAACAGAGAAACCCTTTTTTGTTTATTTTAGTTTCAGTCAAAAGGGTCATCAAGTGCAAATCGTTTATCAGCATCAAAGAAACGTGTTGAATAAAAAAATACACAAAAGCCTCCAACTGTAGCTGTACTATCAAATCTGTCAGTACTTAATATGGCCACTGTTTACTTTTGTGCACCTACTGCCACTTGAATACTTCCATCCTTCCAATCTTAAAAACAAGTTACAGCTGTGTAAGCTGCTTCCAGAGGAGTTCCTGGCATTTTGTTCCGCTTTGAAGAGACACAAACATTTACACAAGCTTTTACCCAAACTCACCTTTACTGCCTTGCACATTTATTTTTCATACCAGTATGAAATGGCAAGGGTAAATGTGTGAACACAAAGAAAGTCTACTGAAAAGAATGTAAGCTGTACTAAAGAGAAAGGATGGATACAGTAAATACTGAACGTTTTTAAGGCTTTTCTGTTAAATAAGTTTTATTTCTGGTGCCACAAAATTAATACTCTGACTGCCATTTTGACCGGAAATTGTGAAAACCAGTTAAAATACCATTAAAAAGACACTCAACAATATAACAATGTGGTGCAGGAAAAGCCAACTACTTTTTTTGTTAAACATAAACATAAAAAACATAAAATATGATAATGAAAGAATAGATAATAATCCATAATAATCCTGCCAGATACATGTTAGTTTGCACCTTTGCCTTTGCTTTTTACTGATGATTGTTCACATTTTGGTCTGCATTCTATCAGATTGTACAATATCATCACATTACCCACCCTAATGTATAGTTATCATTTTTTCTCACTTTGCTGTCTGTGGCTTCACAGGTTGAGGTGGACACTGTACTGTCAGACTTTGAGTCTTCAGATTTTGGTGACATGGTGGGTTTGAAAAATAATAATAATAATATTAAAAATAATAATACATTTTCAAACGTAACTGCTCTTTTCACTGTCTCTTTCTCTCATTCTCTTTGATTTGTCAGTCAGAAGACTCGTATGGCATGAGGCGTCTGTATGTCACATTGGGTTCCTGTCTGTTCTACAAGGTGAGGCTTTCAGCTCTAGCCACAGGCTTTCTTGCTTTCAGCAGCATTGTACATGATGACACCAGGATGCTTCTCATCTGGCTAAACGCCAGCCATCTGCTGAACAAGTAAAAGGTTAAATTATGAATGAAGAGGAGAGGATACGTTTACCTTGAAGGAGTGCCCTATGCATAAGCTGTAATTTAATTTTGGACTGAAGCAAGTGTTAGAAATGAACAAGTCAATATATGAGGATAACCTATCCTAACTCATCAGTGCCTATAATAACTCTGAGCATGCACTACATGGCCAAAAAGGTATGGACACCTGACCATTAAACTTCTGTGAGCTTGTTGGACATCCTATTTTAAAACCATGTGTATTAATGTAGAGTTGGCTTCTTCTTTGCAGCCGTAAAAGCCTCCACTCATTTCGGGATGTGAATTTGTCCCCATTAGGGTGTAAGAAAATATCGAAAATATCGAATATGGGGATATTATGTTTAGTGATACTGTATCAATTCTCAAAAAACAGTATTGATGCACAGTTTCCTGGCAGACAGTAAATCATTTTGTGTTGTGTTTAAACCTCTGATCACTAGATGGCAGTGTTGTAATCCATTTTCAGTCCACTCCAACATTAACAAGCAGCACAAGGGCGCAATGCTATTGTAAGCATTGGCAAAACTGTTCATTAAGAGTGATGTGTTTTAATAGTAGGATTTGAAAAATCACTGTATATCACTTTGTTTGCAGTATCGCAATATATTGTGATATATTGAATCGTGACCGCTGTATCACGATACGTATTGTATCACCAGGTTTTTGCCAATAGACAGCCCTAGTCCCCATACAGTTATAAGACCATTTGTGAGGTCAGACACAGATGTTGGACGAGATGTCCTGGTTTACAACTGACGCTCTAGTTAACCCAAATGGTGTTCAGTGGGCTTTTAGGTCAGATCTCTGTGTTGACCTCTAGAGTTCCTCCAAACCCTTTAAACCATAATAGCACTTAAAGTGACAGAGTATTTTACTGTCAGTATTCGTTCCTTTAAGGTTTCTGGGTTTTGTGCTCAATTTTATACCTGTTAGCAATTATACCTGTTAGCAATAGGCATGTCTGAAATGCCAAAACAGATATAACAAAAAAGTTCAATGGCATGGCTGTCTGACAATGTATTCCCCCACTGTCCCGTTCTCCTGCAGGGTTATCTGATAGCGAACCATCTGCCTAAGGAGGACCTGCTGGATGTGTGTTTGTACTGCCAGCACTACTGCCTCCTGGCCTTGGCTGCGGAGCAGCGGGTGGGTCAGCTGGTTGTGTGGAGAGAAGTGTTCCCACAGCGCCGCACACAGCCCAGCCCCGTCACCCTGCACCTGGGCTACTGCGAGCCTCATGCACGCTACTTCCTCCTCATCGTGGGTCTAGTGAGTGCATTGTCACATTACGACAAATTACAGCCAATCTACTGATGCTCATGAAGATATTCTGAATCCACTGCCAGTTAAAAGTTTGAGAAAGCCTTGCCCTCTTTTGAAATTAGACAGAAATATACAGTTTTCACACATAGCATTCTGAATAGAGATTCTTCGTTGAAAGGAGTTTGTAACCCATATGTGGCTTTTATCCATAACATTATTCTTATCTTAAAAAGTGATTAATAATTAATAAATGTATTTATTTATTATCACACTTTTCTCTGTGCAGTATCTGCTTGCTAGGTGTCAGTTAACATTTGCCGCTGGTTGTTCCTACACTTGATTTAAAAGTGTCAGTTGTCAGTCTTCGTCTTACAGAAGAGCAGCTCTTTGCTAACAGCACACTATTAACACCTTAAACACTGTATGTGGGCGCACACTTAGCTTCGTAGATTACATTACATTTTATAGAATGACTCAAAAATATGTTTTCTTTTTCAATCATGTTTAGAGGAAATTATGCTGCATTACACAGCTTGTTTGGTTGTATGTACAGGTACATTCATTCGATTATTGAAAAAGCCAACTACAATCCAGTCATAACCTTTGACACAATGTTTTTTGCACCATGAAATTAAGCATACAAATTAAGTTGAATTTTCTCAACTCAGTTTGTCCTTCAGCTGACCTAGTTTTTGCCAGAATAATGTTGATATAGTGTATATTACATGTTTTGCAATAAAGCACACATTTAAAGTACATCTTTAAATTAAGTAAGTTCAATGCTTTACTTCAGTTCAACTGCTGCATGCAGTTGAACTGCGTTCTCTGGCACTTGTATGTTCTGTGTGTTTACAGTTACTGAAACATGTGTTACCTTTTTATCCACACTGGTCTCCTAAACTCATGTGTGAAGTGATGGAAGTCATGCTGTTTTATCTAATATCCTCTGAGCTTCTCTGCTGTAGCTCTCTTCCTGCTGTTAGTCTTATTGCTGGCTGGATAACTCACATTCCTGTCAGGCTGGACTCTCTGTAGAGCTGTGAACCCCCAGCGTTGCTGTATTATTTTCTTCCCGCGGCACTGTTTATGCTCTCTCTCTTTATCCTCTCACTTTAGGCCCTAATCCCATTACTTTTCTTTCACTTCGCCTTTTCATCAGTCTCTCTGCCTCATGCTGCCAGTTCAGTCCAGCAATTCACTCTTTCCTTTTAAAGCCTCTGGCTTTAACGCCATTAAGACTTTGAACATTTGGTCCACCAACTTTTTAGCATTGTTTACAGCTCATTTTATAATATTACTATTTTACACATACAGCTATATGAGCTACATAATAGCTACTAGATAGAAAGTATCAGGGTAGAATATAAAATTTTAGTAGGCACTTTTTCTGACCACAATTCAGGTGCATTTTTTACCATTGAGGCCCTTTACACAAAATAACTACAAATTTCTAATATTTGAACACAGTAAGTGATTTCAGCTGTAAAATTAGAGAATTCATGTATGAAAACTGTGGATCGATGTGATGATTGATGTGATGGAAATATGGAGAAATATAACATTTATAAAGTTCTCTACGCATTCTGCTTTTCTGTAGTAGAGTAAGTATGTTGTCGAAGCGATTATCTGCTTTATAATGCTTTATAAGCCTCATGATTAATAATGAACTAATAAGCCTGAGGTTAATTGTCTTGTTTTCTTGATTATCTCCAACCTCTCATGATATTGTGTATCTTTCAGAGGCACTTTATGCAGTGTGTTCTACTGGAGGCTGGTGGATGTGCATCTCCAGCTGTTGGATCTCCTGGTCCTGACTGTGTCTATGTAGACCAGGTCAAAGCCACTCTGCTCCAGCTGGAGGGCCTCGACTCAGCCATCGAAGAACGCCTCTGCGCCCCTCCCACTCCATGCCTGTCGTGCGCAGACTGGTTCCTTCCCTCCGGTGGACGGGACCGCCTGGATGGAATCGGCAGTTCGCCGATCCTTAATCGGCTCACAGCCGCCATCAAGCCCCCTTCGCCCAGCTTGATTGGTCGAACCCTGTTTGGGGAGGCGGGGTCAGGCTCTGGCTCTTCAGGGCTGAGGGGCAGAAGGCCGAGCCCACAGAGGAGCCTGTCGGACAGTGGGAGCGAAGGCCGTGGAGAGACTGTGATGACCTTTACATCGGGGCACAGTCCTCACACTACACCTGATGCTGCACGCAGGATGCCCCCTGGTGGACCACGCAGGGACTCACTGGGGTCTGGAGGCTCGGACGGCAGCAGTGGAAGTGGAGGGCTGTTCAAGGTACCTGTGTTTAACTAGTTTAATAAGTGATTAGTGCCACAAACATGACAGAGACAATAATAAGTTCACCACCGTCAGTCACTGTCAGATTGGTCAGAAGCTTGCGCTGATTGGTGCAAGGACTATGCATGAACTTAACCTGCTCTGGAAAATGCAGTTGCCATGGGGATGTAGCCCATTCAAATGTAATCCCTCTTCATGAGACAGAAAATGAAGTGTTGTGTTGAACTAAGCTCAACATTAGCAGGCTATGCAACAAATGCTGCGCATTGAGACAGACCCCTAAACCTGGTCTGTAAACTACAAACTATTTTTAGCACAGAATTCTTTTAATCAACCCTATTGCTACCACATAATTTGCTTTATTTAGAATAATGGAGTATCAGCCTGGGTCTTGATTTCCTCATTTAGGGACTACAAGGCAGAGTCTATGTCTGAGTGGTCACTTACTTTGGGAAATGTTTTGCATTCTCCTTTAACAGAGCTGCTTGTTCCAACATCAGATTAATCAGATAAAGCAGTTTTTCTGCAGTTTGTAAACCACAGAAAAGGAGAAGAGTAAAAAAAAGGATGCAAGTTTTTTTTTAAACTGAATAAAAGCAAATTCGCTGAGGCAGGTTGTAATAATAAGCTTTCTGTTTAGTTCTGTTCTGTTCTGCACACTCTGAAATTGACTTTTTATATTCCCACACATGAACGTTTTTATGTTTTGAATGAGATTGCTGGGCAATAACATAACAGCATGTGTAATATGGCAAAATTCATATCCTGGATAATTATCATCATCATCATGCCAGTATTTATTTTTGTAGCAGTGTGCCTATTTCCGCTGTGTGATAGTTAGTGTTCCAGCTTTTGTTTTAAAGACTTTAAAAGTCTTTTTGAATGTTTGATGTTTGTACTCGTTCACACAATTACTTATTTTTGTAACTGTTGGTGAAAACATCAGTTTGTTCAATGGATTAATTCCTTAAGAAGTTAACAACTTCACTTAAACCTTAAGTAACCTAAGCTAAACCATATGCTAACTGCCAGTGAGCCCACAGTTAACTGACTGTTGCACTGAAAGTCAGCATTGTAGCTCTTGAAGTAATTCCACATACATAAAATCCAGGGTTTTTTTTTCCTCTCGGCCTATCAAGATGTTAAAGATAGCACTAATGCTTTTTCTGTTGCCTTGCTATTACAAGGAGATCATGTCAGTGAAGAATGGCTTAGCCATCTGTCATTCATTATATTCCCTGGTTCCTGCCAGATCTAAGACATATAAAGAAATACCAGGAGGCTCAGTAATGAATCAGATGTGGACATCACTCTTCTTATTCTAGCTGCCTTGACATGTTTTACAGAAAGTCTGCGGCTCGTAAATCCAGAGAAAGAAAGGCGAGCGCAACAAAGACAATGGAAACTGTCTTTCAACACGTTCGCTGAAATACGGCCACTCGGACAGTAGATCAAAACCTATAAGAAAACCACACTTGTGCAAGCACGTCCGTGTGTATTCAGCATTGACTGAATGGATATAAAACAGATAATAGCAACACTGTGCCTTTGTGGAGCAGCGATGTTTAGTTTTAGGCGTATTGCAGGTAAAATTATTCTGCACATGTCGGCTTTGCTGAATGAGTCTCACTGTGTTGTACATGTTCGACTCCAGATGCCCAGACTGAAGCAGCCAAACCCGTTCTATCTGGGCTCTCTGAGGAAAAGCCTGACGGACAGAGAGAGTGAGGAGATGCAGAACATTTTGAAGTGAGTGCTGACCTTGAGCACAATCGCGGAAGCATCCAGTCTGAAATAAATTGCCTTTTTCAGTGACGTTACATAAGAAGTTCTGAGTAATACATTTTTCATGGCAGTCTAGCAGCATTCATATTCTCTCCTACTGTTCACTGCATTCGCTTCAGCCGCAGATGTTGATTAAAGGGACTGATTAAAAGTGCTTCCTTGTTTTGTGAGATTAATGCTGATTAAAGGGCAAATCTACTTTTTTTTATAATTGCTGCATAATTCAAAGCTGTAAACAGTCATTCAGAGTGTTTTAATCTGAATTTCTTTACAGCGGCGTTGATTAGAACTATTAAAACTAGGGGTCAATATAGTCAAATGTAGGCTATGTGTGTCTTCTGGGTTTTGATGTTGATGGTGATGTTGGTGATGGTAAAGTAGTGATAGATATGTTAAAAAAAAGTTTGACCACCTCCAGTAAAATTACATATTACATAAAAACATTCTCAGACATCAGGGAACGTATTTGTTACGATTTTATTTAATAGCTTACCTCGAGACAGCTTTTAGAAGCATTAACCTCTTCAGATGTCCAATTCCAGTCATCACCACCATGAACAACTCTGCGAAACACTCTTTCTCTAGACAGAATCATTTCACATCAAAACACTTTGAATGGCTTTGTTTTCAAGGAAATTACTGAATTACTGAAAACAAACAATTGTTGTAATTCGCCTTCAAAGTCACTGAGTGTGTGTGTGTGTGTGTATGTGTGTGTGTCAGGCTCACAGGTGGCGTGGAGAACACACTCTTCCACTACGTTTTGATGGAGACAGTGCAGGGTATCTTCATTGCGCCCACCCACAGAGAAGTGTCTCAGCTCAGCGGCTCCATCCACCCTCAGCTCATCCGCAACTTCCACCACTGCTGCCTGTCCATACGGCATGCCTTCCAGCAGAGCCTGCCACCACGGGTACTGTGCAGAAGTCTTTGTGTTTAAATCAGCTGGAAATTAATGTTCATTTGCTCAAAAAAAATACTAACAAGCTGTTGTGTTGCAAATAATGGCAAGCTTGTTAGCAAAACACTTGTTTGTTTATCAGTAAATACTGCCTTGCAGGCTAAAATAGGTTCAACTCACTGCTTTCAGTTTACACACTCTTAAACATACAGTCATATACAGAAGTTTGGGAGCTTCTGTGAAATTACACGTTTAGTTAATTACTAAGTAAAAATATGTTAACACATTCTAGGGGGGGCTTGGACCTCGATACCCTTTCTCACTTTTTGCTATGCATGGAATCTTTTCTTACCATGCTTCTCTTTGATTCCTCTTTTTCATAAACTGCTTTTCTGTAAAGCTGCTTTACAACCACACTGGTTGTAAAAAGCGCTACATAAATAAATGCTGATTGACTGATTGATTGATTCTCTACAGAGGACAAACTTTTACATATTTTAATGCACAATTACTGTTTATTTGCTGAATTGATCCTAAAGTAAAACATAAAATAGTGCCTGTGTAGTTTTCCATAAATTGTATAAGTTATATTAGTAGAGGATTCTTAATTTCAAATCAATAAGACAAGTTGACCAGAAATGTTCAAAGCATTTAGCTGTAAGAGTGGGACGTTGTAAAGTACTGTAAGTTAGGCTGAGTTACTAATATATATATACAGCATGGTCACGAGCAGATTTTTGATAAACCCTCTACACAATTATACAACACAGTGTTGGCAGGAAGGGGGAGCTAATGATGCAGTCCATTTATAGCAGTCCCTGTTTCTACTGCATGCATGTGTCTTTGGCTGTTTTGGAAAACTCTGCATTTAGCTTTCCAAGAGTGTCTGCAGTATGCTGGAGATGAAATTAGGCATCATTCACATTCAGGCAGTCAATTTTTTTTCTTTTAGCCTCAGCCCTTTGCTTATATCTGTGCACAGGCCTGCTGCTGTGGTTTGAGTTGCCAGTGTACTTCAGTAGCATCCACTGTTTTTCCTCTCAAAGTCTTTATTGAATGGTGGATTGTGATAACTTAAAATAACAAACTATTCTGGTTTTATAGACTTACATTGAAAGTAAATGACGCTTTTGTCCTCTCCTGTAAAGTTGCCTTTTTGGGGATACATGTGTTTCAGAAACAATATGTATGTATGTGTGCAAGTGAAAGGACTCTGTAATGCATCATCCACTACAGGTGGTAGAAGACTGTGAGTGCTTATGTATCCATTAGTAAATATAAATAAAGTCCACTGCTGTTCATAAGTCATAAACACCTTTTTCTCAATGTTTGGTTATGATCCAGAATGATTAACGTTTGCAAAGTAGTATTGTTACTCTTATTCTTTCTTAACTTGCATGTATTATGTCCCCCCTCTATATGTGGTATCAGGAGAGGCGAGGAGCCGACAGGCTGCAGGCTTCCCGAGGGCTCGGCCCAGTTAAAGAACACGGCGTTCTGTTCCAGTGCAAACCTGAGAACTGGACAGACCAAAAGAAGCCTCCTCCTACCATGACCTACTGGGTTATTGGGTATATATTTCATATATATTTCATTTCTCTTCTGTAGAGGTAGCATGTCTAATTTAGTACGCATGAGACTGTGTCAACAGAGTCAGCGCAGCTAATAAATAAAGTATGATTAATGGTAGATGGAATCTGGTCTGAGCTCAACTGAGATAAACTGAAATACTCCTGCTCTGACAAGCTTCCATTTTTTATCGTGTGAGGATTTTTAAACTCGACAAAAAGCTTAAAGAAATTTTCCATCTTCGTTAAATTGAGGCTGAACCCAGCGGCCCTCATAGCGTGGGCGGCTTGTTGTCTGTTCTGATAAATCCAGTGGAAAGGAAAGGTAAATAAAATCACCTGTGGCTGGGCCTCAATGGAATCTCACTCAGCCCTAGTGCAGAAAAGGGCAGTCATTTATCAGTCCGCTGCCTCTGTTTCCACACAGTATGTCCTCGTTTTTTCCATTACGTACCTACCGCACATTGCAGCCACTCAGGAGTCAAACGCCACCTTTAGTTTGTAAATATTAAAAAATAAGTCACTGCTGTTTGTTTTTCTGTTTCAACTCAAAAACATGATGACAACTGTTGTTTTGCGTTCCAGGCGGATGGTCCTAGAACCTGTACCTCAGGAGTTCTACGTCTGTTTTCACGACTCTGTGGCGGAGGTGCCGGTGGAGATGGCGTTCAGGCTTTCGTTTGGGTTGGCCATGTGACGTCCTTGCACCGTTCTTGGGAGTATGAAGTCCTGCTCTACCTGTGATAGAGCAGCGGAAGTCTGATGTACACAGCTTGGTGAAACATTTTCCACAACAAATAAGGGCTCCTAATGAGGGAAACATGTGGGAAGCTGTGTAAACCTTATTTCAGGCCTAGTTGTTTATAGCAATAGAGGAACAATGGACTGAATTCAGCTTCAATGCTGGGTTCAAAACTGAGACGTATAGTCCAATCACTGAACGGTGTTAAGCTGAAAAACCTGTCCGATAAAGCCAGTGCCTTGAAGGCCCTCTGAAGGGCTGGGAGACCGTCAGATGTGTCTTATAGCAACAGTAATACCTCAGATTGTGCTGTATTTCTTTAAAAAGGGCAGAGTAAAGCTAACAGGCTTAGGGACAATACTGCAAGGTCTTGTATTCCCACTTTAGAGAAGTGAAAGGATTTATTCACAGTGAGGAAAAACTAGCTTTATATAGATTACATAGGAAGTCTCTATATAAGTGGTCACCAACCCTTCTGGAGATCTACTGCTCTGCAGAGTTGAGCTTCATCCTGCTAGCACCTTGGTAACACTAATGCATCTTATCCAGTTAATTAAGATTGGAGCAGGTGTGATAGGTTGTGGTTGGAGATTACCTCTGCAGAAGGTAGATTTACAAGACCAGGTCTGGTGACCAAGGCTATGATCAGACTGCAGGCAAATCAGATGTTCTTTTCTCCTTTTCTCATCCATACTGCAAGGGAGCATGTGGCATTTGTGTGTCCAGGCATCACCAGCTTATCTGTATGGGTTGTTTTGGTAATGATGTAGGCATCAGTAACTACTTATCAAATCCCAGCACTTTCATCACTTGAGATTTGACATAGTTGTTGTTTGTCACATTGCAGATTATGCAAATGATACTTTCTGATTTGAGCAGCCAGACTGAGACACATCTGCACAAACACAGTTGCTTTTCAATCTACCTCCAATTGTAGTTTTTGCTACCCAGATTTTACAGTGGTTTGGTCTGTCTATCAAAAATCAGCTTGGATACAATCCGCATATGCCAAAAGTTGTATCTGAGCTGGCAGTCTGAATAAGCCCAATGCTCTACATTAGTCAACTTGGTCCCTGCCCTGCACATGTAGTGTTTTCCCTGCTACAAACACACCTGATCTAAATAATCATTTTGTTAACAAACACTTCCTGACCTGAAGTAGTTATGTGTTATGCAGGAAAACACCAAAGCGTGCAGGACAGGAGTTCCTCCAGGACCAGGACTGCAAACCTATGCTCTGCATACTTTGCCGCTTTCCAACCTGATACCTGTTTGCCACAGCTGTAGCAGCTGGCCAGTTACCCTGGACAATAATTTGAGATATTTCCTCGCAATTAGAAAAGAACAGAGCCTGTTTACTGAAAATGCACTGAGAATAGAGGCCAACCGGATGTTACTGCAGTGCCGTGGTGGGCAATATGGCAGAAATGATCACAATACATCAAAACTAATTTTCACAATACACAATCATGCTATTCGAGATTTGGAACAGTACCTGCACATTAAAAACAAAAGTGCACTACATGTGTGTAATAAAACATGCAAATGGTCAGCCTTTTTTAGGTACCTTTCATATTCCAGTGTTTAGAAACGCATTACCAAGATCGTCATATAGAAGTACCCTCATATTGCCCACCCATACTTTCGCCTGTTAGCTTTCTATTGTGCGTCAAATATGTAAACACAGGAAATCATCTGCTGACTGTCTGTTGTAACAGACACATATGCTACAGAAGTGACTCACATTACATTGAAAAAAGAGCAGCATTGCTTTAATTATGGTCTGTAATTATTCCAAAACAGTACAACTGAAAACTGTTTTCATTACCATGAAGGAATGATTATGTACTCTCTTTTAAGTAGCCTTTTATCATGCAGGACCAAATGAAATCTTAAGCTTGCCATACATATTTACAATAACAACCTTACACCAAGGCCCAGCTGTACTGTTTTGTAATATGGGGGAGATGTTTGTTTATTTAAGATGTAGCAGTTGATGACTTTTCTACAGAAAGTTTATATGCTTTCCATTCGAGTGCATATCAAATATGTGTGAAATAAATTCAAACAAATTTGCTACATCACTTTGTACAAGTCTGTTTTTTATTCCAGTGTTTTTACAAAAATATAAACACATCCTGATTAGCCTACTAAGCCTAAACACTAAAGTCCTGACACACTGAATCTTCAGAGCTAAATAAGACATTAAACTAAAGCTTCATTTTCCCACTGATTCAGCACATCGTTCCTTTGTGGGAGTTTACTAGAATAAAGGCAGATGAAACTGAAGTTTGTGTACAACTCAAGCAAAGCCATGAGACTGTTTTTTAATCATCACATGGTTTAAAAGAAATATTACTAAAAGTACACAGATCCTGGGTCAGAGTCCAGTTTCTCTTTGCTGGCTAACTTAAGTTAGAAATTTAAAATAACTCACGAATGGTTATGTTAAAAATAAAAGAAGAGTGTATATGAAGGAAGAAATAAGATTAACCGATCATGGTTTGAGAAAGCAATGCACAGCCAAGTCCGCCAGCAGTAACCAGATCAATTATAAAGCCAGCTTGGAGGAGCAGACCACAAAACACAACACAAGACCAGAATTTACACTTAAAGGAACATCTAAAAAAGGTAAGAACATTACTCTCCTAACTCTGCCTATTAAACCAGCCTATTAAGAGCTTCAAAAGAAGTTCATTGGCTGGAACAGATGTGGATTTTGGTTGGAACTAGACTTTGCAGAACCAAAGTTAGTGGCCAATGCTCTGTGTCCAAGTTTACCAAAGCGTTAAGAAAAACAGTGCACTATGCATGTCATGAAAAATCTTACCTCTCATGTGGTTTGTTGTTACACTCTGGGGAAAAAAATGTTTTCCTTTAAAAAGTAAGTGACCTGGCTGCCTTAAACTTCCAGTGAACTTTTAATAGCAAGTTAATAGAACAGTTATAGGTGTTGTATTCTTTTGGTTTATTATTTTAAGTTCAATAAACTCATATTTAAGGCATACAGGTTTACACACTTTTTCATTTCATCATCTTTTTTTTGTTTTACTGTGTAGTCACATTTAAAGTTGTGCTGTTAGTCTGCAGTCAGAGTAAAGGCCAAATTTAGGAATGCCAGGTCAGTTGTTTTCTCAACAGGAAAAAAATGTATGTGGTTTCCAAAAATTGAAATAAAACTTTGTGGTAAACAAAAAACCTGAAACGTAGTGACATATATAATTTTTCTCTGGATGTCACCTGATCCTCTGAATTACGAGCTTGTTTTAATATTCAGAATATAAGTTCAGCTACATGCAATAAACACTAGCTAAGATAGCTGCACACTGAACTCACATCATATGACGGGCAACCTCACCAAAATACCCCTAACCAAGCAGCAAGCTTGTAGCATTACTGTAGCATTATTGTTCTTCTGACTGTTACATGAAGACCCAGTGACATTCTGGAGGGAAATGTAAACAGGACAACATGTATCAGGTTTGGAACATGTTTGTTCACCACAGGGCGCATAATAAACATCACTTTAGCCGTTCACCTCTCAGACAAAACCAGTGTAGGCCCAGAGATCCTGATATGAGCATGACGATGACTACAGAATGTCTATTCCTGAAGCTCCTCAAGCTGCACTCTCCACAAGCAGCAGGTTCTTCTTGTAGCAGTCCAGACTGCAGAGTGGAACGCCCGTCTTGGAGCAGGAATATTTTTTCAGATTGGTGCATCCAAAGACGCCGCAGCTCACTGGAGCTGGAGGGGATGGCCGTGAAGGGGCAGGGGCGGGAGCAGGCACCTCAGCGGGGTAAGAGATAGCCGCCCCTTGCGCTGTGTCCGAGTACCGCACCATAGGCACCTGAGTCTGCTTAGACTTTCGCTCTTTCATGCTCTTGATCTTGGCCTTGCTGGTCTTGGTGAGTCTCTCAATGGTCTGGTTTTTGTTCTCCTCTGCCTTTTTAGCAGCCTGAAGGCGTCTCTTGCGGGCGCGTTCCTCGCGCTTCTGCAGCATCTCGGCCGTCATTTCCTTCTCTTTGTAGCCCATCGGCAGCTCCAGTAGAGGCTGACTCTGCTGTTTGTGCAGGAGTGCTTTCTGTCTGGCCGTAAGAAGCGACTCATCTATCTCTTTCTTGAGCTCGCCGTTATCATCTAGTTCTCCTTTCTCCAGCGCATCAAGCCACTTCTCCTCTTCATCCATAGGACCTTCCACAAACGAATCTGTGTCCATGTCCGGCAGAGGGGAAGGGTCCAGGTTACTGTCCTCATCTGAGGAATTAGGCACAGTGTGTGTTTAAGAAAAGAATTTGAGTTAGTCAGCTTTGACAGCATGTTCCTTTACCCCTGTTAACACATTAAACCAAATAAAAATTTACATATACATTAATAACAATTACTAACGATATGGTTGGAAACAGCTGAAGTTGTAGTCATGGAAAACAAAATCACAAATGTGTCAAAGCCTCAAAGACGTTGGAGTTGGAATATTTTATTTTTATGTTAGGTTAAAAACATTAAAGATGGAGTCCACAATTGTTTCTAATTTATACAAAATTCCATTTTTAAGATATAAATACTCATTTTTCTAACCACACAAAGTTATTACATTTAGTGGCTATGAATACACTGTCTGATGTCTAAGGCACTGTTTAATGATAGTTTTAAATAACATTTTGGCCTAAGAGCTACTTTTTATTCCATGCAGGGTGGAGAGGTATATGTAGTGCCCAGGAAAACTTTTGATCCCACCATCTTCAGCATTGCATACAAAAACTCAAAGCGTATAGGTTCACTGGTAATTTTGGGTAGTATAAGTATAATGGCTATGTTTGTGTACTGGGACCCCTGGTTCCTATCACCACCACTTGAAATAAATCAATCAGTTTCTCTATAGTGCACCATTTCTTATTGATTAAACAATGCCAATATTATATAAACTCTAGATGAACCCACCCAGCCAGGCTCGGTACTGCTCAATGGGAACTCCCTCTGAGGGCTCATCATCATCGTCGTCGTCATCATCATTGGAGTCGTCATCATCATCACTGTCCATAATTACAGGCGACAGTGATCGCAGAGCCTCAGGAACTACTGTAAAGGTGGGCACGCTAAACCAGGGTAAAAAAAAAAAAAAAAAAAAAAAATATGGAACAGCAGACTCTGTAACTCTACATGCAAGATCTTTATATAGGGAAGACTACTGAGAAGACCACAGTATCAAAATGTCATGCAGTTAAATTTCTTCTGAAGGAATCGCATTACAGGACTGACCTCTTAGTTCCCAGTGTTTGCCCCCCCAATTTGATCTTCAGCTTTAGCTGCGGAGGTTTAAGCACGATGCCAGAGTCCGACTCCAGAGCCTCGGAGGAGAAGCTGTGTCCATCATCACGATGGTGCTTCTTCTTATGTTTCTTATGCTTCTTGTGTTTCTTCCTGTGTGCACTGTAGTCATCTTCATCCCCTGGAAAATAAAACGACATTGCAGTGATCCAGACAGCACAAGAGTTTAATGAGACTCCCCAGATGACTGAGCACTCTAACAGTAGTAAATATAGTAGGTGTTTCACCACTGTTTTGAGTTCCTTTTATGAGTTCATATGAGCATTACATTTTTTATCCCAACCCCATACTGTAGATTTTGTGTATTACTAGATTAAAGAGCTCATATGATGGAAAAATTAATCTTTGGCCAAATTAAGTTTAAAAGATTCAAAATAGATTTAATTAGCTTTCACAATCATATGTTTTTGTCACAACAATATGATAAATTGGGTGTATTTTTAACCATTGGGTTTAGGTAAAAACTGGTAAATATAATAAAGCAGAAATCATGTTTGTTGAGACATGGCATGGGTCTTAAAGAAAACAACACAGCTGTGTGGAAGTACTGACAGCCAGGAAAGAATTTTAAATGAGATTCCTTTTAACATAAAGCATTCACTCCAGACAGTTATATATATAAGGAAGCATATAAGAAAGCTAAGCTTGTTATTTTAGCGTTGGTCTATATATTTCAAACATTTGAACGGTCTGTGGATGGTTGTGTGATTATAGAGGGGGATTATTTACTACATAATCTACTGCAAGATGTTATAACAGCTGGATACCTCTATCATGCTGACACAGGGTACAAATATTTGTAACTGTTTAAAGAGTATATTTGTAACTTGAATTATCAAAATGCTTCCGTGCATTTAAAAAGAAAAACAAGCATAACCTTACAAAAAAGAAGTTTATTCAAGTGTTTCATTAGTTTACTTCTTTTAAACTAAAAAGGAAGTGAGTATGCTTTCAGTTGACTATTTATGTACTTTTCAGTGATATGCTTGGGTTATACTGACAAGTATAGAACAGTCTAAGTATATTTGGCCTTTACTTGTACTTAATCTTTTGATTGATATAATAGAAGTAAGTATTCTTGCTCTGCACAAAAACACATCCAGTACAATATTTATTTAAAATTTGATTTATAAAGATACAAATATGTTTCTTAATCTGAGTGTGTCTTGTTTGTTTTATGTGTGTTCACTGGTGAGTAAGTATACATTGTTAAAATTCTATTTTAAGTATAAAAAAAACCTTAAACCTAGTCATACAACAATAATATAAGCAGTACATTATACGTATTATGTTAAGTTCACTTAAAGAAAACTTACAAGCTAGTAAACTAACAGTAAACCCTTAAGTTTACTTTTAGTGTAGTTGCAGTACAAAAGATGTAAACTAGTTGGATACTTAATTTGCTACTCTTACACTTAGAGTGTACTTAAAAGTATACTTTTAAAAACTAGAAAGTGGGCCAATTTTGTCCCAAGAAGTATTAAAATAGTACATATACAAGTGTACTACTAGTACAATGACATTAGTATAGTAACTACATAAAGTATACTTAATAAAAAGAACTTTAAGAATACTTAGTTTCTGTAAGGGTAACTGCCCTGCTTATGTTTATAGTGCAATGGTTTCCAATCCTGGACCTGTTCATTTTACTGCACCTCAGTAAGGTGTTGTTAATGAACTGAGTAGTTAGATCAGGCATACTGGGAGCAGCAAATCTCCATGACCAGGAATAGAAACCTAATACTAATCAGTTGTAACGTTGACCAGTACTTACCTGCTAGGAACCTGGGATGTATCATGTCTTTCCTTTTCCCCATTGACTCCTTCTGTTTGAACACTCAGATGGTCCACATTTCAGCTGTGCCCAGAAAAATAAAATGCTTTAATAAATGTGTTTATACGAGGGAAGGAGATTTTTCTGGCTATCCAGTGTTTTATGCTAGCTAGCTATGCTAAGTTAGCTATCAGAAGAAGGGGGCTGCAACCAAAAGCGCACCCAGGAACAAAAGTGTCCGTCTTATAAATTGGCCAACAACGTGTTTGCCAGCCTCACTGTACGCTGCTAATAATTATTATACAATCAAACGCCTTGCCCTGCTTGTTTTTAGCCCAGTGTTAGCATAGACATCCACGTTAGAACGGACTCTAACCTTGTTGTCAGTGAGCACGAACAGCTGTGGGTAATGTAGTCCGCCCGGTTCCGTTCCTTCGTCATGTGGAACACAGTAAACTACACTACCCAGTAGCCTTTGCGCTTGAGAGCGGTGGACACGAAGGTTAGTCTGAATAAACGTGCTTCTCAGGTTTTTAAGAGTTTGTGGTGCTTTTGTTTTTAAAAATTTGAGGCGCTTTAATGTGTCATATTTTACTTAACACTTCATAGTTTTTTAAGGTCAGTGCAGTGCGGGTTTAATTTTGTTTCGTTTGAGGTTGTTTTCGCACCTGTAGTCCAGAAAAAGCGAACCTGCTGTTTACTTGACAGCCTCAAGATAATCTGTGTGCTGACCAGATCAGATCAGTTCTCTCTACTGTGACTGTTTTCACTCAGTTTTATTCATTTCACTGTGTTACTACAGTTAATTATGATATATAGGTGCTAAGATCTGTTGTTCTATGTCAGCAATAATCACTAATAATCACCCATAATATCCCTGTAGTACTGCTCTTATGTATAATTTCTAAATACTTTACAGTAATTGTATGAAAAGAAATCATGTAGCATAAATATAGATCTTTTTCATAAGGAACATGTTGTAAAAAGGTGGTCTGAACTTTATAAACTTTATCACTTTATTACCTGTTACTTTGTGTTCACTCCGTAGGAAACATGAACTACTCCAGATTTTTGACAGCCGTGAGTGCTGCACGGAAGCCGTCCCCCATCCGCCTTCTGAGTAAGCCATAGTACCTAAACTGTTCATCTTATACCACCAGCCTATGAACAGATCATTTACATGGCTGACAAAAATAGATACCCCAGTACTTGAAGAGGGTAGATCAGATATGTAGATCCTGAAAGATGGTTTGGTTTAAATTAGAATGACAATAAACAGCAGGTCTTACATTCATAGTTTTCAGTTCTTCTCTTGTCTTATCTTTTAATTCCACCTGCCCAGCGGAGCTCCAGCAGCGCTCTCCCCCTACCCTGATTTCTCTTGCTGGGGGAGCCCCAAACCCCAACACCTTCCCCTTCCAGTCTGCCACGATTAAAATGAAGACTGGAGAAACGGTTGAGTTTGATGGAACCATGATGAAGAGGGCTTTGCAGTATTCTGGCTCCTATGGGTACATATGCCTGATCGATATGTCCACCAGTATTCTACAGTGGCACTATGTAGACACTGTACCTTATACTGCATGGTTCATATTTGATATACTATTCATACATCTGAATAGTAGTTAAAAGAATAAAACATCATTTAATCGCGACCAGTGCTGTGTCTGCAGAATAAATATTGTTTAGGAGGGGAATGACAGTTCTTCAGTTATTCCAGATGATGCCTCAGTAGTTTAGCTGAGTTTAGGATGTGAATAAGCTACAAGTTAAACCAATGGGTTTAATATTTACTAAGTCTGACTGTAAACCCACAGCATTCCAGAGCTGATCTCATGGATGAAGGAGCTCCAGAAAAGGCTGCATGACCCTCCAACAGTGAACTTCAGCCCTGAGAGAGGACAGATGGAGATGTGTGTCACCACTGGCAGCCAGGAGGGACTCTGCAAAGTACTGCTTCTTACTCTGCTGATGTTGTATTCAAGTTGTTATTATATAATTACAGCTGTTTCAGATAGCAATATGCAAATGAGTATATCTGTTGTGGGTGGTTTTATGAGAAAAATAGAGTGTAAAGATTGTCTTTTTTTTTTTGAAGGTGTTTGAGATGCTTGTCAGTCCTGGTGATAACGTCCTCCTTGATGCCCCCACATATCCAGGGACTCTTGCAGCGGTAAGAGTTTTCCTTTGTGTGAGAGTTTTACCAGCGGATCTGTGGTATTTCCTCTAAAGGTTAAAGTGAGGGTCTACTCAGAGTGGTCAGCTTACTTTGACCCAGACTCCCTTGTTCTTACATCAAACATAATTTTCCCATGATTACTTTCTTCCCCTCTGACCTTTCGTTCTTTAACTTCACCCACAGCTCCAGCCGCTGGGCTGTAACATCATAAGTGTGCCGAGTGATCAGAATGGTATGATCCCGGATGGCCTTGGAGACATTCTGGCCCAGTGGGACTCACGCAAACCTGACAGCACTACACCCAAAGTCCTCTACACCATCCCCAACGGAGGCAATCCCACTGGAGCTTCGATGACCTTGGAGAGGAAGCAGAAGGTCTATGAGGTACTGATTATCTTCAAATCTAAGCTATTAATATATACATTGTGAAAACTAACTGCAGTAATTTCACAATTGTGTTCAGGAGAGGCCAAAAACTGTCTTACCGTTTAGTGTAAGTCAGTGGAACTTTTGGAGCATTTCTATTGGTCCATCCATCTTGAAACTTTTATACAATATAAACAGCTGCTATTGCTTTCAAATGATGTACAGAAATTAAAATGTATTTAAAAAGTATTTAAAAAGTATTAACTTGCACAGGTGGTGTGTCTCATGTTACTTGTTTATATTGGAGTGGAGTTGGAGAGTCTAATCGATGGAGATACATCACAACACTACAATCTGGCACTCAGGGGTTTAAGCACAACACAGATTTAACCACTGTCTGACACGAATCTTTATATGTAAATTATGAATTAAACATTTTCAGTATCACAAGACATAATATTGTGATACTCAAGTGTCGATGAGCAGATCAATCTCTTTTTAAAGACCCGAGGAATATTCCGTTCTCCATGGTATTGGAAGTTTGATCATATCTTGACTTCAAAGGCAAAAATCATATCAAACCTAATAGTATGTAAGTACCATGACTGAGCTTTTAATGTTATTACTATATGTATGTGTGTTTATTTGTTTTTTGCTTCTGCAGCTCGCAAGGAAGTATGACTTTCTTATCATTGAGGACGACCCGTATTATTTCCTGCAGTTTCAAAAGGTACATATTGGTTTATTGCTCTTATAGTGTTAGTCATTAACATATTATTGGTGTTATCAGCTCAAGCTGATAACCTCTGTAGTGTTAAGCTGATAAGACTTTGGCCACTGTTTAACTCTTTAAAGCCTAAGGGCCTGTATGTCGTTCTACACTTTAAGTTCTCACTTTCATATTAGTTACATATTAGTGAATTAGACATATTGACTTACATATTAGTGTCTTAGTTATCGCTGAAACTTTTATAGTAGTTATTAAATAATAAGCACTATCATTAGCAACTGAATTATAAACCTAGAATTCAAGGATTGGAAAGCTGTGGAGTGAACAAACCTGACTTGTCTTCTTTTTTTCCCAGCCATGGGCTCCTACATTTCTGTCACTGGATGTTGATGGACGAGTTATACGAACAGACTCTTTTTCTAAAATCCTCTCATCAGGGTAAGTACACTCAACACACACATTTGGACTGTGTTCAGACTGCAGGCAAGACGGAATTGTTTCTTAAATCAAAATCTGATTGGACTTTACATTTACATGTACAGCACTTAGCAGAAGCTTTTTTGCCCAAACAAGCTTAAACAGTCCAAATACCTAGAAAATAGAGCAAAGCACAGCATAAGTGCAACACAGTGCTTTACAATAAGTACTCAGATTAGCACTCCCTTAATTGCACACAGAGATGATATTTATATTTACGTTTGAAGAAAGAGTGAGAGTCTGCTCTTCGGACAGCCAGTGGAAGTTCGTTCCATCATCTAGGTGCCAGGACAGAAAAGAGTTTAATTATGTAATTAATTAAGAGTTTAATTGTACTAAGCCTCTAGAAGGATTGCGGGTCAAGCTGACCTGTACTTGAAGCTTAAAGGTACAAATAGACTTTTAATCATTGCTATATGGAGGGACTGGTTCAGTTTTGGCTTTGTAGACAAGCGTCAATGTTTTAAATCTGATGGGGGCATCTACAGGCAGCCAGTGAATTGAGCGCAGCAGTGGAGTGAACTTAGGAAGACGAGCCATGCTGCTGCATTCTGGATCAGATGCAAGGTCCTGATGGCCCACAGAGGAAGACCAGCCAGTAGTGCAGAGCAGTAGTCAAGCCTTAAAATGACAAGAGACTGCACTAGCATCTGGGTGGCATCCAGAGAGACAATATTTATAAAATAATATAAGTTATAGATAATATACAACAACAACAACAACCTTTACTTAAGTGCACTGCTATAATGTTCTTTTATTTGAAAAAAATCAAGCTAATTTAACAAAGTGTAGCTTGACCATACATGATAATGCCATTGACAGATAATAGAAGTTAGTAGCCACTGAATATCATGATGTTATAATTACCAACAACCCATTAACATACTGGTCCATCCATTAGATACATCCATTCCTAGTGAATTTATAAGAAGTGTTTCGGCCTCAACTACTTTTTGAATGAGGCACAATATGGGACAGCCAATCAGAACAAAACTCATCCTGTTGATTTGCTTTGTTTATTTTAAAAACTAAAGAAAGATTGAAAAATGATGCTAAAGTGAATTTAAATATGAACAAAATCAGTTGTTCTGCTAGGGCTGAAATACATGGTAATAATTTTAGCAACGCCCAGCCTCTGCCACCTTAGCTAAAGTAATAATTAAAATAAATAGGAATGGACACATTAACATAGTGTTTTAGTTTATCTTCTGGTGCTTTCATTGGACATGTAATACTGCTTGATGATTTTATCTTCTCCTAAAATGGTACAGAATGACCTTTTCTTGACCTCAGCTAAAGTCCATGGGAAAAAGATCGTTCCAGTTTTGTGATGGCAGCAGTTCTGGTATTATATGCAGTGTAAAACACACTGAGACATTGTTGAAAAGATTAACTAAAACACTGGACCCTACTGGATCTACCCAGTCCACACTGATCATGTAGCTACACTTGTTTAGCTATTTAATCAAGTAACAGCTGCTATATTGAGGTACTTAGATGGGCTACAGGCAGTAAGTGCCAAACTTCAACATGTACCTGCTCATATGGTAGGTGTTTTTGATAAAATGGCCAATGAATAAACAGTATACATACATTTACACAAACAGGAACATTACCTGGACACAGGTAAGAGCACTGATCAGTGGCCTATAAGGTTTAAGGCCAGAAAAGAGGCTTTGGGACATCCAACTATTGTGGATAACATTTAGTGTGATGGTGTCACAGGCTGAGGAAAGCTATCTACAGTATTAAAATGCTTAGTCTTTGTAAACTGTATTCGATGCTTATCTGTTTATTTCATCAGTTGAGGTCTGTGGTCAAAACACTGGCCAGTTAATAAAGAGACCAAAGTTACGAAGTGCATGAAACACAATGTGCACAACAGTTAGTAGAGCTGAGTGAACAGTGTTCACAAAATAGATGTATTGTATTATACCTTATACACAGTATGGAAGCTGTGTGTAGTGCACCCATGCATGGATGCTTCTATGTTCAGTACAGTGTTCACCTGAAAAGGTTAAATGTGTTTACAGGTTAAGAATAGGGTTTGTCACGGGGCCGAAACCATTAGTGGACCGTGTGGTGCTTCACATTCAAGCTTCCACCATGCACACCAGCACCTTCACGCAGGTCAGATAACCACTTTGTCTCTCTTTCTCTATGTCTCTCTCTCTCTGCCTTCTTGTATATCTTGAATGGAAACTTGGAAAAGGGCTTGGAAAAGAAACAGAAACATGTTTTAATAGTGGGGGAAAAGAGAAGTTTCTTATGGCAGTGAAACTATACTATGTATTGATCCTACAAACAAAATTTGTCATTTTGGTTTCTCACCAAGTTCAGTCTGGCAGTAGCGTGGCATCGTCCACAGAGCAGTGTTGATGGGGAAGAGGGTGACCAGGAATACCTCACCTCCCCTTTCACCAGGCTAGGAGAAACAGCACTGATCATAGTTGTGAGCAGCAGTGATCAAACTAGACAAACTGACACATTTTATGAAAAATGAATTTATCCAGTGTTTTAGAAATGCTGTCATAATTTAAAATAAGGTGCAGTGAGAGGACAGGAACCAAACCAGAAATTTCTCCACAGAATTTTCTTAATAGTAATATTGTGAGGTAACATAAGATGAAGAGCAGCTTTCTTGCAAAGAAAACCCACATGTTTGTTCTCTGAGGCTCAAACTGGTTATTATTGCAAACCAACCCTAATAGCAAAACACTAGTCACAGGACATCTATAGTAACTGTTTGGCTAAATGGATTTGGCTAAATGCAAATCCTGTTCATAGGTGGCATAATAGAGATGCTAAAACAATTAGTATATGACAAGGCCTCAGTCTAGAATTGCAAAACCGGTTTTTAATGCTGTTCCAAATTTACTTCATCCCCAGACTTAATTTTCAGGCAGCTGACATGGCTTATTTCCAGATCAGTGCTTTTAAAGTCCGGACAGATACAGTGCTGTGTAGAAGTCAGTAACCAAAGAACAGAGCTGGGGGTCCTGATGTTATATCAGTGCTCTGAATCTAATTAATCCAATCTGCAGGTGTTTATGTTTATTCTTCTACTGTGAGATGAAAACTCAACACTATGAGACAGATAGAATGTTTAGCTTTCAAGAAGCTCTGACTGAGAAAGACAACAGACAAAACAAGAAAAAATGTAAGTTGAACAAAGAAACTGCTGGGGTCTCAAAACAATGGACTGAGCACCCCAGAATCTAGACATCATCAGCGACACTGAATGTGTTCGGGATTATTAAGAAAAAGTAAAATGCAACCAGCTGCTTAAATCTAACTTGGAAAAATAGGAAAATGTCTTTGCAGATTTCTTTCACAAACTGATATTAAGTTTCCTGAAAGAATGGAAACTGTTATAAAAGCAAATGATGGACAAACTGTTTAACATCTGTGTATGTATGAATCACAGTATGTGAGTCACTGTTGGAACAAAGCTTCATATCTCAAAAAAGTCACAGAAATTTTACTATAAATTTCACATTCTGACATTTTACTATAAATTGATGTAATAAGAATTTATTCTAAGTAATTCTGAATAGTTTCTATTGATCAGTTCGCCAGTATATTTTAATACAGTGTAAAAGACAGCTGGCGTTTACAGATTGTTCTCTTCTTTGTTCCATTTTAATCAGTTCCTTTCTATCCTTTTCTATTTCATTCTTTTCTTTTCTATTTCATTCTATTCTTTTCTATTTCATTCTATTCTATGCTATTTCATTCTATTCCTTTCTATTCTATTCTATTCTATTTCATTCTATTCTATTTCATTCTATTCTTTTCTATTTAATTCTATTCTATTTCATTCTTTTCTTTTCTATTTCATTCTTTTCTTTTCTATTTCATTCTATTCTTTTCTATTTCATTCTATTCTATTCTATTTCATTCTATTCTAGTTTTTTTCTATTTCATTTTATTCTTTTCTATTTCATTCTTTTCTTTTCTATTTCATTCTATTCTAGTTTTTTTCTATTTCATTTTATTCTTTTCTATTTCATTCTTTTCTTTTCTATTTCATTCTATTCTAGTTTTTTTCTATTTCATTCTATTCTTTTCTATTTCATTTTATTCTTTTCTATTTCATTCTTTTCTTTTCTATTTCATTCTATTCTATTCTATTTCATTCTATTCTAGTTTTTTTCTATTTCATTCTATTCTTTTCTATTTCATTTTATTCTTTTCTATTTCATTCTTTTCTTTTCTATTTCATTCTATTCTATTCTATTTCATTCTATTCTATTTCATTCTATTCTATTTCATTCTATTCTTTTCTATTTCATTCTTTTCTTTTCTATTTCATTCTATTCTTTTCTATTTCATTCTATTCTATTTCATTCTATTCTATTCTATTTCATTCTTTTCTTTTCTATTTCATTCTATTCTATTTCATTCTATTCTTTTCTATTTCATTCTTTTCTTTTCTATTTCATTCTATTCTTTTCTATTTCATTCTATTCTATTTCATTCTATTCTATTCTATTTCATTCTATTCTATTTTTTTCTATTTCATTCTATTTTATTTCATTCTATTCTATTCTATTTTTATTTCCTTTTTCTGTTTGATTAGTTTATCCTACACTACTTTCTGTTTTATTCTTTTCCATTAAATGCTCCATCCTTCCATTCCATCCCAGTTCCATCTTTTTCCACACAGTGCAGTTCCATTTCTGTCTTATCTGGTCTTTTTTTTTGTGTGTCCAGCTCATGGTCTCTCAGCTCCTGCACAACTGGGGTCAGGAAGGGTTCCTGAAGCACATTGATGGGTGAGTTGTGAAGGTATGATTATGTATGACTATATAAATGTAATAAATGTTATATTCTGAAGAGTCTTCCTTTGTATATGCTGAGAAAAGCTGTTGATCCTGGGTCAGGTAGCTGTGTGCCTAAGGCCTATATTAACACAACTCTTCAATGTCCAGTGGGTCAGCTTGTGTATGTAGGCTGAACAGAAATTAAGTTTGAAATACTGAACTCGAGGCTGAACTCCGTGGTTCAATTCATTAATTCATCAAGAGGATTAATTCAGCAATTAAAGCAGCTGAATTGGTGTAAACCACATGTGCCATTATGTTATAACAGATCTTATTCCAAGCCTGAGCCCTGCAGAGTTTTATATCAACTCATGCAGCTTTTATGTCGGACAAAAATGAAAAGAATAAAAATCAAATTAATTAATGTGTGGGAACCTTGCTTACATGGTTTCTGAGACTAGGTGATCGGTTAGAAAACAGATACAGTATGACAACATTCAGGCTTGAACACTACTAAACGTTTGTACCTTGAATTTTGGCAAAACCATTTTTTAAAAAGTTTAAATAATGTGACAAATTTACCAATCATAGTCTTTCAGAGATACAGAACAACACAAGGCCTTTACACCCGGCTTCATATACATACATAAGACTGAGATCATATCTGAATTCGTAGTTTATATGGATCATTCTACCAAACAAAATCAGAGTTCAAAACCCATTTCGGACTTGGCTGGCTTAGACTTTATACTAAAATAATTTTGCATTGATTGACCCAATACCTTAATTATGTTCACTTAGTTAAAACACATGATTGAACATTCCGTTTATCTCGTTACTGTCTCAAATAATGCCTTGGGTTAAAGTAATTCATCTAAATGTCTAATTCTAAATGTCTAAGAACTTTGTTAGTCCTCTGCGCTTAACTCATGTGCAGTAAAACACTTAAATATACACACACTTGTGAACATACACACCAGGGGGCAGTGAGCACACTTGCCTAGAGCGATCAGCAGCCCTACCACAGCGCCTGGAGAGCAGTCATGGTTTAGGTGCCTTGCTCAAGCGACTTCAGTCATGTCCTGTTGGTTCATGGGATCCTGCGACCAACAAGGCTGGTTGCCTAAACTCCAGCCCATGACTGCTGGTAGTGTTCACAACCAAACGTTTTAGATACACTACCAGCCAAACGTTTTAGATACACTACCAGCCAAACGTTTTAGATACACTATCAGTCAAACGTTTTGGATCACTACCAGTCAAACGTTTTAGATACACTACCAGTCAAACGTTTTAGATACACTACCAGTCAAACGTTTTAGATACACTACCAGCCAGACGTTTTAGTACACTACCAGTCAAACATTTTAGATACACTACCAGCCAAACGTTTTAGATACACTACCAGCCAAACGTTTTAGATACACTACCAGTCAATCGTTTTAGATACACTACCAGTCAAACGTTTTAGATACACTACCAGCCAAACGTTTTAGTACACTACCAGTCAAACGTTTTAGTACACTACCAGTCAAACGTTTTAGAACACTACCAGACAAACGTTTTAGTACACTACCAGTCAAACGTTTTAGATACACTACCAGTCAAACGTTTTAGTACACTACCAGTCAAACGTTTTAGATACACTACCAGTCAAACGTTTTAGATACACTACCAGTCAAACGTTTTAGTACACTACCAGTCAAACGTTTTAGAACACTACCAGACAAACGTTTTAGTACACTACCAGTCAAACGTTTTAGTACACTACCAGCCAAACGTTTTAGATACACTACCAGTCAAACGTTTTAGTACACTACCAGTCAAACGTTTTAGATACACTACCAGTCAAACGTTTTAGTACACTACCAGTCAAACGTTTTAGATACACTACCAGTCAAACGTTTTAGTACACTACCAGTCAAACGTTTTAGTACACTACCAGTCAAACGTTTTAGTACACTACCAGTCAAACGTTTTAGATACACTACCAGACAAACGTTTTAGTACACTACCAGTCAAACGTTTTAGTACACTACCAGTCAAACGTTTTAGTACACTACCAGTCAAACGTTTTAGTACACTACCAGCCAAACGTTTTAGATACACTACCAGTCAAACGTTTTAGTACACTACCAGCCAAACGTTTTAGATACACTACCAGTCAAACGTTTTAGATACACTACCAGTCAAACGTTTTAGTACACTACCAGTCAAACGTTTTAGTACACTACCAGTCAAACGTTTTAGTACACTACCAGTCAAACGTTTTAGATACACTACCAGCCAAACGTTTTAGATACACTACCAGGCAAACGTTTTAGATACACTACCAGTCAAACGTTTTAGTACACTACCAGCCAAACGTTTTAGATACACTACCAGCCAAACGTTTTAGATACACTACCAGTCAAACGTTTTAGTACACTACCAGTCAAACGTTTTAGTACACTACCAGTCAAACGTTTTAGTACACTACCAGCCAAACGTTTTAGATACACTACCAGCCAAACGTTTTAGATACACTACCAGCCAAACGTTTTAGTACACTACCAGCCAAACGTTTTAGATACACTACCAGTCAAACGTTTTAGTACACTACCAGTCAAACGTTTTAGATACACTACCAGTCAAACGCTTTAGATACACTACCAGTCAAACGTTTTAGTACACTACCAGTCAAACGTTTTAGATACACTACCAGTCAAACGTTTTAGTACACTACCAGTCAAACGTTTTAGATACACTACCAGTCAAACGTTTTAGATTCACTACCAGTCAAACGTTTTAGATACACTACCAGTCAAACGTTTTAGATACACTACCAGTCAAACGTTTTAGTACACTACCAGTCAAACGTTTTAGATACACTACCAGTCAAACGTTTTAGATACCCTACCAGTCAAACGTCTTAGTACCCTACCAGTCAAACGTCTTAGTACACTACCAGCCAAACGTTTTAGATACGCTACCAGTCAAACGTTTAGAACAGTTCTAAAACTTTTAACAGGTAGTGTATGTCGCTGAAGCAGTAGATGGTAATAGATGCTGTTGACTGTGACTGTTCTGACAGTATGAATCTCTTTGCGTGTCTCAGGGTGGTGGAGTTCTATCGAGCTCAGAGGAACACGATGCTCTCGTCAGCAGATAAGTGGCTTAAAGGTTTGATTCTTTTCCCTGGCTTTATTTGTGAGAAAGGAAATAAAATAGATAAATAGTTCAGTGTTTCATTAACGTGGTTTACAGTTCAAATCATACGCCATACTATTCAACATCAGCTGTGTTCTCGGTTTTCTCCTTTGTGTATTATGTTCAGATGTAGCAGAGTGGCACGCACCAGCGGCAGGCATGTTCCTGTGGATTAAACTAAAGGGCGTTAAAGACACGCAGCAGCTTATAATGGAGAAAGCACTGGAGAAAGAGGTACACACATCTGTTTTGTGATGTCACAGAAACCAATGCATTTATACCTATCCACACACATCCGCCAACAGCAGTATATCTGTGCCCATTCATGCTGAGTGTTTTGATATGAACGACTTTTTGCATATGGTACAACACAGAGCAGCCAATCACACCTGAGATCCATCCTTTATCTGCCGCTTAATCCCGCTAGTCGCGGTCATGCCGGTGGCTGAAGCCAATCCCAGCGTCATGGCAGGGTAAACCATGGACAGTTCGCCAGACCATCGGATGGCCAACACTCACTCACGCACTCTCACCTACGGGCAATGTAGAGTGACCAATTAACCTAACATGCATGTCCTTGGACACATGGGAGGAAGCCAGAGTACCCGGAGGAAACCCACTCAAGCACAGGGAGAACATTCACACTCCACACAGAACCGCCCAGACCATGGATCAAACCCAGATCGTCTTGCTGTGAGGCGACAGTGCTGACCACTACACCACCGTGCCGCCACACACCTGAGATCATTGACATATATTCATCTTAAAGGCACAAGACTAATTACAAACGTTATAAGTGGAAAAATAAAATGCAAGATCGGTGTAGGACTAGAAAAAATGTGCGATCAAATGTGTTTTATTTCAGTCTTTAAACAGATTTAAACAAGTAATTGTCTTTTTGTTTTCTTTTAAAAGACGGCTGGTGTTTTTACAGGTTAAGCAGTTTCTTTACAGAATTCTGCTGGTTTACATCCAAATTGCTTTCACACACTTGTGACTTCATGACTCATCAGTGAACACAGATGAAGCTCATCAAAACCACTGTAAGAAAAACAGCCCCAGACTTTCCACCTCTGTGGTTTACAGTAGCCTCGGTGCAGTCTGAGGGTCTTTCTTCTCCAGACCTTCATCATACTCAGAGTCAATCAGTCTGATGTTACAATAATTGTGATTTCTCTGAAACACTGTATATACACACACAGTACAATACACAACCACACACCCGACCCCCACCCTCCCCTCCCTGTGGAAGTTAAAGGTTGGTAAATGTCTAACCTCTTAAAAAGATTTAATACCTCACTCGCAGTAAGAACACTGTGAGGTGCGCAAAGCCATTCTATTAAAATCTGAGCTTATCTTCACGTCCTTTAGAAATGTTTAATTAGCGTAACTCTGTGCTGATTGGCCGTTTCCACTAAGAAAAGAACTCGGAGCACAATGAGCTGTTCTGTCTCTTACAGTCTCCACTCAGAGACACACAGAGAGACACAGTTTCTAAAGATCTCCACTCTTACAGAGACACCAGCAGTAAGAGTGCATCAGACATCAGTCTCAATGACCGATTCTGTTTTACAGAAACCGTCACAGGCAAAAGTTTGAACACTCTTGTTTAACTGTTGTAATGTTTGCTCATGACTAGACCGGACAGTTTTTGTTTGGCATTTTTAAAGCAGCAGATAACAAATACAGTAACCAAATAAAGTTGTTTATTTGCACTTTAACAAGAACTAGCACCTTAAGAGTTAAATAAACCAATTGTGTCCAATTACTTCCCACCAGAAAAATATTATCATAAATCTTGTTGATGTATCTAATTTTTCTCATTTTATGATGGTTGCCATTATTTTTGCTAACTACTTTTTGTGTTTTAAAAAAGCAAAATGAGATTCCTTTATAAATGAGGAAACCAAGTTATACATAAGTTATAATAAAATAAAATTCTTGCAACAACATTTTTTAAGATCATTTTTTAAGTTGCAAGCATAATTTCTGCTGGCCAGCTGCTTGTCTCCATTAGGCTCACTTAGAAAAATGTGCTTTACATAATCACTGCTTTCCTGCAAAATATTTCTGAAAAACTGAACTGCAGGTGTTGCAACATTTCATAAAATATTTCTTTAAATCTTTGTTTCCATCACACTGGTCTGTGTTTTTCTCTTCATTCCATTCTCATTTTGTTATTATGTATTTTAGAAATCTGAAGCAGCCACTACACTGACTTGCACTCAAGACATTTGTTGCATATATCATTCAGAATCAGTTTCAGAGGATTGGGCTGGTCTTGGATGTTCTCTGGTTATATATAGACCACATTAAAGCTGTAATTGTCCAGAGTTGTCTCTGAGGGCTCTACATAAAAATAATTTAACATGAACTTCTTGTTTAGGTGCTTCTCGTTCCTGGAGGAGTTTTTAACATCCACAGTTCAAAACCGTGTCCCTACGTCAGAGCAGCGTTCTCTCTCTCCACACCTCAACAGATCGACGAGGTAGCACACATACAGACTGCAGACTGCAGCAGCTGTTTCATTCACACACACACACACACACACACACACACACACACACACTGTCCCCCTCACACATCTCAAAATTACATTCTGATCTTCCTTTTGTTCCTCTTTTTCAACAGGCTTTCAAGAGACTCTCAGCACTCATCAAGGAGGCTCTGTGAGAATTCTCAAAGAAGATGATCTTATTTGCACACAGATACTACGATGACCTCACATTAACCAAACTGGAAGTGTCTCACTGCAGATGTGCGATCAGTCGTAAACCGCGTCTTTTAACACACTACAAGACTACTGTCTTTCTGACCAGTAGCAAAAATAATTAATTCATTAATTCTGAAGGGATAAACCCTAACCTTAACTCTAACACAGACCAACCTCTCTGAGATTAATGAAGTTCTACAAAGAGTTCTTTCAGTGATGCCAGAAACAAGCTACACACACTATAAAAGGTTTTTTTATTTTAAAGGGTTCTTCTTAAAAATTAACATTACGTGGAGCTTCTTCCAACGTATGTGGTTGTCCAGAGTACTGTCCGTTAAGAAGTTCTTTAGGGAACCAAAAGTAGTTCTCCTGTGGCACCATACAAAAACACTTACTGGCATTTTCATTTTTAGTGTGGATTTTGTGAATAAGTTTACATGTAATTGCTGTTGACACAAAACCTTGCCTCTCTATCTTTGTTTTTCCTCCTGCTATAAATTTAAAATGCCAGCTGCCAGGTTATGTGACAGTTTTATAATAAATGGGCCAGCAGAAATGGTCTAGAATGACCTGGAGCAAGATCTACACATTTACTTCCACTAAAAGTTGAATGTTTCTCTGGTAAAGTCTTAGAGAAGCAAGGTTTTGTTCTGACAACGACAGTATTCAGATGCTGTTTAAACTTTGTCTACATGAAGTTTATTATGTAATAGTAAGTGACATATGTTGTTTTTGTAAATGTGTGCAATAAATTAAAAATCTAATTAATCTTTAATTAAGGTACATGTGGCTCATCATATGCAAATGTTTGGATGTCAAATAAAAATTTTAGAACACTACCAGTCCAAAGTTTTAGTAAACTACCAGATAAACATTTTAGAACTGTTTTACTGGTAGTGTATCTAAAACGTTTGACTGGTAGTGTATCTAAAACGTTTGACTGGTAGTGTACTAAAACGTTTGACTGGTAGTGTATCTAAAACGTTTGGCTGGTAGTTTATCTAAAACGTTTGACTGGTAGTGTACTAAAACGTTTGACAGGTATCGTATCTAAAACGTTTGACTGGTAGTGTATCTAAAACGTTTGACTGGTAGTTTATCTAAAACGTTTGACTGGTAGTGTACTAAAACGTTTGACAGGTAGCGTATCTAAAACGTTTGACTGGTAGTGTATCTAAAACGTTTGACTGGTAGCGTATCTAAAACGTTTGACTGGTAGTGTACTAAAACGTTTGACAGGTAGCGTATCTAAAACGTTTGACTGGTAGTGTACTAAAACGTTTGACTGGTAGTGTATCTAAAACGTTTGACTGGTAGTGTATCTAAAACGTTTGGCTGGTAGTGTATCTAAAACGTTTGACTGGTAGTGTATCTAAAACGTCTGGCTGGTAGTGTATCTAAAGCGTCTGACTGGTAGTGAATCTAAAACGTTTGGCTGGTAGTGTATCTAAAACGTTTGACTGGTAGTGTATCTAAAACGTTTGGCTGGTAGTGTATCTAAAACGTTTGACTGGTAGTGTATCTAAAACGTTTGACTGGTAGCGTATCTAAAACGTTTGACTGGTAGTGAACTAAAACGTTTGACAGGTAGCGTACCTAAAACGTTTGACTGGTAGTGTACTAAAACGTTTGACTGGTAGTGTATCTAAAACGTTTGACTGGTAGTGTATCTAAAACGTTTGGCTGGTAGTGTATCTAAAACGTTTGACTGGTAGTGTATCTAAAACGTCTGACTGGTAGTGTATCTAAAACGTCTGGCTGGTAGTGTATCTAAAACGTTTGACTGGTAGCGTATCTAAAACGTTTGACTGGTAGTGTATCTAAAACGTTTGACTGGTAGTGTATCTAAAACGTTTGACTGGTAGTGAACTAAAACGTTTGACAGGTATCGTATCTAAAACGTTTGACTGGTAGTGTACTAAAACGTTTGACTGGTAGTGTATCTAAAACGTTTGACTGGTAGTGTACTAAAACGTTTGACTGGTAGTGTATCTAAAACGTTTGACTGGTAGTGTATCTAAAACGTTTGACTGGTAGTGTACTAAAACGTTTGGCTGGTTGTGTACTAAACCGTTTGACTGGTAGTGTATCTAAAACGTTTGACTGGTAGTGTACTAAAACGTTTGGCTGGTAGTGTATCTAAAACGTTTGACTGGTAGTGTATCTAAAATGTTTGACTGGTAGTGTATCTAAAACGTTTGACTGGTAGTGTATCTAAAATGTTTGACTGGTAGTGTATCTAAAACGTTTGACTGGTAGTGTACTAAAACGTTTGACTGGTAGTGTATCTAAAACGTTTGACTGGTAGTGTATCTAAAACGTTTGGCTGGTAGTGTATCTAAAACGTTTGACTGGTAGTGTATCTAAAACGTTTGGCTGGTAGTGTATCTAAAACGTTTGACTGGTAGTGTATCTAAAACGTCTGACTGGTAGTGTACTAAAACGTTTGACTGGTAGTGTACTAAAACGTTTGACTGGTAGTGTATCTAAAATGTTTGTCTGGTAGTGTATGTAAAACGTTTGGCTGGTAGTGTACTAAAACGTTTGGCTGGTAGTGTACTAAAACGTTTGACTGGTAGTGTATTAAAACGTTTGGCTGGTAGTGTATCTAAAACGTTTGACTGGTAGTGAATCTAAAACGTTTGGCTGGTAGTGTATCTAAAACGTTTGACTGGTAGTGTATCTAAAACTTTTGACTGGTAGTGTATCTAAAACGTTTGACTGGTAGTGTATCTAAAATGTTTGGCTGGTAGTGTATCTAAAACGTTTGGCTGGTAGTGTACTAAAATGTTTGACTGGTAGTGTATCTAAAACGTTTGACTGGTAGTGTATCTAAAATGTTTGGCTGGTAGTGTATCTAAAACGTTTGGCTGGTAGTGTACTAAAACGTTTGACTGGTAGTGTATCTAAAACGTTTGGCTGGTAGTATACTAAAACGTTTGACTGGTAGTGAATCTAAAACGTTTGACTGGTAGTGTACTAAAATGTTTGGCTGGTAGTGATCTAAAACGTTTGACTGGTAGTGTACTAAAACGTTTGGCTGGTTGTGTACTAAACCGTTTGACTGGTAGTGTATCTAAAACGTTTGACTGGTAGTGTACTAAAACGTTTGGCTGGTAGTGTATCTAAAACGTTTGACTGGTAGTGTACTAAAACGTTTGACAGGTATCGTATCTAAAACGTTTGACTGGTAGTGTATCTAAAACGTTTGACTGGTAGTTTATCTAAAACGTTTGACTGGTAGTGTACTAAAACGTTTGACAGGTGGCGTATCTAAAACGTTTGACTGGTAGTGTACTAAAATGTTTGACAGGTAGCGTATCTAAAACGTTTGACTGGTAGTGTATCTAAAACGTTTGACTGGTAGCGTATCTAAAACGTTTGACTGGTAGTGTACTAAAACGTTTGACAGGTAGCGTATCTAAAACGTTTGACTGGTAGTGTACTAAAACGTTTGACTGGTAGTGTATCTAAAACGTTTGACTGGTAGTGAACTAAAACGTTTGACAGGTAGCGTATCTAAAACGTTTGACTGGTAGTGTATCTAAAACGTTTGGCTGGTAGTGTATCTAAAACGTTTGACTGGTAGTGTATCTAAAACGTCTGGCTGGTAGTGTATCTAAAGCGTCTGACTGGTAGTGTACTAAAACGTTTGGCTGGTAGTGTATCTAAAAACGTTTGACTGGTAGTGAATCTAAAACGTTTGGCTGGTAGTGTATCTAAAACGTTTGACTGGTAGTGTATCTAAAACGTTTGACTGGTAGCGTATCTAAAACGTTTGACTGGTAGTGAACTAAAACGTTTGACAGGTAGCGTATCTAAAACGTTTGACTGGTAGTGTACTAAAACGTTTGACTGGTAGTGTATCTAAAACGTTTGACTGGTAGTGTATCTAAAACGTTTGGCTGGTAGTGTATCTAAAACGTTTGACTGGTAGTGTATCTAAAACGTCTGGCTGGTAGTGTATCTAAAACGTCTGACTGGTAGTGTATCTAAAACGTCTGGCTGGTAGTGTATCTAAAACGTTTGACTGGTAGCGTATCTAAAACGTTTGACTGGTAGTGTATCTAAAACGTTTGACTGGTAGCGTATCTAAAACGTTTGACTGGTAGTGAACTAAAACGTTTGACAGGTAGCGTATCTAAAACGTTTGACTGGTAGTGTACTAAAACGTTTGACTGGTAGTGTATCTAAAACGTTTGGCTGGTAGTGTATCTAAAACGTTTGACTGGTAGTGTATCTAAAACGTTTGACTGGTAGTGAATCTAAAACGTCTGGCTGGTAGTGTATCTAAAACGTCTGACTGGTAGTGTACTAAAACGTTTGACTGGTAGTGTACTAAAACGTTTGACTGGTAGTGTACTAAAACGTTTGGCTGGTAGTGTACTAAAACGTTTGACTGGTAGTGTATTAAAACGTTTGGCTGGTAGTGTATCTAAAACGTTTGACTGGTAGTGTATTAAAACGTTTGGCTGGTAGTGTATCTAAAACGTTTGACTGGTAGTGAATCTAAAACGTTTGGCTGGTAGTGTATCTAAAACGTTTGACTGGTAGTGTATCTAAAACTTTTGACTGGTAGTGTATCTAAAACGTTTGACTGGTAGTGTATCTAAAATGTTTGGCTGGTAGTGTATCTAAAACGTTTGGCTGGTAGTGTACTAAAACGTTTGACTGGTAGTGTATCTAAAACGTTTGACTGGTAGTGTATCTAAAACGTTTGGCTGGTAGTGTACTAAAACGTTTGACTGGTAGTGTATCTAAAACGTTTGGCTGGTAGTGTATCTAAAACGTTTGGCTGATAGTGTATCTAAAACGTTTGACTGGTAGTGTACTAAAATGTTTGGCTGGTAGTGATCTAAAACGTTTGACTGGTAGTGTACTAAAACGTTTGGCTGGTAGTGTACTAAACCGTTTGACTGGTAGTGTATCTAAAACGTTTGACTGGTAGTGTACTAAAACGTTTGGCTGGTAGTGTACTAAAACGTTTGACAGGTATCGTATCTAAAACGTTTGACTGGTAGTGTATCTAAAACGTTTGACTGGTAGTTTATCTAAAACGTTTGACTGGTAGTGTACTAAAACGTTTGACAGGTAGCGTATCTAAAACGTTTGACTGGTAGTGTATCTAAAACATTTGACTGGTAGCGTATCTAAAACGTTTGACTGGTAGTGTACTAAAACGTTTGACAGGTAGCGTATCTAAAACGTTTGACTGGTAGTGTACTAAAACGTTTGACTGGTAGTGTATCTAAAACGTTTGACTGGTAGTGAACTAAAACGTTTGACAGGTAGCGTATCTAAAACGTTTGACTGGTAGTGTACTAAAACGTTTGACTGGTAGTGTATCTAAAACGTTTGACTGGTAGTGTATCTAAAACGTTTGGCTGGTAGTGTATCTAAAACGTTTGACTGGTAGTGTATCTAAAACGTCTGGCTGGTAGTGTATCTAAAGCGTCTGACTGGTAGTGTACTAAAACGTTTGGCTGGTAGTGTATCTAAAACGTTTGACTGGTAGTGAATCTAAAACGTTTGGCTGGTAGTGTATCTAAAACGTTTGACTGGTAGTGTATCTAAAACGTTTGACTGGTAGCGTATCTAAAACGTTTGACTGGTAGTGAACTAAAACGTTTGACAGGTAGCGTATCTAAAACGTTTGACTGGTAGTGTACTAAAACGTTTGACTGGTAGTGTATCTAAAACGTTTGACTGGTAGTGTATCTAAAACGTCTGGCTGGTAGTGTATCTAAAGCGTCTGACTGGTAGTGTATCTAAAACGTTTGACTGGTAGTGTACTAAAACGTTTGACTGGTAGTGTACTAAAACGTTTGGCTGGTAGTGTATCTAAAACGTTTGACTGGTAGTGAATCTAAAACGTTTGGCTGGTAGTGTATCTAAAACGTTTGACTGGTAGTGTATCTAAAACGTTTGACTGGTAGCGTATCTAAAACGTTTGACTGGTAGTGAACTAAAACGTTTGACAGGTAGCGTATCTAAAACGTTTGACTGGTAGTGTACTAAAACGTTTGACTGGTAGTGTATCTAAAACGTTTGACTGGTAGTGTATCTAAAACGTCTGGCTGGTAGTGTATCTAAAACGTCTGACTGGTAGTGTATCTAAAACGTCTGGCTGGTAGTGTATCTAAAACGTTTGACTGGTAGCGTATCTAAAACGTTTGACTGGTAGCGTATCTAAAACGTTTGACTGGTAGTGAACTAAAACGTTTGACAGGTAGCGTATCTAAAACGTTTGACTGGTAGTGTACTAAAACGTTTGACTGGTAGTGTATCTAAAACGTTTGACTGGTAGTGTATCTAAAACGTTTGGTTGGTAGTGTATCTAAAACGTTTGACTGGTAGTGTATCTAAAACGTTTGGCTGGTAGTGTATCTAAAACGTTTGACTGGTAGTGAATCTAAAACGTCTGGCTGGTAGTGTATCTAAAACGTCTGACTGGTAGTGTACTAAAACGTTTGACTGGTAGTGTACTAAAACGTTTGACTGGTAGTGTATCTAAAATGTTTGTCTGGTAGTGTATGTAAAACGTTTGACTGGTAGTGTACTAAAACGTTTGACTGGTAGTGTATCTAAAATGTTTGTCTGGTAGTGTATGTAAAACGTTTGACTGGTAGTGTACTAAAACGTTTGGCTGGTAGTGTACTAAAACGTTTGACTGGTAGTGTATTAAAACGTTTGGCTGGTAGTGTATCTAAAACGTTTGACTGGTAGTGAATCTAAAACGTTTGGCTGGTAGTGTATCTAAAACGTTTGACTGGTAGTGTATCTAAAACTTTTGACTGGTAGTGTATCTAAAACGTTTGACTGGTAGTGTATCTAAAATGTTTGGCTGGTAGTGTATCTAAAACGTTTGGCTGGTAGTGTACTAAAACGTTTGACTGGTAGTGTATCTAAAACGTTTGACTGGTAGTGTATCTAAAACGTTTGGCTGGTAGTGTACTAAAACGTTTGACTGGTAGTGTATCTAAAACGTTTGGCTGGTAGTGTATCTAAAACGTTTGACTGGTAGCGTATCTAAAACGTTTGGCTGGTAGTGTATCTAAAACGTTTGACTGGTAGTCTAAATTATTATATTATACATACTGACTGCAGAATGTGTGGGTGAGTGAGTGATCTAGTGATAGTGAGAGAGAGACAGAGGGACTGTGTACAATACTTAGTCTGAGTGTTTATGTGTAGTTCACTGACTCTTTATATTATTTTGGGTAAACTCAGTCTGACCCGTTTATTCCTCATGTTTATTTTTAAGAGCAAGCAGTTCACTTCCTGCTGGTGCTCCTATTGATTAATCAGACACATGTAGCTTTCCGTTTTTAAACACGAACGGCCCCCACACTGCATTAGCAGCAAGGGCACTCAGTTCCTAAAGTGAAAGTCGAGATCTGATCTATAGTTTGAATGACGAGGCACAGAACACAGATGAAGAAGAACGCTGTGCTGAAAACATTACGTTGGAGTTTTTTAAGTTCTGGTTGGACAAATTGTATCTGGATTGTTTAGCAAGGTCTATAATAACACAGTCGTCCTCTGCTGTTATCTCCTTCATCCAAAATAATGACCATTAACATCATAACATTTGCAGAATCCAATCAATGCAATGTGTATGCAGCATTTTAAATATATACATAAAGGATTAGTTCCCAAGACCCAGATCAGGCCAGTTTAGTCCAAGACCAGGCCTAATCCACATCTGAGAAACCAGATTGAATACAGATGAAGAAGAATCGCTAAACATTTATAAACACCTGTTCATCCAACATTTCTTCTAAATTCAAGAGCATAAATAAAGAGTTTGTAACCCTTTGCTGCAGTAACAGCCTCTGCTCTACTCTACTCTACTGAGAGAGTCTTTACACTAGATGTGGGAACATTACTGTGAGTATTTGATTGCCTTTAGCCACAAATGTCAGGTACCGATGTTGGATGATTAGTTCTGAATCATTCCAGCTCATCCTAAAGGTATGACTCCACACAACACAGTTACACTGCTCCACAGCTCACTGTTTGGGGGGCTTTATACCCTCTTTAGCTGACGCCTGGCATTGGGCATGTACATGTGTCCACACTAAAACTGGTACGAGTAAATCAGACACAGCAGTGCTGCTGCTGTGTCCACTCACTGTCCACTCTGTTAGACACTCCTACCTTGCTGGCCCACCGTGTAGATGTAAAGTCAGAGATGACAGCTCATCTGTTGCACAGTTTGTGTTCCTTTGGTCCTTCATCAGTGATCACAAGCTGCCTACCACAGGACACTCTTCGCTGGATGTTGCTGGTTCCGTATTCCAAGTCCAGCAGTGACCCTGAGGTGTTCAAAAATTCCAGCAGTACTGCAGTGACACACACTAACACACCACACCAGTGCCACTGCAGTGTTGAGAATAGTCCATCTCCTTAATAGTACCTCCTCTGTGGTGGTCCTGACTATTAAAGAACTGGGTAAAAGGGGATAAACAATGTATTCTGCAAATCAGCTGTATTACAGTCTATAAGTGTTGAACTACAAAGCGCTATGTATCAATCAATCAATCAATCAATCAACGGTCATTTATTTGTATAGCGCTTTTTATAGTCAGTGTTGTCTCAAAGCCACTTTACAGAAAAGCATTTCATTAGAAAAGAAAAAAGGAGGAAAAAAGAAGGATAGAAAGAAAAAAAAGAGTCTATGTATAAACATCAGTGTATGAAAGGGTATCCCAGTCCAAGCCCCCTTAGAGCAAACCAGAGGCCACAGACAAGGGCAAGAAAGAGCTCTCTGGGTATAAGGAAGAAACCTTATGAGGAATAATAATACGATTTTATGACGACATACAAGAAGAAGCTTGGCTTTGAACCATCTCATAGTTTCTCAGTCAGAGTTAGGGGCTGACCTGTAATTCCAGTCATGCAGGTTGACGAGCAGACAGGAGAGACAGTAGACTTCTAGCAGCTCTGGTAGCTTCCGTGTGATGATAAACATCAAGAGAGAGTGAGAGTGAGACAGAGGAGCAGAAGGAGAGACAGAGGATAGAGGGGGAGAGAAAGAACAAAAGAGAGACAAGCAATTGTAAGTTGGTCTGTGTATGGAGAGATGTTAGAGAGGAACAGTGCAGCTGATGTTAGGAGAATGCTTGTGCACACAGGTGAGTTTTGAGTCTAGTTTTAAATGTAGAGAGTGTGTCTGAGTCCCGACACAGAGGACGGGAGGTAATTCCACAATTTGGGGACTAGGAGAAAGCTTGACCTCCTGCTGTGGTGTTTCTGATTGGAGGAGCTGTGAGCAGGCGGCTGTTCTGTGAGTGTGGTTTTGTAAAGGCTGAATTAATTCACTAAGATACTGCGGGCCAGGCTGTGCACGGATTTATATGTTAAGAGAAGAATCTTGTATTCACTGTAGCCACTGTAGTGACCACAGGATTGGGGATATGTGGTCAGACTTTTTTGGTTTTCATAAGGACTCTAGCAGCTGCATTCTGGACCAGCTGGAGCTTATTTAGAGACTTATTAGAGCATCCAGCTAAAGGCTTATCAGAGCAAAGGCTGCTACAGCAGTCTGGCCTGGATGTTATAAAGGCGTGCACCAGCTTTTCCACATCTTTAGAGACAGCATGTTACATAGTTTATGATGTTACGCAGGTGAAAATGTGGTTCTAAACTTGTTGCAGATGTATGTATCAAGACTGGAATCTAAAATGATGCCAAGATTTTGTACAGTGGTGTTTAGATTAACCGTGTAGCAGTCTAAATTTAAACCACGTTTGTGGAGTAGAGAGCTTTAGGTCCAAGTAGCAGAGTCTCAGTTTCCTTTTGGTTCAGAAGGAGGAAATTATTAATCATCCAGCCTTTGATATTTTTGATACATTTGTAAAGTTTATTTAGATTCAAAGCTTGATTTGGTTTAGAAGATATGTGGAGTTGAGATCAGCACAGCAGTGAAAACTAACGCAGAACGTCACATCAGCCTTAAAAGAAATATGGGTTTTCTAATAGAAGGTATCAATTTTGTTTGTTGTTTATCTGCCTTTGAGGCATCTGGCACTTATTTACCTAATATATCTTCCCGCTTATCGGCACTGGAGCTATTATTAGTTTTAATCAGCTTGACAGATTTTAGTTTTTTGCCGACAGCCTTGAAGGACTTTAATGCATTCCTATCAGCCTCGTAAGTATTTGTGAGTTATCAGCCTCAAGAACAGATCAACACTGAAACCTTCTAACAGAGAAATCTCATGCCTGTAAGGCTGAATAATAACAGGTAATGAAAGGGTTTCTGAGGCTGATAACAATTGATAAATACTGGCACTTGACATCAGACTGATAGGCCTCCCTTGGGAAATCTTACTAACCTGGAAATCAGTGACAGAGACTTTTGCATATATTTCAAGTATACATTGTAAGGGATGGTTCCTCAGCACAGGCACTGGGGAGTCAAGGTTAGCAGAGTTTACTATGTTCTCCAACCTAATTTAACTCAGCTACCCCTTACATTTGATAAGAGAAAAATGTCACCAAAAAACTTTGGACGACTCGATAGTATTCAGGAACTGGTAATTGGTGTAAATTGCAAAAATTAAAACAAAACTGACAAATGTGTTGGTGTTTAAACTAACTAATTAGAACACAAAGCCTATATAACTAGCTAGCTTAGTACAAGAGTTATGCACCTGTTCATTAAACTGTATAGAGTATAACATCAGTATAGGTCTTGTGGTTTATGCTGATGTGCTGTTGGGCATGGCTGGCACACAGATAACAAGGAAGGAGCAGTGTTGAGCTGTTTTCCAGGAAGAGCTGCATTCCAGTCGCTAAAGAGACAAAAGTCTGTTGTGCTCGTTTATGGAAAACAATAAACTACATTAACCACACAAAGGACACAACAGTTAGTCTGAATAAACATGCTTGTCTGGTTTTTAGAGTTTGTGTGCTTTCGTTTAAGATGATTTGAGGAGCTTTAATGTGTCATATTTGATTTCACACATTATATTTATAAAATGTGTTTACCATGTCTGGGCAGTGCAGGTCATACTTTGTTTTGTTTTAGGTTGTTTTTGCAGTTTAATCCAAAAATCTGCTAATCCAAATCTTTTACTTGACAACCTTAAGATGATCTGTTTGCTGATCAGACCATAATAGTGCAGTTTCTTTCTACTGTGACAAATTTACAAAAAAAGGTTTATAGTGATACTATAAAAAACTGAGATTTCTGTAATGTGTAATATTAATTATTTCACTTCCCATAATATTCCTGTAGTACTGCTCTTATCTATAAATACTTTACAGTAATTGTTTGAAAAGGAATCTAGTAGTATTAATATAGATCTTTATCATAAGGTAAGGACTCTAGCATTTGCATTGTGGACCAGCTGAGACTTATTAGAGCATCCAGCTAAAAGGCTGCTACAGCAGTCTGGCCTGGAGGTTATAAAGGCGTGCACCAGCTTTTCCACATCTTTAGAGACAGCATGTTACATAGTTTATGATGTTACGCAGGTGAAAATGTGGTTCTAAACTTGTTGCAGACGTATGTATCAAGCCTGGAATCTAAAATATAGATCTTTTTCATAAAGAATATGATGTAATAGGTGATCTGAACTTTATAAACTTTATCACTTTATTACCTGTTACTTTATTTTCACATCGTAGGAAACATGAACTACTCCAGATTTTTGACAGCCGTGAGTGCGTCACGGAAGCCGTCCCCCATCCGCCTTCTGAGTAAGCCATAGTACCTAAACTGTTTATCTTATACCACCAGCCTATGTACAGATCATTTACAAAGCAGACAAAAATAGATACCCTAGTACTTGAAGAGGGTAGATCAGACATGTAGATCCTAAAAGATGGTTTTAATTATAATGACAATAAACAGCAGGTGTTTCTATTATTATTCTCTGTTTTATGCTCTTGTCTTTTAATTCCACCTGTCCAGTGGAGTTCCAGCAGCGCGCTCCACCTTCCCTGATTTCTCTAGCTGGGGGAGCCCCAAACCCCAACACCTTCCCCTTCCAGTCTGCCACGATTAAAATAAAGACTGGAGAAACGGTTGAGTTTGATGGAACCATGATGAAGAGAGCTTTGCAGTATTCTGGCTCTTATGGGTACATATGCCTGATCAATATTCTGTTCATCAGTGTTTTACAGTTCAGTGGTCTAGTTCAACCTATGAGTTTAATGTTTACCAAGTCTGACTGTAAACCCACAGCATTCCAGAGCTGATCTCATGGATGAAGGAGCTCCAGAAAAGGCTGCATGACCCTCCAACAGTAAACTTCAGCCCTGAGAGAGGACAGATGGAGATGTGTGTCACCACTGGCAGCCAACAGGGACTCTACAAAGTACTGCTTCATTCTCAGTGACATCAGCCTATCCTGCTGATGTCTTATTCCAGTTTTATATTTTCTGAGTGAAGATAAGTTCATTCATCTGAAAAGCAAACTTAAATATAGCAAATTATATGACATTTTTTATTTATTTGCTGAGTGTAACATTTCAGAAAAAGATAAAACCTAAAATATAAAATGTGAATGTGAATAATTATTGTATAATAAGATAAGGTAAGTTGTCTGTAGAGAATGTGTTCACCTATTTTTACAATCACTATTTTTACAATCACTATTTTTACAATGACTATTCACTATTTTTAGTTCATTTTAGCTCATTAGGAAAAACAAAACATGCCATTTTGATCAGAAACTTCCAAACGTTTTGCATTATAGTGACCAAATCACAAACATAATCAGCAATTGTTTTATTTATTTATTGCAGCCTTTTTAACAGATGTTAGCTTTTTCAAGTGTGTGTTTATATATTCTTTAAAGAACTCAAATCATAGCAAGCTGAACTATTCTCAGTACATTTTCAAAAAAGACTTATCACCATTATTACATAATTAGAGCTGTTTCAGAAGGTGGCAATATGCAAATGAGTAATTTTGATCAGTCACATTACTTTGTGTGCTGTGAGCATCTTGACCAAGTAACAGTTCTATGTGAGAGTCTATGTGGTCGTTTTGGTGAAAAAACACTTAATGTACAAAATATTATAGTTATATTAAAAAATGTTTAACAAGTCTATTATACAGATGTGTATCGCAGTGTATAGCAAACTAATTACAAACTAGCATTTTGTTTGTGCGTCACATTGAAAGTTTGCATCATTCAGCACATATAAATAAATGTTTCAAATATAATCAGTTTAAGTTAAATGAAACCTCACATATTCTGACCTCAGTGTTGCTTGTGTGTACGAAGATCGTCCTGATATTTTTTCTTGTTTGAAGGTGTTTGAGATGCTTGTCAATCCTGGCGATAATGTGCTCCTTGAGTCACCCACATATTCAGGAACTCTAACAGTGGTAAGAGTCTTCCTCTGTTTTAAGAGTATTGACAGTGGGCCTGTGGTATTTTTTGTAAAGGATCAAGTGGTCAGCTTGTTCATACATCAAACATAATTTCCCATGATTCCTTTCTTCCCCTCTGACCTTTCATCCTTTCACTTCACCCACAGCTCCAGCCGCTGGGCTGTAACATCATAAGTGTGCCGAGTGATCAGTATGGTATGATCCCGGATGGCCTTGGAGACATTCTGGCCCAGTGGGACTCACGCAAACCTAACAGCACTGCACCCAAAGTCCTCTACACCATCCCTAACGGAGGCAATCCCACTGGAGCCTCGATGACCTTGGAGAGGAAGCAGAAGGTCTATGAGGTACTGGTTTCCTTTAAGCCTAAGTTATCAATATGTACAATGTTGTGATGCTCGTGTCACATAGATGGAGATATATATTTATATGTGTAAATGAGTCGTTATTCTAAAACAGAGAATTTAAAACAAGCTGTTATTGCAGCTTTGGTCCCATATCTGGTCTGTATGGAGTGGGAGTAAACGGTAAGCTTGGGGAAATGTATGTACCGTACCAAACTCTTTTATTTCAAATATGGGCTGGAGGTTAGGAAACCAGCTTTGTGATCTAAAGGTTGCCGGTTCAGTCCCCTCAGCCCCAGGACACAACTGAGTGCCCTAGAGCAAAGCATCTAACCCACAACTACTCCACTGGTGCTGTGGATAGGGCTGCCCACTGCTCCAGGCAAATGTGCTCACTGCCTTGACCCTCAGTGTGTGTGTTCACTAATGTGTGCATGTGGATTTCACTGCATGGATGAGGTAAATGTGGGGGCCAGATTCCTCTGTGTACCTAATGTCTTCTGTATTTCTTCTCAATTCTGAGCTTATAATTGTATCACAGATACTAATTGTGTATTTGTATGTTTGTTGTTTGCTTCTGCAGCTCGCAAGGAAGTACGACTTTCTTATCATTGAGGACGACCCATATTATTTCCTGCAGTTTCAAAAGGTACATATTGGTTTATTGCTCTTATAGTGTTAGTCATTAACATATTATTGCTGTTATCAGCTCGAGCTGATAACCTCTGTAGTGTTAAACTGATAACACGTTGGCCACTGTTTAACTCCTGTTTAACTCTTTAAAGCCTAAGGGCCTGTATGTCATTCTGCTCTTTTCTACACTGTTTCTCACTTTCATATTAGTTTACTTAATCATAGTAATTGCTGAAACATGTATAGTAGTTACTAAATCACAAGTCTCATCATAAATAACTGAATTATAAACCCAGAATTCAAGGATTGAAAAGCTGTGGAGTAAACGATTCTGACTTGCTCTGTTTTTTTCAGCCACGGACTCCTACATATCTGTCACTGGATGTTGATGGACGAGTTATACGAACAGAATCTTTTTCCAAAATCCTGTCACCAGGGTAAGTATACGCAGACACTTGGGCTGTGTTCAGGAAAGTTGGATTTGTTTCTCAAATGAGATCTCTTAAGGTGACTGTCCACACAGTTATTATACAGTTATTAGTGATTAGATTGCATTTGTGTTTCCAGACTACCTATCACCTACCTCTTTGCATGCAATATTGTGGTAGTAGCACAGACGTCAGTAACTATGCAGCAAATCTCAGCACCTCTGTCACTTTGGACTTGACATTGTCAGTGTCAAATTAATTTTAAAACCAACAGCTGTTGACCGAAGTGCTGTACAATCAGCAAATCATCACACGAGAGAGCGGAGAGGGGAGTAAAATAGGAAGAATTCAGGAAGCTAGATAGTTAGAGATATTACTGATGTAAAAAGCTTTTTAGTGCTGACCATGTTTTTTTCATATTTATTTTTGAGTTTGGTTGTTAATAGATGCAGATTTTTCTATTGGTATATGTTCTATTTGTAAGTTTTCCCACTGTTTTGATATTAATATTTTTACTTAATTTCCAGTTTGTGAGGATGGTTTTCTTGGCGATGGTTAGCGCCACCATAAGTGCATTCGTTTTTTTTTTTTTAGATGTATTGTTGATGTGTCACCCAGCAGACAGTGTTGGGGATAAGGAGGCAGGTTTTTTCAACAGTGGAATTAAATGATTATGGGGGCAGTCGTGGGCTGAAGGTTAGGGATCCGGTCTTGTGACCGGAAGGTCGCCGGTTCGATCCCTGGGACCGGCAAGTCATGACTGTAGTGCCCTTGGGCAAGGCACCTAACCCCAACTGCTCCCCGGGCGCCGTGGATAAGGGCTGCCCACCGCTCCGGGCACGTGTGCTCACCGCCCCCTAGTGTGTATGTTCACTAGTGTGTGTATATGTGGGTGTTTCACTGCACGGATGGGTTAAATGCGGAGGTCAAATTCCGCTGTGTGTAAACACATGTGGCTAATCGTACGTCGTACGTCGTCGTCGTACGTCGTCGTACGTTGATAATATATATGATTTGTAAAAAGCTTCCAGAAGTGTTTGATGGTTGTGCAAGACTATAAAGTATGTATATGGTTGTCTGAAGTACTTAGAGAACATGTGTACTGAGTCTACTATTTCCATGTTTGGTAGCTTTTGCCCAGTTTAGTCCACACTATGATTTACTTTGTATTGTATTAGGTGAAGGTTTTTGTTATTAGTTATGTTAAATGTGTTCTTGAGAATGGCCTTCCAGAAATCGTCAGTCTGAGTGACTAAAAGATAACTTTTTCAATTTCAGAGAAGACTCTATACATATTGGACAGTTTTGATTAAGGAGGTAGAAACTGTGGTAGAGTTTTTAATTTAATATAGAGCTTAGTCAAAAATATTCAAGGATATGAACTGGTTGCAAAATGTTTATTCTGTAAAATGTAATGTATATGCGCTTTTCTTTGAATTTGTGCAAAGTTAGTATTTTTTGGTGGCAGGGAAGTCAGGGTCACGTCATATGGGTGAGCATTTGGTAGATGACAATTTAGTGTTTGCAATATTGTGCAATTTTCACAAGGCTGCCAGAGTTGCTGCTATCATTGGGTTTTTAAACAAGGGGAGGCGTTTGGGAGTTTACATTTACAGCATTTAGCAGATACTCTAATACAGAGTGACTTACAAAAGTGTTTTTTTGTCTTTGTTGTTGAGAATGCTTTCTAGCTAGTACAAATAGATCAGAATCCAAACTGCTTTTCAAAATAAACACTACCAGAAACAAAAGCTCAAACAGTCCAAATATCTAGAAAGAAAAATACAGAACTATACACAACATAAGAGCAGTACAGTTCAACAACAGAAGTACTGCTTCAACAAGGAGTCATTTGCAATGATAGTTTTTCACTTTTAGCTTTTATAAATAAACTATTTATATAATTTAGCCTGAGGTCAGATGATGAACTGAGAAAGCATGACTGTGTTCCAGCTCCAGTGTTTATCAGGGTTACTCAGTAACTCACTAAGGCAGCCCAGGAAAAAAGACCCAAGAGCTTTCCCTCAGTTATCTCACTTGTTTGGAAAAACGTTAGCGGCGATGAATATAAGGTCAGTCGTTCAAGTCTGGTGGCTTAATCTATTTATATTAGTACACAATTAGCAAATCAGTCATGTTGTTGCTTTTGTGTATTCTTTTAAACTTTTACCCAGAACAGTGGTTTCCTTTTCTGTAGTCCCTCTGGGCCTAAACATGGGAAGATAGAAGCATGTGTAAGGAAGAGCGAGAGAGACTAAGAGGTGAAGAGCAAGTGTATGTGTGTATACTTAAGCAGAAGTAGTCCCAGGTGATCTAAAGCCACTTTAAAATAACTGTAGTTGTGATGCTACGATTACCAAAAACTAATTCTGTTTTTCCTCTGGCAGTTTAGGCCCACCCATTTATAAAAAAGAAAGTTATGTTTTTGGATGGGTCACAATACAGGACAGCCATTTAGAACAGATCTCATTTACATACATCAGTTTTAAAGGCACTGTAACATCTTGGTCATTTTATGATTCGTTTCATTCTAAACAATAGAGCAAAATTTAAAAATGGTCATGCTAATTTTTTATCCATATGACTTGATTTGTGTGATATCATAAACCAAAGATGGTCATAAGTCAAGTCATATATCATATAGATCTTAGGGGGAAAATAGGCTGGTTTACAGTTCCTGCTTTGCAAATTTTTACATCTGATACAACTAACCAGCCAGTTAACAGTCCCTTCCTTGGATGAAGTTGATGTGTTACAGCAAGTAGCTAACACTAAAATGTGCTAAACTGGAGTGCTCCAGGACTGAGGACCAAGAACCTGTGGTTTAGATTCCTACACATTAAATCAAGCATTAAATATTTCCCCCCTCTAAACTACATATACTGAACAAAAACATACCCAAACCAGGACCAATAGATCTTTTGGGCCTAGTTGTAGTTAACTCTCCACTTACTTCATTGACATGGATTTGCAATAATAACCAAATTAATAATAACCAAAAAATATAAAACAAAATATAAATATATATAAAAAGTAAGTACCTTGCTTACTAGTTAACTCCAGTGACTCAAACAAAGCTAGTGTTCATATCTGTCAAATACCTCCAGCGTAAATTAACTTAGTGTTCTAGTTTCTATTCTATTCCTTTTTTTCTCCTGGAAGGGTGTGGAATTTGCTAACCTTTTCTTGGCCCCAGTTGCACTTTTACCAAAGACATAGCAGAACACTGTCAAGTACTATTGGTTCCTGTTGTAACAGCACTGAGAAGGTGACAAAAAACAAATAATGGGAACCTTCAGTACAGGACTGACATCCAATTGGAAAAACACATTTCCAGTTTTGTGATGCCAACAGTTCTGTTATTGCAATAGAAAACTTTATGTTTAATTGTTAAGATGAATTAGAACACTGGACCCTACTAGATCTACCCAGTGCACACTCACCATGTAGCTACACTAATTATCTAAACAGCTGCCATATTGAGGCACTTTAATGGGCTACAAGCAGTTATTGCAAACCTACAATGTGTACCTGCTTATATGGTAGGTGGCTTTGATAAAATGGCCAATGAATATAGGTGTATGTATACAGTATGCATACATTTACACAAACAGTAACATGAACTAGACACAGCTAAGAGAAGTGATCAGTGGCCTGTAAGGTTCTAAATGAGAGAGGAGGCTTTGGGACACCCAACAACTGAGGGAACCTGTCTATTAAATGCTCTGTCTGTGTAAAACTTATTCAATGCTTATCTGTTTAATCAGTTCAGGTCTGTGGTCAAAAACCTGGGTGCTTACTAAAGAGACAAGTCTATATGCATTAAACTCAATATGCATCAAAGCAACAGTGTTCACAAAATAAAGTTATCAAAGCCTATTAGTGCACCTGTGCATGGATGTTTCTATGTTCAGTACAGCGTTCAGCTGAAAAGATTAAATGTGTTTGCAGGTTAAGAATAGGGTTTGTGACGGGGCCAAAGCCACTAGTGGACCATGTGGTGCTTCATGTTCAAGCATCCACCATGTACACCAGCACCTTCACACAGGTCAGATAACTTTTCTGTTCCTCTTATGTGTAATCTCTCTCTCTTTTGATTCCTAACCGTGTCTAGTCTGAAAGCACCATAGTGTCACTAACAGAGCAGCACATATGTGGAACCATTGGGTTTAGTGCCTTACCCAAGGGCACAACCAAGAATACCCTGTCAGACCTGGGAGAACCCACAGTCCTGTGGTAACCTACAGCCTTCCAGTTGCTGACTGGCTCGTCTCCCCTTTCACTAAGCTAACAGCACTGGTCATGATTAGTGAGTAGTGTCATGGAACATCTATTCCTCTCAGCAGTGATCAATAAAGCTCCAATGACATTCTAGAAATACCATCATAATTCAAAATGAAGTGCAGTGAGATGACAGGAACCAAACCTGTGCATTATATGTTCAGAAATTTCTCCACAGCATCTTAATAAGAAACCAAGTGAGGTAACATAAAATGAAGAGCAGCTTTCTCACAAAGAGTACCCACAAGTTTGTTCTCTTAGGCCTAAACTGGATTTTATTGTAAACCATCCACAAAGCAAAACACTAGTGACTGGACTGTGGTAACTGTTTTGCATATCTTATTTGTACTATGACTGGATTTGGCTAAATGCAAATCCTTTCCACTGTTGGCATAATAAAGATGCTAAAACAATTAGTATATGCTAAGGCTTCAGTCTAGAATTGCAAGACCGGTTTTTGATGCTGTTTGATGTTTTACTGCAGTGTACATTCGTCCTAGTACACTAATTGTCTCTGTTGGCACACCAGAGGGCATGACTCCGTTCCATTTTTTTTTTAGATTAGATTAGATTCAACTTTATTGTTATTGTGCAGAGTACAGGTACAAAGCCAATGAAATGCAATTACCATCCAACCAGACGTGCAAAATACATTATAATTTACATAAAGTGCAAAACAGAAATGACTAACAATTTGAGGTTATTGTACATGTGGTGGTATATAAATAAATATATAGACTGTAGGTGTACACAGAATGTGAGATAAGGGGGTGGTATATAAAACAGAATATAAATTACTATAAATATATACAGTAAGGAGTGAAATATAAAGATTGCACCAAGCAGCATATGTTGAGCCAGTTGTAACAGTGTAAGCAATAACTACAGATATTAATAGTGCAATATGAACAGAATTGTGAATGTAAATAGAACTGTACAGGTAAGAAATTACAAAGATAGATGTGCAAAAATGAGTAATGCAAAAGTAATAGGACTGTGCAGTGCAGTGAGTGCAATAATGAGGCTAAAGTGATGGTGTAGAGTTCAGCAGGGTCACAGCCTCAGGGAAGAAGCTCTTCCTGAGTCTGTTGGTGCAGAAATGTGGATGCCAAGGAGCTTGAAGTTGGACACACATTCTATCTCAGCTCCACTGATGTGGATTGGAGTGTGTGTCTGCTTCCTTGATTTTCTAAAAGTCCACAATGACCTGTTTGGTTTTGTGGGTGTTGAGTGCCAGGTTATTGTCATCGCACAACGCAGCCAGGTGCTGCACCTCATCCCTGTAGATTAGTGCTTCTAAACCGTTAGGACAGATATAGTGCTGTGTAAAAGTCAAAGACCACCTTTTCCTTTAATTTTAAAGCAAAATGGAGTTCATGTAAAAAAAAAAATTGTGTAACATATATATGAATATGATATACAAGAACTTCCATGAAAGTATTAAAACAACCTTGCAAGATCTGGTATACCACCATAGCTATCACCATCAGATAAATAATTAAGTGTTGATCTGCTCACCATTCAATTTCAAATTCAATTTCTCTTCTCTGTTTTTTTATTCAGATTCATTCCATTCTATTAAATTCTATTCTATTCTATTCTATTCTTTTCTTTTCAGTGTGGTTCCTTCATCCTGCACCACATTCTGTTTTATTCTTACAGCACAAATTGTGTTCAGTCCTATTCTATTTTATTCAATTCTATTCTATTCTGAACTTTTCTGTGTGTGTGTTCAGCTCATGGTCTCTCAGCTCCTGCACAACTGGGGTCAGGAAGGGTTCCTGAAGTACATTGATGGGTGAGTTGTGTAGGCCTGATTATGTATGACTATATAAATGTGATATCTGTGTGTGCTGTACATGAGGACAATGGGAGGACATTCTCAACACTCATCCTACGCAAAGGCTGAGAACAGCTGTTGATCCAGGGTCAGGTAGCTGTGTGCCCGAGGCCTATATAAACACAACTCTTCAGTGTCCAGTGGGTCAGCTTTTGTATGTATGGTAAAAAAAGTCTGTTCTCTAGGTACATGGCTGAACTCCCTGGTTCAATTAATTGATTCATCACGAGGTTCAGTTAAGCAGTTAAAAGCAGTTGAACTGGTTTAAACCACATGAGCATCTCACCAACAGGAAGTGCCATTATGTTATAATAGATATTTTTTATATTATAATAGTTTTCATTCCAAGCCTGTGCCCTGCAGTTTTATACCAACTCATACAGATTTGATTCATACAGATTTGATTCATACAGATTTGATTCATACATATTTGTATCATACAGATTTGATTCATACAGATTTGATTCATACAGATTTGATTCATACAGATTTGATTCATACAGATTTGATTCATACATATTTGATTCATACAGATTTGATTCATACAGATTTGATTCATACAGATTTGATTCATACAGATTTGATTCATACATATTTGTATCATACAGATTTGATTCATACAGATTTGATTCATACAGATTTGATGCTCAGAAGCTCAAGTATGGTGGTTATAATTAAACCGTGTGAGCTTTAAGAACAGAGCTGAGTGTCTTGATATTAAAGCAATGCTTTGGCCAAAAATCTAATGAATGTGTAGCGAGTTTGCTTATGTGGTTTCTGAGACTGAATGATCTGTTAGCTATAAAAATAAAGGTAAATAATTTTATACCTTGAATTTTTTGGCCAAAGCATTCTTATAGTTAAATAATTAGACTCAGATTATATCTGAATCTGACTTAACTGACTTAGACTGAGATTTATACTGAAATCCTTTTGGGTTGATTGTTCCTATACCTTATGTTCAATTTGTTAGAATAAATTATTGATAATTTTCATGACATGGGGGATTAGGTTTGACGCTTAGGTTTGATTTTTGGGTTTAACGTAAGTCATGCAAATGTCTAATTTGGTAGAAAGGTCAAAAACAGTAAGAGCTTTGTTAGATGTATTTTTTCTGTCCAGCTTTCTATGTGATATGTGTAATACTGTAGCAGAAGATGGTAATAAATGCTGTGGACCGATAAATGTCACTGTTCTGACAGTGTGAATCTCTTTACGTGTTTCAGGGTGGTGGAGTTCTATCGAGCCCAGAGGGACGCAATGCTCTCGTCAGCAGATAAGTGGCTTAAAGGTTTGATTCTTTTCTCTGGCTTTATCATTACAGTCAATATATGATGCGTTCCTGCACTTACAGGCACCTATAAATTATTAGTTGTTGCTTCGTATTAGACTTTAAACATTCTGCTATATAAAAAGTGCAGCCGAGTGCATTGAACAACAAATTATATGTCTTTTGAAGCTAACATATCCTCTACAGGGAGCAAAGTTAAAAAAGTTTTTTTGAACAGTGGTGTTTAAGCTTTTGCATACAGCTTTATATATCTTTATTTATATTTTAGCTAATATATTCATGATATATTTTTCACTAATGTGGTTTACAGTTCTATTTGCAGGCTATAATATTCAACATCAGCTGTGTTTTTTCTCCTTTGTGTATTATGTTCAGATGTAGCAGAGTGGCACGCACCAGAGGCAGGCATGTTCCTGTGGATTAAACTAAAGGGCATTAAAGACACGCAACAGCTTATAATGGAGAAAGCACTGGAGAAAGAGGTACACACAAGATTTATATCAATCATTCACTCACTGTTTGAAATTGAACAGGCAGTATGCTACTTTGGCTAAAACAGATGGGAATATTTGTGCAGTACTTAAAAATGTACCATCATAGACTGATGGAATGACCTCCCTTTTTTAAATAGAAGAGTATGATATATAGTTTTAAAATATAATTCACTCCTCAGTTCATACAATCCATGTATGAAAAATACAAACCTGCAAAACAGCCCATTCTGTTTTAGTGTATTGATATCACAACTACCAATGCATTTACACCTATCCACACACATCCGCCAACAGCAGTACATCTGTGCCCATTCATGCTGAGTGTTTTGGCTTGAACGGCTTTTTGCATATGGTAGAACACAAATCAGTGAAATCACACTTGAGATCCATCCTTCCAACCATTATCTGCCGCTTAATCCCACTAGTCTGGGTCACGGGGGGCTGGAGCCAATCCCAGTGTCATCGGGCGAAGGCAGGGTACGCCATGGACAGTTCGCAGACCATAGCATGGCCAACACTCACTCACGCACCCCTATGGCCAATGTAGAGTGACCAATCAACCTATCATGCATGTGTTTGGACTGGGGAGGAAACCGGAGTACCCGGAGGAAACCCACTCAAGCACGGGGAGAACATGTACACTCCACACAGAACAGCCCGGACCGGGAATCTACCCGCATCGTCTTGCTGTGAGGCGACAGTACTAACCACTACACCACCAAGCCACCATACACCTGAGATCATTTACATTTACAAGGCACAATAACACCAGCCTGTTTCCTTCTAGAGGATAAAGAGAGGTTTTTAGAAACGGCCATGTAAAAAAAATGAGGAGTGTTTTTGATATAGAAAATCTCACAAACGCTATTATTTGCAAGACTGGTGTAGGACGTGGGCCCTTAAAGTTCACTGTATTAGAAAAAAATGTGAAATCTAATGCTTTTTATTTTACAGACTTTAAACAGATTTAAACAAGTTATTGTCTTTTTATATTCTTTTAAAAGACGGTTGGTGTTTCTCCAGGTTAAGCAGTTTCTTTACAGAATTCTGGAGCTTTACATCCAAATTGCCTTCGTACACTTGTCGTACACAGATGAAGCTCATCAAAACCACTGTAAGAAAAACAGCCCCAGACTTTCCACCTCTGTGGTTTACAGTAGCCTCGGTGCAGTCTGAGGGTCATTCTTCTCCAGACCTTCATCATACTCGAGTCTACAACCAGTCTGATGTTACAATAAATATGATTTCTCTGAAACACTGTATATACACAAAATACAATACACAACCACACACGCCGACCCCCCCCCTCCCCCCCTGGGGGAGTTAAAGGTTGGTAAATGTCTAACCTCTTAAAGATTTAATACCTCACTCACAGTAAGAACAAAGTGAGGTGCGCAAAGCCATTCTATTAAAATCTGAGCTTATCTTCACGTCCTTTGGAAATGTTTAATTAGCGTAAAGTTATTTAGTAGAAGTTAACCACCATGAATCCAGGCAGAGATTCTGTGTATGAGCCAAATGTTTCATCACCTCCTACACAGAATCTCAGAGACGCTGTGCTGATTGGCCGTTTCCACTAAGAAAAGAACTCAGAGCACAATGAGCTGTTCTGTGTCTTACAATCTCCACTCAGAGACACACAGAGAGACACAGTTTCTAAAGATCTCCGCTCTTACAGAGACATCAGCAGTAAGAGCGCATCAGACATCAGTCTCAATGACCGATTCTGTTTTACAGAAACAGTCACAGGCAAAAGTTTGTATACTCCTGGTCAAAGGTTCAAACATTTGCTTATTATTACTAGACCAGCCAGTTTCTTGTCTGTTTTTTAAAAGCAGAATATTACAAATACAGTAACTATATAAAATTGTTTATGTGTACTTTACCCAGAACTAGCACCTTAAGAGTTAAATGAACACACCAACTATGTGTCTAATTACTTCTCACTAGAAAATATTATCATAAATCTATTTCTCATTTGATACTTGTTGCCATTATTTTTGCTAATTATTTTTTGTGTTTTAAGAAAGCAAAATAACATTTCTTTAAAAATGAGGAAAACAAGTTATAGCAGCTCAGTTTCATGGAAACAATCGGCTGGCTAGCAAAATTGTGCTTGCAATTTGTGCTATACTGTAAAAAAGGAGGATCTTAAAAAATGTTATTGAAAGATTTTACAAGATTAATTAACCTATTTATAAGTTGTTTCCTCATTTATAAAGAAATATCATTTTGCTTTCTTAAAACACAAAAAATAATAAGCAAAAATAATAGCAACAAGTATGAAATGATAAATTGGACGCGTCTACTAAATTAATGATAATATTTTTTCGTGAGAAGTAATTAGACACATAGCTGGTGTGTTAATTTAACTCAGTGAGCAGGGTTGTTCAAACTTTTGCCTATGACGGTTTCTCTAAATCAGAATTGGCCATTGATGGCTTCACATAATGACATAATTTCCTGCAAAATACTGCTGGTTTTTGCAGCATTACAGGTGTCTGTTAAAACATATTTAGTGAAGCGGATTTTTTAAATAATATTTATAAAATATTGCTGCTAATTTTTGTTTTGTCACATTGGTCTGTGTTTTTCTCCTAATTTCATAATTTTGTTATTTGTTATTATGTATTTTAGAAATTTGAAGCAGTCTCTCAAATTTGTTGTTGTATATATCGTATAGTTCTCGGGCTATACTCAGATTAAGATCAAAAGGCCAGAGACCACATTAAAGCTGTAATTGTCCTGAGTTGTCTCTGAGGGCTCTACATAAAGAGGAATTTAACATGAACTTCTTGTTTAGGTGCTTCTTGTTCCTGGAGGAGTTTTTAACATCGACCGTTCAGAACCGTGTCCCTACGTCAGAGCAGCGTTCTCTCTCTCCACACCTCAACAGATCGACGAGGTAGCACACATACAGACTGCAGACTGCAGCAGCTGTTTCATTCACACACACACACACATACACACTGTCCCTCTCACACACACACACACACACACTGTCCCTCTCACACACACAGACACAGTCATCCCAAAATTACATTCTCATCTTCCTCTTGTTCCTCTCTTTCAACAGGCTTTCAAGAGACTCTCAGCACTCATCAAAGAGGCTCTGTGAGAATTCTCAGAGAAGATGATCTTATTTGGACACAGATACCACGATGACCTCACATTAACCAAACTGGAAGTGTCTCACTGCGGATGTGTGATCAGTCGTAAACCGCGTCTTTTAACACACTACAAGACTGTACTGTCTTTCTGACCAGTGGCAACGGTAGCATAAATTCTGAAGGGATAAACACAGACCAACCTCTCTGACATCAACTGTTTCACAGACTGCAGAAGGTACTACACAGACTTTGTTGCCCTAAATGACCATGCTTGACAAGCTTCACACAGTTTAAAAGGTTCTTTATTTTAAAGGTCCTTCTTAAAAATTAACTTTATGTGGAGCTTCTTCCAACTTTCAAAATGTTCTTCACAGTCTCGTTTACTAATATGGTTCTCCAGAGGACTGTCCATTAAGAGGTTCCTTAGGGAACCAAAAGTGGTTCTTCTGTGGCATTATGCAAAAGCACTTTCTGGCATTTAAATGTTTAAGAGTGTGTAAATTATAAGGAGTTTTTAAATAAGGTTATATATAATTGCTGTTAAGACAAAACCTTATATCGCCATCGTGTTTTTTTTCCCCACTGCTATAATTTTTCAATTTATTGTAAATGTGTGTAATAAATTAAGAATTCTCTTTATTCAAGGTACATATTGCTCAGTGTACCATTATATGTAAATATTTAGATGTAAAAAAAAAATAATAAAAATGTGTATATATATATACGTATATGGTGTCTAGTAAATACTTTTACAATTATTATCCATAACATTAAAACCACGTTTTTATATCTACACTACACATTATACACTTTATCCATTTTATCAGCTCCATTTACAGGTGCACTTTATAGTTCTACAATTACAGACTGTCCATCTGTGATCAGTCCATCTTCAATGATCAGGTCTCCCAAAGAACCACCACAGAGCAGATATCATTTAGGCAGTGGTTCATTCTCATCCCTGCAGTGACACTTGCGTGGTTGTGGTGTGTTAATGGGTGTTGTACTGGTACGAGTGGCTCAGACACAGCAGTGCTACTGGAGTTTTTAAACACTGTGTCCACTTTCTTACACACGCCTAGCTTGCTGGTCCACTGTGTGGAGGTAAAGTCAGAGATGATAGCTTTGTTGGTCATCCTCAACAGCCATGGCCATAAATTTTGAGAGTGGCATATATTTTGGTTTTCACAATGTTTGCTGCCTCAGTTCTTATTGTGGCAATTTGTATTAACTCTAGATTGTGAAGCGTGGTCTGATGAATTGCAATCAATTGCAAAGTCAATACCAGCCACTGCATTTCAGCCCTACAGAATAGCCTGCAAACATCATTTCAGTGATGATCTCATTAGCTTAGGAGATAAGGTCAATGAGGACAAGAGAGCTAATATCACATGGCCATGTTAAGTTAGAAGAGCAGACTGGTTGCTTTAAAAGAGTAGTGGCACTTTAAAGTTTTCTTCTCTTAACCATGGTTACCTCCAAGGAAACACGTGCAGTCATCATCGCATCACATCAAAAGGGTTTCACAGGTAAGGACATTGCTGCTTGTAAGAAAACACCCCATTGCATCAACCATTTATCCAGTCATCAAAAACTTCAAGGACAGTAGCTCAATTGGGACGCCCCAGAAAGTCAAGCAAGTGTCAGGACCATCTCCTAAAGAGGACTGTCAATTATTATCAGCATCAAGGACAGGTTAACTTTGATATCTTCTAGTAGAGAAATCACATGCCTGTAAAGCTGGATAATATAAAAGGGTTTCTGAGGGTGATAACAATTGATAAATATTAGCAGTTGATATTAGTCTGAGAGGCCTCCCTTTCTCCTTCATTAGCAGTATTTTAGGTTTTTGTCTATTGTTACTATCATGTGAAATCTGTTTTAACCTTGGGAAACCTTAGTAACCTTGAAAAACTGTTTTAATAATTAGTGTCAGAGACATTGGCATATATTTAAAGCATATGGTGTAAAGCATTGTTACTCAACTCCAAAGTTTAGCTTGTTACTTGTTTAAACACATCAAATTAAACTCCGCTACCCTTTGTACATTTGATAAGACAAAGATTTCACAGAAACACTTTGGACAGCTCAATAGTAAGCAGTTGTGGCATAATGCCCAGGGGTACACCTCAAAAGCGAAACCAAAGCTGGCAAAGTGTTGGTGCATACAGGGTAAAAAGGGTGGAGCTGGGTTGAGCTATTCACCAGGAAGTTCTGCCTTACCATCGCTAAGAAACGAATGTCTGTAATTTTTTCCCCCCTTGTTTTATAAAAGGTAATAATCTACGACAACCAACAGCCTTTGTATTTGAGACCAGAGGACATGACGGTTAGTTGGGATACACCTATTTGTTTGGTTTCTAGAGTGTGCTAGTGGTGCTTTTGTTTATTGCTCCCACTTCATATTTGTAAAATGTGTTTACAAGGTCAGTGCATTGCGGGTTTGATTGTGGTTCGTTGTAGGTTGATGTTAAGATGATCTGTGTGCTGATGGGATCATATTAGTTCAGTTTCTTTCTTTCACTGTATTCAGTCAGTTTTAGTGTTCCTATAGTTAAGTACGACATACAGGCACTGAAATCTGCTGCTCAATGTCAATATGTCACTTAACAATTATGTATAACAATTAATTTATTAGTATTAGTAGAATTTAGTAGTATTTAGTAGAAATCTAGTAGTATTAATATAGATCTTTTTCATAAGGAACATGTTGTAAAAAGGTGGTCTGAACTTTATAAACTTTATCACTTTATCACCTGTTACTTTGTGTTCACTCCGTAGGAAACATGAACTACTCCAGATTTTTGACAGCTGTGAGTGCGGCACGGAAGCCGTCCCCCTTCCGCCTTCTGAGTAAGCCATAGTACCTAAACTGTTCATCTTATACCACCAGCCTATGAACAGATCATTTACATGGCAGACAAAAATAGATAGCCCTGTATTTGAAGAGGGTAGATCAGACATGTAGATCCTAAAAGATGGTTTGGTTTAAATTAGAATGACAATAAACAGCAGGTCTTACATTCATAGTTTTCAGTTCCTCTCTTGTCTTATCTTTTAATTGCACCTGCCCAGTGGAGTTCCAGCAGCGCGCTCCGCCTTCCCTGATATCTCTTGCTGTGGGAGCTCCAAACCCCAACACCTTCCCCTTCCAGTCTGCCACGATTAAAATGAAGACTGGAGAAATGGTTGAGTTTGATGGAACCATGATGAAGAGGGCTTTGCAGTATTCTGGCTCTTATGGGTACATATGCCTGATCAATATTCTGTTCATCAGTGTTTTACAGTTCAGTGGTCTAGTTCAACCTATGAGTTTAATGTTTACCAAGTCTGACTGTAAACCCACAGCATTCCAGAGCTGATCTCATGGATGAAGGAGCTCCAGAAAAGGCTGCATGACCCTCCAACAGTGAACTTCAGCCCTGAGAGAGGACAGATGGAGATGTGTGTCACCACTGGCAGCCAACAGGGACTCTACAAAGTACTGCTTCATTCTCAGTGACATCAGCCTATCCTGCTGATGTCTTATTCCAGTTTTATATTTTATTAATTTTCTAAGTGAAGATAAGTTAATACGTCTGTGAAACAAACTTAAATATAAAATTTCCCTGCAAATTATATCACACAATTTATTTTTTTTATTTGCTGACAACATTTTGGGGAAAAAATAAAACCTAAAATATAAAATGTAAATAGGCAAAGGTGAATTTTTAGAGCAATGTGTTCAATTCAGCAAATAAGATAAATTCAATAAATAAATTGCACTCAGTACAAAAAATAAATAAATAAACAGTACAGTATATACAATATAAATAATAAAAAGTCAAGAACTCTTAAGATTGTATTTACAAATAATTGCACGTTGCTTCTTAATTGCACAGAGGTAATGGAAAAATACTGCACATTACATTACACTGAAAAAAATCTATTTTCTGTAAGTGTGTAGTGTTTAAGTGTGTGTGTGTGTTTGTAGTCTGCTGTGTGTATGTTGTCTGCTGGGAGCAGTGCTGGTTGTAGAGTCTAACAGCAGCAGGAAGGAAGGACCTGTGATACCACTGCTTCACACACTTGGGGTGAAACAACCTCTCACTGAAGGAGCTGCCAAGTGCTAACAATTATTAATATTAATTATTGTGTAAATTATTATTTATTAAGTTATAATAAATAATTATTGTATAATTATTGTTTTTTAAAAAGAAAGAGTTAGCCCATTAGAAAAACAAAACTTGATCTGAGACTTTCTGAACTTTTGCAATAAAGTGACTAAATCCTGCTGATCAACATCAAACATCACGAACATAATCATCTGATCAGTTATTTGAGCTGATTGCAGTCATTTTCCACAGATGTTAGCTTTAAAAATGTTGTGGTTATATCCTGCTTTAAAGAGCTTAAGTCTTAAAAACTAAACTGTTCTCAGTACTTTTGAAAATAGTCATGTCACCGTTATTACATCATTTGAGCTGTTTCAGAAGGTGGCAGTATACAATTGAGTATATTTAACCGGTCACTATTCATTAAAGCAGTAACCATGCCCCATTACTGGTTCACTTAAGTGTCTAATATACAGATGGTTTTTAGATACAATCAGTTTAAGATGAATGAGGCTTCTGATGTTCTGGTTTCAGTGTTTTTGTATGTACTAATTGTGTGCAAAGATTGTCCTGATTGTTCTTCTTCTTTGAAGGTGTTTGAGATGCTTGTCAGTTCTGGTGATAATGTCCTCCTTGATGCCCCCACATATCCAGGAACACTGGCAGTGGTAAGAATCTTCCTCTGTGTGAAAGTCTTAGCAGAGGTCCGGTGGTATTTTCTGTAAAGGTTAAATCAATCAATCAACAAAAGCAGATTTTCCCAGTTCAGTAAAAACTCTCGGTATCTGGAGGGTGATCCAGACACTGGAGCGAGTTTGGTTATTTGTGTTATTTTCAGTAAGCATTGTTGTGATATACGTCTGTTATACAATTTCTATATAATAAACAGTGATGTGTGCTGTAGGGGTCACAAGTAATGAATCTTAAAGCCGAATGATACATAGAATCTAACAGTTTTAATGTGGCTGCAGATGCATGTCTCTAGATCACGTCACCGTAATCCAGCATGGTCAGCAGAGTTGCTTCAACAATCTTTTTTCTTGTGTGCGTTGGAAATCATGACTTGTTTTGATACAGGAAGCCAAGCTTTTGCCCCAGCTTACCTGTAAGCTTGTTTACATGCTGTTTAAAAGTACATGTATCATCTAGCCATATGCCAAGGTACTTATATTCCCTCACTCCTTCCACGTCACATCATTTCAGGGTTGTGATTTTTTAAGTATTAAAATATTATGTGATGTGAAAAAAGAGTATATTAATGTGGTCAGCTGAGCAGTTTAAAATAGTGTCATCAGCAAATAGATATATTCGGCAGTCAACAATGGAGGTGCCAATATCATTTAGATTAAAGATTAAAAAAACTATTGTTCCTTGGGGGACACCCTTAGTTCTAATTTTCTTTGTCCCAGAACCACACGTTGCTGTCCATCAAAAAAGTTATTGCTGATCCATTCAGCTTACCTTGACCCAGAATTCCTTGTTCCTACATAAAACATAATTTCCCATGATTACTTTCTTCCCCTCTGAGCTTTCATCCTTTCACTTCACCCACAGCTCCAGCCGCTGGGCTGTAACATCATAAGTGTGCCGAGTGATCAGAATGGTATGATCACCGATTGCCTTGGAGACATTCTGGCCCAGTGGGACTCACGCAAACCTGACAGCACTGCACCCAAAGTGCTCTACACCATCCCCAACGGAGGCAATCCCACTGGAGCCTCGATGACCTTGGAGCGGAAGCAGAAGGTCTATGAGGTACTAGTTTCCTTTAAGCCTAAGCCATCAACTTGTACAATGTGAATACTAAAGGTATAGTATTTTCAATATAGTTCCAAAACCACAAATGTGAAATTAAAAATTTTAACTCGCCCCCTGGTCTGTTTTGTGGAAAGTGCAGTAAATTCTCTAAACTAGGCATAGTTGAACCCGTGAACCCTTTGAAATTTCTGCATTAATATCTTTTCATGTCTGTATTGGACACATCCATATATATATTGTGTGCGTATGTGTAAATGAGCTGTTATTGTAAAATTCTAAAATAGAGAATTCAAAGCAGGCTGTTTTTGCAGCTTAGGTCACATATATAGTCTGTATGGAGTCTTTAATTTCAAAAATGAGTTTTGAGGTTACCAGGAGGTTGAGGTACCAGCCTTGTGATCTGAAGGTTGCTAGTTCGGTTCCCTAACCCAACAGGACATAACTGATTGCCCTTGAGAAAGGCAACTAACCCCTTGACTGCTCCACTGGCGATGTGGATAGGGCTACCCACTGCTCCAAACAAATGTGCTCACTGTCCCCTAGTGTGTATGTTCACTAGCGTGTGTATGTGGGTGTTTCACTGCACGGATGGGTTAAATGTGAAGGTCGAATTCCGCTGTGTGCAAAACACAAAGTGGCAAATAGTTCTAAATTCTAATTCTAAAATTGTAAATATATGATATAAGTATGTTCTGAGTTTCTTTTTAAATATAAGCGTTTTACCACAGACAGTATAGGTATATATTTATGTTTGTTTTTTGCTTCTGCAGCTCGCAAGGAAGTACGACTTTCTTATCATTGAGGATGACCCATATTATTTCCTGCAGTTTCAAAAGGTACATATTGTTTTATTGCTTTTATAGTGTTAATCATTAACATATTATTGGTGTTATCTGCTGGAGCTGATAAGCTCTGTAGTGTTAAACTGATGTGGTTCTACAGTTAGCTTACTTAACTACAGTAAGAGCTGAAACTTGTATAGTAGTTACTAAATAATATGTCCTATAATTAATAACTCAATTAAAACCTAGAATTCACAGATTAAAAAGCTGTGGAGTAAATACCTTTTTTGTTTTCCCAGCCATGGGCTCCTACATATCTGTCACTAGATGTTGATGGACGAGTTATACGTATAGAATCTTTTTCCAAAATCCTGTCACCAGGGTAAGTACACGCAGCACACACACTTAGGTTGTATTCAGACTGCAGACTGTATTCAGAAGTCGGATTCGTTTCTCCAGCGAGATCGTTTGAGGGGACCGTCCACGCAGTTATTGCACAGTTATTTGTGATCAGATTAGATTGGATTTGTGTCTCCAGACATCACCAACCTATTTGCATGTGATGTTGTGGTAGTAACGTGTTGTAGCATCAGTAACTATGCAGCAAATCTCAGCATCTCTGTCACTTTGGACTTGACATTGTCAGTGCCAGAGTCAAATTTATTTTAAAGCAACAGCTGTTGACCAAATTGCTGTACAACCAAAGTGAATGGCGCTGAGAGTGAAATCTGATTTGAGTGGCCAGAGCCATCAAACTGAGTCACGTCTGTTAAAATCTTATTGAACTTTACATTTACATTTACAGTATTAATCAGATACTCTTATCCAAAAGTGCTTTTTTGTTTTTGTTCTTGAGAATACACCCTAGCTAGTACATACAGGTTAGAGTATGAACTGCACTTCAGCAGATACCTAGAAAGATAAATACAAAGCTAAGCACAACACAAGTGCAATACAGCTGTAAAACATGATGTTCACTTTGCGTTTAAATAAAGAGTGAGAGTCTGCTCTTTGCAAAGAGATGTTTTAAGCATCTTGAAGGATTGTGGGTCAAACTGAGCTGTACTTGAAGCTAGACTTTGACCATTGGTGTAAGGAAGGGGATGGTCCATTTGTGGCTATGCAGGCAAGCGTCAGGGTTTTAAATCCAATAGACGTGCAGCCAGTGAAAGGATCTGGGTGGCATCCTGAGAGACAAAATCTCTCAGATTTCATGTACTTTTTTGGTGTCCACGTAGATATGCCAGAATGGGATTTGGGCTGGAAGTGTGAACAAGACTTAATGATCATTATGGGAAGATTAACTGAATTGCAGTAAAAACTCATTTACTACTGGTTTGAAAAAAAACCCACTTTTATTTCATCCAGATGATCACAGGACACTATTATAACTGCATGTTATCTTAACTGAACTTAAACATGTTGGGTGACATTAATACCACAATGTTTAAAGCACCTTAATCATGAATTTACATGTGATGTAAAGTGAGGTATAAAGTTTGTTTAATGTTTAATATGTACCAGTCTTTATAACAAAACTAAGCCAGTTTTAAAATAACTGTGCTTTTGATGTTATAGTTACCAACAACCCATTAACCTACTGTTCTGCCTACAGCAGTTTAGGCCCCTCCAATCATAGTGAAGGTGTAAGGAGTGTTTTTTGCATGGGTCACAATACAGAACAGACAGAACAGATCTCATTTACATACATCAGTCTTAAAGGCACCGTAACATCTTGTTCATTTTCTGATTCGTTTCATTCTAAACGATAAAGCAAGATTTAAAAATGGCCATGCTAAGTGTCATCCATATGACTTGATTTGTGTGATATCATGAACCAAAGATGGTCATAAGTCAAATCATATGTCAAGTGGGTATTAGGGGAAAATAGATTGGTTTACAGTTCCTGGAGTTCCTGCTAAGTTTACACATCTGATACAACTAACCAGCCAGTTAACAGTCCCTTCCTTAGATGAAGTTGATGTTTTACAGCAAGGAGCTAACACTAAAATGTGCTTGAGTGCTCCATGACCAGGACTGAGGACAGAGAATCTGTGGTTTAGGTTTCTACACATCTCCTTCTAAGCTTTATATATACTGAACTCTTAGGTTGTTTTTGCATTAAAAACAAAAATGGACCCAAACCAGAAACAATGGATCGTTTGGGTCTAGTTGTAGTTAACTGTCCGCTTACTTGAGAGATGTGGAACTGCAATAATAACCAAATGAGCTATTTGGCAAATTAGCTTACTGGTTAACCAGTTCACTTAAACAAAGCTTATGTTTATATCTGTCAAGTACTTCCAGCTAATGTCATCTTAGTGTCACGCCCTGCCTGTTCTCCCGTCCTGGTCTCGTCTGTCTATGTTCATGATTACATTACCTCATCCTTCCCATGTGCGTTTGTTTACGTTCCCATGTAGTTATGTTTTGTCATGTGATCTGTTTCTCCGCCCCCCCCCCCCCCCCCACTGTTCTTTGTTTGCATCTCCTCCTATTGTTATCATGTGTTTCTCAGCAGCCCCCGTTCCTCCTGCCTTTTCCTGTGTCTCTTCATCTGTCCACGCATGTGACACTTAGCTAAAGTAATAATAAAAAACAGTAGCAATGGGTACATTAGCATAGTATTCTAGTTTATATTCTGTTGCTTTTATTGGACATATAGTAATGCTTGGTGACTTTATCTTCTCCTGAAAGGGTACAGCCTCAGCTGCACTTTTACTAAAGACTGAGCAGAACACTGCCAAGTACTATTAGCTCCTGTTCTAACAGTCATGAGCAGGTAACAAAAATCATATAACGTAAACACAATATGCACCGCAGTTAGTAGAGCTGAGTGATCAGTATTCATAAATTAGATGTATTGAAGCCTATTAGTGCAACTATGCATGGATGACTCTCTGTTCAGTACAGTGTTCACCTGAAAAGATTAAATGTGTTTACAGGTTAAGGATAGGGTTTGTGACGGGGCCAAAGCCGTTAGTGGACCGTGTGGTGCTTCAAGTTCAAGCGTCCACTATGTACACCAGTACCTTCACACAGGTCAGATAACTACTCTGTTCCTCTCTTTCCTCACTTTCTCTTTTGATTCCTAACCATGTCCAGTCTGAAAGCACCATAGTGTCACCAAAAGAAAGTTGTGCCTGACCCAAGGGCACAACCAGGAATACCTTGTCAGACCTGGGAGAACCCAAAGCCTTCAGGTTGCTGATTGGCTCGTCTCCCCTTTCACTAGGCTACCAGAAACAGCACTGATCATACTTGGTGAGCAGTATAGAGGAACACTTATTCCCCTCAGCAGGTATCAGTGAAGCTCCGATGATGAAATTATAGTCTGTTTAGGTGTGATACAGTTTAGTTAGACAGTGTGACACATGTATAAAAAATGAAATTTGAAAATGAAAAAAATGAAAATATTTTAACAAAATAACGTAATACACATAAATATAATATAAAGGAACTTGCAAGATCTCGTAGACCACAATAACTATCATCATCAGATAAACTGTTAAGTTAATGTAGCAAGATTTTATTTTAAGTGCCTTCGGATAGTTTCTATTGGTCGACTCATCATCAAATTTCAACACAGTGTAAAGGACAGCTGGCATTTACAGAGTTTTTTATCTGTTTTTTTCTATCTCAATCCTTGTTATTCTATTCTATTCTATTCTATTCTATTCTATTCTATTCTATTCTATTCTATTCTAATCAGTGTGGTTCCTTCATCCTACACTACTTTCTGTTTTATTCTTTTCTATTGTATACCATTATGTTCAGTCCTATTCTATTTTTTCCGTTCTATTCTGTTCTGATCTTGTGTGTGTGTGTGTGTGTGTGTGTGTGTGTTCAGCTCATGGTCTCTCAGCTCCTGCACAATTGGGGTCAGGAAGGGTTCCTGAAGTACACTGATGGGTGAGTTGTGAAGATATGATTTTGAATGGTAATACAAATGTGATCTTTTTTGCTCTACATGATAACAATGGGAGGTCATCCTATGTATTTGCTGAGAACACCTACTGTTCCTGGGTCAGATAGCAGTGTCCCTGAGGCACAATGCTTTAATGTCCAGTGGGTCAGCTTGTGTATGTACGGTGAACAGAAATGAAGCCTGTTCTCTAGATGCAAGGCTGAACTTCCTGGTTTAATTTATTGATTCATCACAAGGTTCAATTCAGCAGTTAAAAGCAGTTGAACTGGTTCTAACCACATGAGTTTCTCAATGCCTACCAGGAAGTGCCATTGTGTTAACTTTTTTTGTTATAGTGGATCTCATTCCAAGCCTGTGCCCTGCAGTTTTATACCAAGTCATGATCAGAAGCTCAAATGTGTTGCTTATAATTGAACTGTGTGTGCTGTAGGATCTTTAAGAACAGAGCTGGATGTCATGGTGATTTTGCTTGTATGGTTTCTGAGACTGCATGATCTGTTAACTATAATAATAATAATAATAATAATAATAATAATAATAATAATGATCTTTTTATGGTTACATAATGTGACCAACTTGTCAGTCACAGTCTGACAGACAGAACAACATGAATTCTTTACACCCTACTTTGGACTTAACAGAATTTCAGACTTAACAGGATTGGACTTCATATCCGTTTGTGTTAATTGACCCTATCTGTTAATTTTGTTTGACTGGTTAGAATAAATTATTGAAAATTGCATTTATCTAATTTCTATCTCATTACTGCTTTGAGTTTAACATTATTCATGCAAATGTCTAATTCAGTAGAATGGTCAATAAAACAGAAAGAGCTTTGTTCAGCTTTCTTTGTGATATGTATAATACTGTATATGTTTGTACTGAAATTAAGTTGCAACATATGTTGCTGAAGCAGAAGATGGTAATAGATGCTGTTAACCATGACTGTTCTGACAGTGTGAATCTCTTTGCGTGTCTCAGGGTGGTGGAGTTCTATCGAGCCCAGAGGAACGCAATGCTCTCGTCAGCAGATAAGTGGCTCAAAGGTTTTTACAGCATTCTTTTATTTAGCTAATATATTAAATAAGATAATATATTAAAATAAATTAATATTTTAAGGCTTTGGAAGGTCAGTCTTTACTGTTCATATGTAATGCGTTGAAAATGAAATAAAAACATAAATAGTTCATTTATTTATTAATGTGGCTTACAGTTCCAAATGCAGGCCATAATATTCAACGTCAGCTGTGTTTTTTCTCCTTTGTTTATTATGTTCAGATGTAGCAGAGTGGCACGCACCAGCGGCAGGCGTGTTCCTGTGGATTAAACTAAAGGGCATTAAAGACGCGCAGCAGCTTATAATGGAGAAAGCACTGGAGAAAGAGGTACACACAAGATTTATATCAATCATTCACTCACTGTTTGAAATTGAACAGGCAATATGCTACTTTGGCTAAAACAGATGTAAAAATTAAAAAAATGTACCACCATGGACCGATGCATTGACCTCGCTTTTTTAAACAGAAGAGTATTATATAGAATAAAACATGATTGAAATATGAAAATATCATTTACCCCTCAGTTCATACAAAAAAGGCCACAACAACCAATGCATTTACACATATCCACCTATTCAGCCAACAGCAGTACATCTGTGCCCCTTCATGCTGAGTGTTTTGGTCTGAACAGATTTTGCACATGGTACAACACAGAGCAGCAGAGTACATGTACATATATCACTCTTAGAGGCACAATAACAACAGCCTGTTTCATTCTAGAGGATAAAGAGAGGTTTTTGGAAACAGACATGTAAAAACAAATTAGGGCTGTTTTTGATCTAGAAAACCTCACAGTGGAAAAAATAAAATTCAAGACCAGTGTATGATATGGGCCCCTCAAGTTCATCCTATAGAACAGAAAAAGTGGCATTTATTTTAAACAGAAGGTTACAAGGCAGGAATTGCCTTTTCATATTCTTTTAAAAGACGGCTCGTTTCTCCAGGTTAAGCAGTTTCTTTACAGAATTCTGCTGGTTTACATCCAAACTGCCTTTATACACTTGTGACTTCATGACTCATCAGTGAACACAGATGAAACTCATCAAAACCACTGTAAGAAAAACAGCCCCAGACTTTCCACCTCTGTGGTTTACAGTAGCCTCGGTGCAGTCTGAGGGTCTTTCTTCTCCCGACCTTCATCGTACTCAGAGTCTACAATCAGTCTGATGTTACAATAAATGTGATTTCTGAAACACTGTATATACACACAATACAATACACAACACTTCCCTCTTCAGTGGGAATCTGAGCTTATCTTTATGTAGAAAATGTTTAATAAGCGTAACTCTGTGTGCTAAATGTCATGTGGTAGGTTTCAGAGGAGAGCTTGAGGATGTGTGTGTGAAAGTTAACCACCATGAATCCAGGCAGAGATTCTGTGTATGAGCCAAATGTTTCATCACCTCCTACACAGAATCTCAGAGAGGCTGTGCTGATTGGCCGTTTCCACTAAGAAAAGAACTCGGAGCACAATGAGCTGTTCTGTCTCTTACAGTCTCCACTCAGAGACACACAGAGAGACACAGTTTCTAAAGATCTCCGCTCTTACAGCAGTAAGAGTAAGAGCGCATTAGACATTAGTCTCTATAGACAATTCTGATTTACAGAAACCGTCACAGGCAAAAGTTTAAACTCTCCTGATCAGATGATGTTTTGCTGATTGTGTAAGTGAAATAAGATAAACTCTACTCTTTACCCAGAACTAGCACTTGAAGAGTTAAATAATCACACTAGTTACTATTCCAATAATGATGGTTATAATTATTTTGCCAATTATTTGTGTTTAATTTAGAATTTAGAGTCCTATATAATGACAGATGTTTTGCTGAATAGAAATTAGTTAAAACAAGTAAAATATTTAGAAATAAGTTCATTAATCTGGTAAAAATCTTGCTAAGACACCACTTTTTGCAGTACTCCCAAAAATTGCAAGCATTATTTTTGCTAGCCAGCAGCTAGTTTTCATTAAACAGACTTAATAAACATGCTGTACAAATGAACATGATGTTTAAACTGAATATTTCAGGCATCCACAAAATATGTATCCACTGAAGTTGAAAAATACGGTTTGTCATAAAACATTGTTGCTAATTTTTATTTTAGTTACGTTGGTCTGTGTTTTTTCTCCTTTTTGTTATTATATTATTATTATTTTTGTTATTTCTATTTTTTATTTTATATTATTTATATATATATATATATATATATATGTGTGTGTTATTATATTTTAGAAATCTGAAGCAGCCAGGAAATAAATTGCTCTGAAGAGTTTTGTTCCATATATCATCCAGAATTAGTTGCAGTGTTAAGATTTTAAACTTGGTGATGTGCATCAGCCTGGGCTTGGACATGGGTAAGGTGTATATTTGGGTTATCATCAAATTAAATCAAATTCATTTGACAGCTTTCTCATTTTGTGCATGTTTTTTCTTGATAAAACCATTCTTGCATGGTTGCATGGCCACAAATCAACTTAATATACTTGTGTGTGTGCATATTTGATCTAGGACCATATACGAAAGTGGCTGAGATGATTTAAAATGATCTGAGCTTTGAAAACAGATCAGATTAAGGCACCTTAAGGCAACATTTCATCAATGCCACTTCACCCTGATAATGTGAACACAGCCCTATTTAATCGCATGCAGTTACAGGGAAACCATTTCATTTGATTGCACTAATTCATCATGTCTGCCCAGAACTGTCACTACAGGGCTTGCAGAAAGAAACTAAACATGAACTTCTTGTTTAGGTGCTTCTCGTTCCTGGAGGAGTTTTTAACGTCCACAGTTCAGAACCGTCTCCCTACGTCAGAGCAGCGTTCTCTCTCTCCACACCTCAAGAGATCGACGAGGTAGCACACATACAGACTGCAGACTGCAGCAGCTGTCTTTTTCACACACATACACACTGTCCCTCTCACACACACACACACACACACACACACTGTCCCTCTCACACACACAGACACAGTCATCCCAAAATTACTTTCTGATCTTCCTCTTGTTCCTCTCTTTCAACAGGCTTTCAAGAGACTCTCAGCACTCATCAAAGAGGCTCTGTGAGAATTCTCAAACAAATTATTTTTCAGTTTGCACACAGATACCAAGATTTATTTGTTTATTTTATTTGAATCCCCATTAGCTCCTATAAGAATAGCAGCTATTCTTCCTGGGGTCTATCAAACATAAAACATATACATTGAATATATACAAAAAAAAAAAGAACAAAAAAAACAAGAGCATATTCTATGTATATTTTAAATGTATATGACAGAAGAATATACATCATCTATCTACATCAAAAGAATAACATACTCCATGTATATTTCAGATGTTTACAGAGTGAAAAGAAAAAAAAATTATAAATAAATAAATAAAAATAGATGAGTGAGAAAAAAGAAACATGTAAGAAGTAGCAAGTAAAATGTCATTATAATCCCAATAAACTCACTATTCCCCTTGAACAAATTTCTCATCTACTTTAACTTGTGTTTTTTAGTAGTTTTTTAAATCGTATTTTATTATTAGTTTTGATGACGTCTATAGTGACCAAACAAGTTTCTCACCGAGGATGTGCGGGGGATCAATCGTAAATTGTGTCTTTTGACTGTACTCTTATTTTGTCTAGTAGTTAAGGTAGCTTTCAAAGGTATTTTAAAAGGTTGAACAAAGACCAGCCTCTCTGACATCAGCTGTTTCACAGAACTGCAGTCTTTTAAAAGGTACTACACAGAGTTCTTTCAGTGATGCTATAGAAGAACCACGTTTGTTGCCCTGAAAAAACATGTTTGCCAAGCCTTACACATAAAAACATATTTATTTTAAAAGGTCCTTCTTAAAAATGTACTTTATGTGGAGCTTCTTCCAACTTTCAAAATGTTCTTCACAGTCTTGCTAATATGGTTCTCCAGGGGACTGCCTGTTAAGAAGTTCTTTAAGGCCCCAAAAGTGGTTCTTCTGTGTCATCATGCAAAAACACTTTCTGGCAGTTTTATTTGCTGTGTGTGGAGTTTGTGAAGATGTTTACATTCAGTTATTGTCTAGAGAAACGTTGCACCCCCATCTTTCTGTTTGTTCTCTTATGAATTCACAATGTCATAAAAAATAGGCCCGTAGAATTTTTAAAACTTTATTTTTTATTTCTACTTTAAAGTAAGTTAACACTACATGCAGTATCTACACAACTAATAATAGTAATATTTATTCCACAAATTTAACATAGTAATAAAAAGCCCAGCAAATAAATAGAAATTGTGTCCAAAACAATGCAGAAAAAGTCATATTAAAGGTTGTTTCCTTGGAAATGAAACATGTCTATTGGCGATATAATTTGGTCGAATGGAAACAGATAAAGTACATCAGCTGTAGGCTCTGTCTCAGGCCTGATCTGCTCACTATGCCACAAGGTTGTCTTCTTTCTGATTTCTGAGTAAAGAACTTGAGTTCATACCATCTGTCTTCACTAAAATACAGACTGACTGCAGAATGTGTGGGTGAGTGAGTGATCTAGTGATAGTGAGAGAGAGACAGAGGGACTGTGTACAATACTTAGTCTGAGTGTTTATGTGTAGTTCACTGACTCTTTATATTATTTTGGGTAAACTCAGTCTGACCCGTTTATTCCTCATGTTTATTTTAAGAGCAAGCAGTTCACTTTCTGCTGGTGCTCCTATTGATTAATCAGACACATGTAGCTTTCCGTTTTTAAACACGAACGGCCCCCACACTGCATTAGCAGCAAGGGCACTCAGTTCCTAAAGTGAAAGTCGAGATCTGATCTATAGTTTGAATGACGAGGCACAGAACACAGATGAAGAAGAACGCTGTGCTGAAAACATTATGTTGGAGTTTTTTAAGTTCTGGTTGGACAAATCACATCTGGATTGTTTAACAAGGTCTATAATAACACAGTCGTCCTCTGCTGTTATCTCCTTCATCCAAAATAATGACCATTAACATCATAACGTGCAGAATCCAATAAATTGTAGCTGTCCAAAACATGTATCTCCATTTTTGTGGCAACTCAAAGTGCTTTACATAAATAAAGAAATAAAAAAACAAAGCATTAAAATAAATAAGAAAGATACAAATATTTAGAAGAAATATAATTAAACATAAAATGAAGAATGAGGTTTAAAATTGACAGTGGACATAGCAGACAAAAATGTAGCGCGTATACTTTGTTCTCTGGTTCACCACCACTCAGAAAATCTAATTTCAGAGATTTTAGAAGGCTGTTTGTTTGTTAGCTACAGCAGCAGTGAAACATACTGAGCTGCACCTCATCTGCTTTAACAGAAAAGGGACAACCAACAGGACAACAAAATAAATTATTTTAACATTCCTTATAAAATATAACAACAACTGAAAACCAAAAAAAAGGTTCACAGACAAGTTAACAGCATTCACTGAATCCAGATTCAGAAATAAAAGCCAAAAGAAAGCTTGTACTGTGTTCGGAGCCAAAGCCTCAGCAGTGCCAACTCCTAGAATACAGTCAGAGAGAGAGAGAGAGAGAGAGAGAGAGAGAGAGAGAGAGAGAGAGAGAGAGAGAGAGAGAGAGAGAGAGAGAGAGAGAGAGAGAGAGAGAGAGAGAGAGAGAGAGAGAGAGAGAGAGAGAGAGAGAGAGAGAGAGAGAGAGAGAGAGAGAGAGAGAGAGAGAGAGAGAGAGAGAGAGAGAGAGAGAGAGAGAGAGATATTGTGCTGGTTTTGGAAAAGAGCGAAAAAAGATTTTACTAGTATGGGAGAAGAGGGAGAGAGAGAGAGGGAGAGAGAGAGAGAGCTTGTGCTAGTATAGGAGGGGAAGGAGAGAGAGAGAGAGAGCTTGTGCTAGGATAGGAGGAGAAGGTGAGAGAGAGAGAGAGAGAGAGAAAGAAAGAAAGAAAGAAAGAAAGAAAGAAAGAGAGAGCGAGCTTGTGCTAGTATGGGGGGAAGGTGTGTGTGTGAGAGAGAGAGCTTGTGCTAGTATAGGAGGAGAAGGTGAGAGAGAGAGAGAGAGAGAGAGAGAGAGAGAGAGAGAGAGAGAGAGAGAGAAAGAAAGAAAGAAAGAAAGAAAGAAAGAAAGAAAGAAAGAAAGAGCTTGTGCTAGTATGGGGGGAAGGTGTGTGTGTGAGAGAGAGAGAGAGCTTGTGCTAGTATAGAAGGAGAAGGTGAGAGAGAGAGAGAGAGAGAGAGAGAGAGAGAGAGAGAGAGAGAGAGAGAGAGAGAGAGAGAGAGAGAGAGAGAGAGAGAAAGAGAGCGAGCGAGAGAGAGAGAGCTTGCGCTAGTATAGGAGAAGACCGCTGCCCTACATACAGCCAACAAAGCAAGCGGAGGAGGAAGGCGGTGGGGAAATTTAGGATTTCGCTGCGCATATTTCGGTTGAAACCAAAGACATAACTCTCAGCTAACAATGTGGTAAGTGGAATTGTGAACATTTTGAAAAATAACGAGTCTGTTTTAAGGCTGGTTAAATTGCCTGCCTACGCTGGCTAGTCCGCTAGCTGCTGACGGAGACTGACGCTAGCTGGTTATGAAAACGAGCTTTCTTTATGGCTGGCTGTGTTAAATGGTAAAATCGTTATTATAGCTGTTCTCGTGGTGAGCAGAGCATTGCCGCTGTAGTCGACGGTGTTTACCGGCTGTGATATTTGGTACACCACGTATGTAGTGTGTAATGAAGCGACTAGCGGTTTAGTCTACAGTAAATATCCTGCTCTGGCTTTTTTCCACTCATCAGCTGACTAGCTAGCCAGTGCTAGCCTCAGCTAGTCTACTAAACAGGCTACCGTGTGAGGTAAACCGAGGCCTTTTTCTCCGTTTGTTTGTTAAAATCCTTGTAAGTCTCGATGTACTTACTGAGCCGCGGTGTAAATATATTAATTTCGAAAACAACGTCGGGGCTTATTGTAACGGATGTGAACCGTTAGCCAGCGAGCTAATCGACAGTCAGAATGTTAACGTTACTTGGTTATGGTGACCGTAAAACTCGGACTCGCTATCAGTTTGCTGGAAAAGCTCAAGTGCTTGTTTTTTGTTGATAGCTTCTTATTTTAATTCCCTGTTCCACCTTAAATGATACAGCAGTTACATTCTGGCGCTTCGTGTTCGCAGTAACTGCACCATTTAAGGTGGAACGGGAAATTCGAATAACAAGCTAAATTAATCGACGTCTTTTTTCAGGTTTTCGCTTAATAACGGGTCCCCTTGGTTTTCTAAGCCTACTCTGTCCTCCGTATATTTTGCAAAGTTTTTTTTACATTTGTCATTTTTTTCGAGTTTTATATATGCTTGGCTATATACTTATGTTTACTAACGTTAGTGCAGATTGCATTGGCTGCTAGCAGACATGTGAGTAAGTGCTGTTGTAACGTAAACCTAGCATGGTGGCTTTGTCCACACTGTGCGACGTTAATGTTTATAAGCCTATGTGTTGTCTGAGGAGTGCTATTCCGATATAAAGATGAACTAAAGCTGTTTTGTTGGGACACAATTACCTGCTGGCAAAGTAACGTGTTTTTCCTTTCCTGTTCATTGCAGTGGATCTGCTGAAAAACAGAAGACCCCAACCACCAGGAGGTTAGGCTGTGTTTGCTGGGCTGCCTGCAGATAACCTGTCAGCCTAACATGAAGACTCGAATGGAATGACATTTCGTCTCAGGGTCTGGTCTAGAAAGCCTGTAAAGGCAACATGAGCGGGGTAAACGGATACGTTTTAATTTATTTAGTGTCTGTTCTCAGCATCTGCACCGCAGGGGCCTTGAACTTTTCCTTGGCGGATGCAAACAGCAGCAAAAGCTGGAGCAAGGCAGATGGAGGCTCGGTCCCCATGGTGCTCACCACCATCAGCCAGATCATCGCCCGGGAGGGCAACTGCGTTTTGGTCGACTGCAATGTCACTGGTGACCCTTTTCCGAATGTCCAGTGGTTCAATTCCCATGGTCACGTCCTGGACACTGAAGGAAGTGGTAAGTTGTGAGCTGCTTTGAGTTGTTTCTGAGTTTTGGGATCCAAGATGGTTCCTGTGGTTTGGAACAAAACGCATGTACAAAGCACAGGAAAGATGTGTTTTTGAAATATGTCTTATTTAACCGGTGGACGATTAAGTCTGCCAATTTTCAGCGGTATTAAAATGTATGTCATAATTTCGGAACAAGCTTTTATTGTTTAGTGCAACAGAATGCATTACAACTCAACACGCACACGTGGTGCACTATAAGAGAACAAAAGGTACACAATCTCAAAGCCTACATTATAAAACTTAAACAGATATATATATATATATATATATATATATATATATATATATATATATATGTATATGTATATATATATGTATGTATGTATGTATGTATATATATATATATATATATATATATATATATATATATATATATATATATATATATATATATATATATATGTGTATGTATATATATATATATATATATATATATATATGTGTATGTATATATATATATATGTATGTATATATATATGTGTGTATGTATATATATATATATATATATATATATATATATATATATATATATATATATATATATATATATGTATGTATGTATGTATGTATGTATGTATGTATGTATGTAATTATTAACCTGAACGCAAAGTGTTTTAAACTATGTATCTGTGAGCGTGCATCGTCTACAGAGCAGTGTGAAGTAAATTCGGTATGAGTTACGGCCAACGTGCCCTTACTTGTTCTGAGAAAAATGTACAGAGCTCTTGAGAGAGAGAAGTAAACCTTACCGCCCCTTATCATCTGCTCTTAGGTATATAGCGTGTTCAAGCAGTTCTGCTGTGTTTAGAGTGGTCTAGTTTCTGTGTGTGGTTTTTTCACAGATGTTTTTATGTTTAATGTGTGGCTGCAGGCTTCAATGTTTTTCATTGTTTTGTTGTTCAACCGTCACACACAACTAGTCTGAGCATGCTTTATTGATGTTGCCCAGAAATGCGTGTGCCTGCACGGGCCTTCTAGCTTCATTATGCAAGAGTCAACTGCCCTCATTCCCTACTAAACAGAACTCATGTTTCATAGAATCAGGAGTGGCACTTAACTGGCTTGTTTATTTGCTGTGCCTGAGCATGGCATGCCCTCTATAAACGGTCGAGCAGGACCTTTCTTTGCCTACACCAAGAAAGAAACTTTTTGAATTATTAATAAAGAAAGTATAAGCTTGGTTTAAAAAAAGGAGGTCGTGCACAGGGTGCCTTCGCTCCAGTTTTCATACTGTTCTCTTATTACAGGCTTGCGGATAGGGCCTTTTTTGGGATATAATGTTACAGTAGGACTGTGATTGTGACACTCGACTTCTTATCTTTTGTCTTCAGTAATCACATCCACAGAGGGGGGCTTTGTGATCACAGTGGAGTTTATTTCCCTTTATGGTCATGCTACTGAAGTGCTGACTTGTGTATATGTGAAATAGTTAAGCTACTTATGTACCCGTTTCATTATCTTGGATAAAATTGTTGTTTTACGGTGTAACATTTGCGTGTGCTGGTTTGCTCCTTTGAAAGAGCCCAGAGTTTTATACTTTAGACCCGCAAGCCATTTGAGGACTAAGATTAAATGTCCTTTAGTTCCTCACAAGTGCATAATGCATTAATGAATTGCTGTTTGCTGAGTCCTTTGCTTACACGTCAGGCCAAATGGATTGAGCCCTATACCAGTAAGTAATAGGAATGCTGCAGTGGCAGAGTAGATGCTATAAAAGGAAAGGACTTAAGGAATCAGAGAATACAAAACCTCTGAACCAGCATAACCACAAAGCTTCAACTAGGCTTTACATAGAGAGGAAGCGCCACCATAGCAAAATGTATTTCTTTTGAGCTAACATTGCTTATTGGGCCACTGTTTGCTGCTGTGTTTAACCTACATTGGAAAATAGCCAAATAATTAAACTCTGAATAAAGATGATAACAGTTAATGCAGCACCCCAAAATCAATGCAGTTGAATCAGCATGTTCAAATGGTTTGTGGTGCATCTTTATGTCCCTGAGAAACTGGTGTTTTTAGGTCTGGATGGTTTAAGTGCTTTTAGTACATTTCTTTGTTTTATTCATTGTTAATATATAGACAGTGTTATAAATAAATATAATACCTGATTTCAGAATACACCATGCCTTATTTTGTGGTAGATTTCAGTTCGGCTTTGTGCTGTCATTGGTTTACACTGTTAACTATTGTTGCCGCCTGCTGGATATATTTTGAAGTGCAGTAAGAAGCATACTTTAAACTGATGTTAATTAAAAAGTAATAAGTAGTAATTATACCTATAACTGAGTTATATACAAATACAAATTCAGATTTATGGGGTCAGACTGGTGTAAGTTTGTGTCTGTTTGTAAGTCAAATTGGACCCATTTCTTTTCCATGGAGTAAGAATGAAGATGCACAGTTGATGCACAGAAAGCTTTGGTGGTAAGAAATAAGCAGAGAAGACGGAACACATGGAGTAGGTGATAACCTATGACTTGAAGATAGGTGGTATTCCAAGTAGTTAGCTTATTATCTACTTGAGTATATAAAGCAGGTCAGGTACATAGGTCTTTTAACTTTCTACACAACAGAGTTATGTGTGCATCTTAAAGAGAGAGTAGAACTTTTTAATGGTAAGATTCCCTGTACAGCTACTTTTTTTCCAGTACTAGTAACTAGCAAATGTACACCAATTTACATACGATGTTATACCGTTACAGCCCTGCTCTGCTGTACTCACTCACCACTCCACCCATGTTCAGGTTCTTCAGCATACAAGTCTTTGTACAAATAAGCCTAAAACAGCCCAGCATAAACATTTATTCCCTTAAAAAAACTGAATTAGAGAATAGAAAAATATATACCATCTCAGTTCGGCCAGCTGACATCCTGTTCACTCACAGCAGTAAAAACCATGCTAACATGTACTAAAAAGCATGTATTCCTGAGGTGACTGCAAACGGTGCAGGTACTAGACCCATAGTAAGATCATCATACATCGAGTTAGACCACATCTAAGAGCTGGTTAACCAGGGCATGCAGTGTGCTATGACCCGCTCGTCCACCGCATCAAAAGCTTTTGCAATGATTCCTCCCACCTGTTGGCTGTTGATTATTGTCAAAGCTTCGCAATATAAAAAATTGGTATTCAGGACAGACCTAAAAAATAAAATATTGTTTTTAGGGAGAATGAGTATTCGGTTACTTGTTAATACCAAAGAGTGTTTTAAAAAGCCTATAAAATGCTGGAGGGCCCTACATTTTTGTTTCTACAAGATTTGAATGAGGCCTGAAAACTTTGTTCTTTCATTGTGTTTCCACAGATGGAAAATGGTGGATTCTGGACAACGGAATTCTTAACATCACCAGCATCACATTCGCCGACCGTGGCAAATACACCTGCATGGCATCCAACGTTTATGGGACGGCTAACTACACAGTGACGGTCCGTGTAGTCTTCACAAACGGCGACATGGGAGTGTACTACATGGTTGTGTGCCTGGTGACTTTCACCATCATCATGGTGTTGAACGTGACTCGTCTGTGCATGATGAGCAGCCATCTGAAGAAAACGGAGAAGGCCATTAATGAGTTCTTCCGCACTGAAGGTGCAGAGAAGCTCCAGAAAGCCTTTGAGATCGCAAAGCGCATTCCTATTATCACGTCTGCAAAGACACTGGAGTTGGCCAAAGTCACGCAGTTCAAGACCATGGAGTTTGCGCGTTACATCGAGGAGCTGGCACGTAGCATTCCCTTACCACCACTGATCATGAACTGCCGTAATTTCATGGAGGAGATCCTTGAAGTGGTAGGGGTTGAGGAAATGAGGCACACGTTCGTTCGACAGGCCCCGGAAGGACACGAGGGTGGTTGTCGTGGCGGTGTGGCTACAGGGGTATCGTCGATGGCCAATGTTTTTACCATCCTGCGGGAAAGAACGAGAGAACGGGAGCGGAGTGGATCCCCGACCACAGATTCTGATGACGCCTCGCTTCATGAGCAACCTCAACAAATTGCTATTCAGGTTTCTGTTCACCCGCCACTGGCTGAAGCAGGCTGCAGCATAGAGGCACCGGCCCTGGTTGAAATGCCCTCTTCGCCACCCCCGTTGGCTCAGCTGCCTCTGGAGGCGGAGTCAGAAGAGAAGGAGGAAGAGGAGCCCGATGAAGAAGTAGAAGGAGGAGCGCCACTGACTAGCCAAGTCATCTATGAAAGCCATGTGTAATATCCTAAAGATGGGATGATTAAGTTGCTATGCATTTTACAAATAAAAAAGGTCAACTCATCGTTTGTTTTTCTCTGATCCTGAATGGAAAAACACTCAAACTGTTAGATTACTTGCGTTCACCAGTTAATCAACTTGAGAGAACACAGAACCTTTTTAGGTTTTTTTTCCATGACAATTCATGTTGAATGTATTTTCAGAGATATGGTCAACTTAGGAAATCAACCACCTCGAGCACTGATTTTATATTTATTACGCTAACTGAAACTAGGGCTATTGATGGATATAGAGTCAGATGCTGAAGCTTGTATAGGCTAGCAGACACTAGGGCTACTGTTGGATATGGATTTAGATCATCAGTTTCATAATCTGTTAGATATTGCTGTATATCGTCTGTTTCATAATCTGCTGAAAGATGATTTAACTCGTAAGTTTTCCAGGTGTGCATTTGAGGCTGAAGTGCATTTATCATTGAAAAATGGACTCGATGTTAGGCTCCATGACTTCTTCCGTTCAGAGATTGGCCCCTTTTAAATGCATGACAAATGCATGTTAGAGTTTTGAAGTTGGGCTTTGAGAGGGAGAGAAACACTTTTACTATGTGAGCTGTTGTCTGTAAGTGTTCTATGATGTGTTTTGAAAGGAGTCTGAATGAAATATTCTGCAGCCCTAATAATGGCTCAAGAATAATGGGTTTATTATTGAATGACCACTGGAGTCCTTATTATATTATAATATAATGATCGTTATTATCATTAGTGCTTTTCTTTTGAGTAGTATTAGTTGTGTTAGTGTTATTTTCCTTTCGTTTCAGATGTGCAGCCTGCTATCAGTGGCTTTTTTGGTCCCTATAGTTTTATTTTTAGGGTTTTATTTTTTCTAAACTGTAATGTTCTAGATGGTTGTTCATTATTTATTCTTTTTCTGTAAAGAATAAGTGAGATTTAAGAAAATTCCTAAGTTGTTTGGAAATATGCTTGAACTTTTCAGCCTTAAATCCTTAAATTTGTTGCAATTTCTTAGCAGCCTAAGGCCTTTCCGAACCTCATTCCAAAAAAAAGAGCTGTAGCTCATTGCATGTTGAAAGGAATGATGGTGAGCTGTAATTACAAAATCGTGGCTATGAGGAGTTTGTGCTTAACTGTTGGAATTAGAAAGGCAGGATGGGCATTTTGGAATTGTCCCCTAATCCGGTGCTCTTCAAACAGCTTTTTTTTGTAGTGAAATAAAAACCCTGTCTGCTGTGTACGCACTGTGTCTGAGTTTTGCTTTGTGCTAAAATTCCTGTTTGGTGTTACCTGTAAGAAGGATACCTCTTACAATCAATTGGTTATTCTAGACAGTGTATATGAGAAACTTGTAACTGGTTGCTAGAAGTGAGCAATATAACCGTGTATTGTAATTGCGATAAATCGTGTCACAGTATGGATTTGTGAGTACTTTCATTATGCTAAACTACATTTATCATTACCAACAGATATTAAATTAATTACAGACAGTCCCCTGATAGTAATTCCATGTATATTTGGACAGTGACACAATCTTCATGATTTGGGCTCTCCATACCACCACACTGAATTTAAAATGAAACAATTGGGATGCAGTTGAAGTGTAGACTTTCAGGTTTAATTAAAGGGGATGAACAAAAATGTCCTATGAAATGTTTAGGAATTGCAATCATTTTTCTACAAAGCCTCCTCATTTCAAGTAAGTAATTGGACAGATTAACATTACTGTAAATAAAATGTTATTTTTTATTATTTTGTTGAGAATTCTTTGCAGGCAGTGAACCCATGGACATCACCAAATGCTGGGTTTCCTCCTTTGTAATGCTTTGCCAGGCCTTTACTGCATTTGTCTTCAGTTGTGTCTTGTTTGAGGGTTTTTCTGCATTAAGTTTTGTCTTAAGCAAGTGAGATACATTCTCAATTGGGTTAAGATCTGGTGATTGACTCGACTACCAGACCATGAAATAACTGTTAAGATAGTTGTCTAATTACTTTTGGTCCCTTGAAAAAGTAACAGATACATAAAAAGGAGCTGACATTCTGAAACGCTTCCTTCAAGTAGGATGTGAGTATCTTTAAATTAAAGCCCAGGGTGTACACATTAAGCCCACATCAATTATATAACAGTATCTTGAATGTGGTTTAGTAAACAGTTAAAATGCCAAAACTTGGTGTCACTGTCCAATTATTTTTGCTGTGTATAGTTTTAACACATTGTTTTATTTACTCCTACAATGTGTTAAATGCAGTTCAACAGTAAAGAAGTCATTTGACCAGGGGTGCCCAAACTTTTGCTTAGCTGTCTGTAGTTTCCATTAGAGGCCCCATTACTGGATTTCAATAACTTATTATAACTCATAATGATTATCTTCATCATCATTATATTATTATTATTATTATTATTATTATTAGTAGTAGTAGTAGTAGTAGTAGTAGTAGTATTTATGCATTTAAAATGTTTGAGGGGATAAGGTACTTGCACCACCTTATCAAGCCAGCGGACAGGTATGTGCTTGCTGTCTGGCTCTGTCAGCTTTATTTACCTACTTGGTCTGATAGTTTGTTTCTTTTAAAACAAAAACTCTGTAATTGTAAATGTATACTGGATTGATCCTCCATTTAGGCCAGACGTGGTGTGGGGACTTTTATTTTGACAGTAAATAAAAGCACACATCGGGGAAAAAAACCCTCACATATAATGATATTAATAAAAGTATAATAATGAAGTAGTAGTAGTCATAATAAAAATACTAATACTAATAATAACAATAATAATATTAATATATTTAATATTATTGTTGTTATTATTATTTTTTATTATTAATAACAGAAATCGGCCAGTTTGATTTTTAAAAAACACGTTAAAAATTATTACAAATATTTTTGTTTAGTTCGTTTATTTATTATTATTATTATTATTATTATTATTATTATTATTATTATTATTATTATTGTGTCAGTAATACTAAATATGGAGTTGACGTCGCAATTGAATGCCGTATAATCTGTAATACGCATAATCGCCAGTGTTTTGAGCAGCAGGGGGCGATCTGACGACTTTCCTTACCTTTAAACCAGTGATTCTCAGCCCGGGGGTCGGGAGAAGGTGGTCGGAGAAAAAGGTATTCAGATTTATTTTGACACAATGCTTTATAAAATCTCGCACACCGTTGATGTCTGGTTATGTTTATAGGCTAAAACAGAGACTCGCTGTGTGGAAGAAGACATGACACCGGGACAAAATCGCCTCGGACTGGTGTTAATAGCGTCTAGCTAAGAAGCTAAAATAGCAGGTCACTTCGCTGCCTTTCGTTACGTGTTTATTAACATTATGTGAATGTTGTCTCTCTGCGCTACAAAACGACCTAAACTAAAGTGTTGACTTGTCAGGAAGAGGCTGTCACCTGAACCAGACCGCTCAGTCACCTCCAGCTGTTACCGTTATTCAGCTATAAACATGTAAACATCGCTGAGTTCACAATAGCCGAGCTGCTAAAGAGCTGCCAGATGTTAGCTAGCTTGTATTTTTAACATTTCACTGTGTACTTAAAGCCAAAATACACATTATATTGTGTGTCTGTAGTCAGTAATGATATGTTTTGTAGTCGTGTGAGATAATGTTACTAAGTGCTGGCCTGAAATTGACTGCACAAGCCGACCATTGTTATGTTTTTTCTTTTTCTCCATTAAAGTAACTGGTAATAAGAAAGGCCGTTGATTAAATCTTACAAAACAAGAGAGACACCACGTTTTCTGGCTACTGCCAAAAGGATGAGCTAGTAATCTAAAAATAACATGTGGTTTTACCCTAAACTTTTTGTACAGAATAGGGCTCTTATATTATTTCTGTACAGATATTAGGGCAATGTGATAAACGCTTAAATGTGTAAGATGACAACATGTGGAATGCAAACAATAGGGTGCATATATCACCAGAAAGTTGTGGAGTTCAGCCCTGTCTTAAGAAACATACAGCCCTCTGTTAGCATTAACTCAAGCCGAGAGCAGGCTACAGTCTCATACTGGTCAGTTGCGTAGAGCTGTGTATTAAGAAGAACCTGGCGATGATACAGGGTTAAGATATTGCAATACTGTAATTAGGCTGGTATACCATGTGTTTTTAAAATATAATTTTAAGGAAAACTCTCATAGTAAAAAAAACATGTATGTAGGTTTGTTAATGCTTACGTTAGCAGTGTGCCTATATACTACTTGTTAAGGTTGGTGTGGAAGAGTCTGATGGCTTAAGAACACTGCCATATAGCTCTTACTATGTTACCATACTACTATACTATATTTTCTATACTACGTACTATCGCTTCTTGAGGTACAACAGTTCGAGACAGGACGAGCTGGGGATAGGTGGTTTGCATGCTAATTTTGTGGTTATTTGTGGTCATTTTTTCACATTTGGTTGATAATTTAATTTCAGTTACATTAGGTTCATATTGCTCCTTTAATATGGCTTAATCTTTTTACATGTATCACCTCTTACTGGCCCTAAACATGGAGCTAAAAAACATAACTGCTATCCAAAGACAAGGCAACCGTATTAACTCTGTTAAAATCCATTTAAGGGAAAAGCTTAACATGTAATAAAGATCAATCTTGTGACTCCAAATTTCTCACGTTAATGATCATAGAAGGTCTGCTACCGAAAAGATTTTAAGTGCATTAATGTGACAGGAACATGGTGCGAAATACAGGGACATATAGCATTATTCTGTTGTTGTTTAGCTGCTTCACCCAGTCGACAACGATCTGGCTGGTTTACTCATAGCCTGACTCTAACTATGCCCATGATACCCTTGAGAACTTTACATTGTCACAGCAGGTTTGTAAACCAGAAAACCTCCCAAGAGACTGGAAGAAAGAATGAGTTGTTACTTGCTGTTACTTGCTATATCCCAATGTGTGAAAAATCACATTACCAAACTAAAATTCAGAAGATAAAAAGGATTATTAAAGTAAAATTATCTTGCCGTTGAAGCTAGCTTGGGCAAGTAAGCAGCCAGTCAGTGCTGGCTTAGCAGGGCAGCATGAGTTTTTTTTTTATCATTCAGTTCTGAGTTTTACAGGTTCTTAGGCAGTTAGGACGCTGGCTGATTTTCCTACATAGTCGTGGTCACTGTTAAAGTTACTGCTATTGCAATATTACTTTTATTTGCTTTTTTAAAATATACATTTTAAGCTTCTGTCTTGGTGATAACTAATTTTGTAAATTACATTGAGATGATAAATTCCAGACTTCAGTTAAATGGCATCGGCATAGTGATGCACAAAGGATCTGGAATCTACTCTGACTGTAAGACAGCTCCAGAGATGTTGACATAGCAGGTACTACAACTAGGGGTGATATGGCGATAAGGCCCTACAATAATGTCACAAAATTTTATGGTGTTTTTGCGATAACGGTACTCTTGGCAATATGACTAAACATTGAATTAAAAAATATATATTTCAAGAATATTATATTATTTTGTGGTATACAATATGATATGGCACACCCTTAACTGAAATATTAAAAAATACGGGAATTTTCATAAAATTGTAACAGAAGTCAATGATCCAGAATGCCATGAAACTAAAAAATGAACTCCAAATATCTCCATTTATCCAGGACTGAAGTAAAATGAATGATACTGGACAGATAAAATCTGTCTCTAGTAGATATATGATGGGAAATGAGAAACGTGTGAATTTTTCTTTTGCTAAAAACTATAAAAAAAGTAGTACCTGATGTGATAATTAGGGATGGGTGATATTGCACAATGTTTCAGGGTATAATATCGTTCATGATATTCAAAAGAATTTCAGTGCAGGATGTATAGGAGCTGGTTTTGTGAGCAGAGTTTGTGCTACAGTGGCCAGTAAGCAGCGATGGTGTTGTTTAAAGCTGCTGTAATAAACAGACTTTCGCTACTTAAACTCTTTACAGCTTTACATATATGTCCATCAGAATATCCCTGGAGCCGATTTTGGTGGAAAAAACATAAGGTCGACACAGTTGAGGAGTCCATTACAAACATTTTAACTCTTAAGAGTCATTGGCCTAGAATTTACCCTGACTTTCAGATGTGCTGGAGTCGGAGAATCGATTAATTTGGAATCGTCTTACTATCAACAAATTGGTGAATAGATGTATAGATAATTACAAACCCCAACATTATGCTAATAACAGTTATAAGGTTTGGCCATAGGCTATTACACAGGTTTAGTTTGCTCTGAAGTGAAATGCCAATATGGATGATGTTGTTGTTTTGGTGTTGATTAAAAGAGCATTTCCTCTTTTACAGGTGATTTTACAGGAAAAAGTAAAGAAATGTTAAACACTTACAAAGCACATAATCTGGAAATCTCCCGAATTAGTCCAGGTCAAAACCGTATTCCCCTGCAGTGCTGAAGGAGGATTTTTGGATATCATGGCAACTGACAACAGCACAGCCAGAGAGTGGCTGAATTATTCAGCTGTTGAAACACAAACAGAGCCTATGAGAGAGGATGGAACCGCTGTCATCAAGAAGGAGATCATTTGGGATGAGCATGATTTTAAAGATGATCATGAAATATACATGTTAAAGGTGAAGGAGGTTGAAGTCGCCGCTGAATCTAGTAATTCTAGATCGGTCTATGAGAAGAAGAGCTCTGCTGACCTTCGTGTGATCTCCACCAATGACAGAGTACAATGCTGCAGGTTCTGTGGTAAGATCTGCAGAGATCCTAGTCATCTCCGAATCCATGAAAGGACACATACGGGTGAAAAACCTTTTAAGTGCTCTCAGTGTGGAAAAGCGTTCAGTACAGCCAGTAACCTGAAAAGCCATGAGCAGACACATACAGGAGAAAAACCGTACTCATGCCAGGAGTGTGGAAAAAGCTTCGCTCTACAGTATTACCTCACCCGTCACATCAAGACGCATCTAAAGGAGGAGACGTTTATTTGCAGTTTGTGCGGGAAGAATTTCGCCAACATGCGGAACCTGAAGATACATAACCGAATCCACACGGGAGAGAAGCCGTTTCAGTGCAAATACTGCCAGAAAAGCTTCATACGGTCTGGTGAACTGAAGCTTCATCAGAAGACTCATATAGAAGAGGCTCCTGCTCCTGTCTGTTTTATGGTGGAAAATGAACTTGCCAAAGAAGAAAGGCCAAATGAAGCCTGCGTGTGCGGGAAATCTGGGATACACCAAATGCAAACGTATGATCCTGACCGTCCTTTTAAATGTATAATATGCAGAAAAACTTTTAAAGACCAAACCAAACAGAGGATTCACAAAGCTTTCTATTTAGGTGAAAAACCTTACAGCTGTTCCGACTGTGGAAAACGGTTCACTCATTCGGTTCATCTGACAATCCACAAGCGAGCGCATACCGGAGACAGATCGTATACTTGTGGAGAGTGTGGAGGGAGCTTCTCCACCTCGAGAAATCTAATTAAGCATCAGCATGCACATTCTCAAGTGAAGCTGCACCAGTGCTTTTATTGCGGTAAAGATTTTACCCGTCAACATTTGTTGAAAAGTCATATCCGAGACCATTCCGGTGGCAAGCCGTTTGAATGCTCACAGTGTGGCCTGAAATTCCGCCTTCACCTCAGACTGAAAAGGCATGAAAAGATCCATTCGGATGCGAATCGGTTCAGCTGCTTGGATTGTAACACATCATTCAGGCTTTCAGTGGAGCTCAGAATCCATCAGCGCTATCATGGTAGGAAAAAACACAAGTGTCCTCACTGTGGAAGATGTTTCTCAACGGCTGTGAGACTCCAGTGGCATCAGCAGACACATTTAGGTTTGAAGCAGTGTGCTTGCTTGGGGCATGGAAAGAATTCCACTCATCCTGGACACCTCCAAGTCCACCCATATAACAAAACCTCTGCGCACTTTGTACTCATTTGTCCAGAATGTGGCAAAAGCTTAGCAGATGAGAAGAAATTGAAAGCTCATCTCAAGACTCACTCCACCGATAGGCCGTTTGAATGCAAGATATGTGGGAAGTGCTTCAAGAAGGAAGCGTTCCTGCGCGAACACCAAAGAACACACACCGGAGAACGTCCTTTCGAGTGTCCAGAGTGCGGGAAGCGGTTTTCTCACGCTGGTAACCTGGCCACGCACCGGCGGATCCACACCGGAGAGAAACCCTTCCAGTGCAATCTTTGCGGGAGATGTTTCAGTGATGCCTCTCATTTCGTGAAGCATCAGCGCTGGCACAGTGGGATTAAGCCCAAAGCTTGTGAGATATGTGGTAAATGTTTCGCCGACACGGCCTTACTCAACCGACACAAGAGAATCCATTCCGGAGAGAAGCCCTTTGCTTGCACAGAGTGCAAGAGATGCTTCATCGACAAGTCTGAGCTTTCCAGACACGCTAAAACACACACTCGAGAGCGTAACCACCGCTGTGAAATGTGTGGGAAAAGCTACGCCCGTAGCTATAGTTTGAAACTGCATCAAAAAACTCATCATGCAGAAGAGCTCCTTGACATAAGCTCTCAGAAATATTTCTGAAGGGTTTGCAGATATCCTTTATCCTCTTCAAACCTACGCTTAGCTTGCGTCTACACCTGTGTTGTCCAGCCCTGGTCCTGAAGAGCTGCTTCTCTTCTGCTTCTTAGAATTTAATACAGCATTTAATGTGCTGTCCCTTCCTTAACCTAACACTAATGCATCCGATCCAGCCAATCAGGAATAGTAAATGAAATCCATTGGCTGGAGAAGGTGGACAATGCAGAAAAGAAGCTCTCGAAGACCAGTGGTGGTAATTTCATCAGAAAAACCTTCCACATACTTGCACTTTGTAGGTTCACAGTTACTGACTGTCGCTGCAGAAGTTATCTTCCCCCATTTTAACCTGTCCTCAATGAAAAGGGACCACCATAGATCACTGTTGAGCAGATGTTATTTGGGTGGTGGATCGTTCTCAACACAGAAGTGACACTTACATGGAAGGGGGAGAATCAGGCAGTGTTGTTACTTTAATAACGTTTTAACATCTGCCTGGGTGAAAGCAGCAGCAGCAGCATTTATTTAATCAGAAGATCTAGAGCATGGGTGCCCAGTCCTGGTGCTATAGATCTATCACCCTGTGAAACACATCTGATCCAGGCAATGCATGTCTTCAGAGGCAGTCGAATATTGTGTTGGATCTGAACTCTTGGGGGTAGCAGAGCTTCAGCATCATCACCCCTGGGGTTAGAGGATGGCCACCACAAACCGTTCATAGATATGCTATAGTCTCTGAGGGTGCACAGAGTACTGGGTTGTTTGACACAGCCATTGGCCTGGTTCCAAAGCCTCCAGGTATATGGTTTTATTGGTACCAGAAGGGCCTAATTGTACTTGAGAGTTCTCAACACTTACAGCTGACTTTTTTCCCACATAAAGATAAAGTCTTTAAACAAAACTATTACGAACCTCAAAGTAAACTAGAGTAGTATGTTGATCCGTTAATGTTGGAAGCTAGTTATGATGTTTTTTTTTAATACTCGTCACATAAAATACAAGCTTGGCTTGTCTTTGCACATGATTTTGTGTAGCTGTAGACAAATTGTTATTTGTGTGAGAATGTAAACACATGAAAGGTAGTTATTTCCTGTCAGTACAACTGCTAGTATTAGGCACGCACACATGATATATTAAGAAAGGTTGTCATAGCAGGGGAAAACACCCTAACTGTAGACTGAAATGGTAATTTCACCACTTTTTCAAAATGTTTGAATAATTCAGACCTTGAAATGTAAACAGATTCACTCAACATGGTAACATGATATATTTTTAATATATATATATATATATATATATTATATGAATAGATTTAAATAAGCCCAAACTTCATCACAAAACATAAAGCAATGTCGCAGACTTCAGGCAGTGCATGCGTAACCATTTCATTTAATAGCTTCCTGTGAAGAGCTTTTAGCGGTTGACGACGCTATCACCAACGCTTCTGACTCAGTGTCTCTGCACTGAAGCGTTTCACACCAAACCACTCTGAACGACTAATTGTGTTGTGTTAAAAGGTCAGTTAGGTTCCTCTTTGAAAAGTAGACCAACAGTGTAGATGTTATTAACCTCCAGTGCTGATACATTTAAACCAGTGCCACACACTATAGTGGTCTCTTTCCATTGATGGATGAGGTCGAGGGGGGTTGATAAACTGTGCTGAAACAGATGGAATACAGTCATTAACTGTAGCCCTACAAAGTGCACCTGTGTTTCTAATAAAAGTGAGTAGATACAAGCTACCCAATAAACGAGAAACTCGCAGTACAGAATGTTAATCTGCTACACGGTTCTGGAACAGCTTCTGTTACTTTGATAGATAGTTATGATTAAAATGGATTATTTACACTAAATAGCCTGATACAAGTGCATGAATTATAGTTAATGAAGTGCTGTATTTGACTATGATTACAGTAGAGAAAACTCTTAGAAGTCTTAGCCTAGCTCTAGTCCATACATGCAGTATCAGTGCATTTGTAGTGCACCAGTCATTGAACTGGTAATACAATTATATCATATTCTAGGTCATTGCATAGACAGTTAACAGTTACTGAATGACAGTATGAATGAAAAACTATTTCTTGTTGCAGTATGGATCGTTCTCATGTTCCCTAATTCAAATAAATTTACATTCATGTTCTTTATAATATTCCCTCTCTGATTTTCATTTGCTGCTCATTTCATTTGGAGCATGAAGTTGTTGAGATGGTAAAGCTTTGTAAGGCAGGTTGCTGGTAAGTGTGGGATGTACCAGTTAAGACTGAAAGAACGTTCTGACTAGCACACAGATCACACGTCTACGGTTCTGTAAGCTCTACTTGAGTAAGAGGACTTTTCCACAATTACTCACAATCAAACAGCATTCAATGCCCTGGTAATGTGAATCTGCAGGACCACAGAGCAAGTATTATTTAGGTTAAGGATCATTTTCAGCACTGACATGGTTCTGGTATGAGTGGATCAGACCCAGCAGTGCAGCTGGAGTGTTTAAACAACTCAGAACAGTCCAAGAGAACGGTGTCTTGTGGGTAGGAATCCTGTGACCTTTAATAAGGACCAGAGGACAACTAACAAAAAACTGCAGCAGCTGGCGAGCTGTTGTCTCTGACTTGACATCTACAAGATGAGCTGGCAAGGTAGACGTGTCTAATAGAGTGGACAGTGAGTGGACACAGTGTTTAAACACTCCAGCAGCACTGCTGCGTTTGATCCACTCACACCAGCACCATGTAAGTATCACTGCAGTGCTAAGCACCCAAGTAATATCTGCTCTGTGGGGGTTCTGAGCATTGAAGAACGTATATAGAGTAATAATGTATGCAGAGAAACCGACTGAATACATAGTCCACCTTTTTGGTACGTGAATCTGATAAATGAATAACGAGTGTGGATAAAAGGAGGCGTACCTAATAAAGTGCTCAATGAGTGTTATTTTAGAAGTGAAGATTGTCTATAATAAAAACAGAACATTTGGTCTGGACTAAGATTACATCATGTGCCTCTAGTTTAGTGTTTCACTGAAGACCAGATGTAACAGGTGTTACAGGCACTTAGGCTCCACACCGTGAACAGGTGGTGTGATGCAATCGTAGTCCGTCTGCTTGCTCAAGTTGTTGCGGTCGCATACATTTAAACTCCTGATCCACATTTTGCATAAATGAAACGACTGAGTCAAATCACTGAACGAGAGAATATGAACACACAGTCAGCAAGTCATGTAAAGAAATCGAGTTGATTCAGAACCTCGTGACTCTGAAAGTCTTACTGTTGGAAGAGTAATGTGACTGTGGAGAGACCATGCAGCTGCACCCGGTGACAGTACAGTACGTCACATTGTTTAACATATGTCACACATAAACGTGCATCTGTTTAATAAAACTGCAGATAAGTTCAACTATGTAGCACTTTTAGTTACACAGTGTTCCTTTACAGGAGTATTTACTGTTTTTAAATTTAGTGGGTTTGGAAGCACAGCAGAGCATTTTTAACTGTAAGCAGTTGGTGTGGTAGTCAAAACCCAGGATATTTCTGTTTGAAATAGGGACGCTCAATATTGCCATCTCTATGTCAAACATTATATATATATATATTCTCCATGTATATATGTTCCCCAACTGTTTTTTAAACTCACCAAACAGATTAGCAGGTAAACTCTCTTCTGCATATTCAAGAACCCTTAAATCAGAGCAAATTAAATCAGCCAAGTCACGGAACATGAGGACTTTGAGTTTTATTTTTATATCAAGCAGCAAAAAAGTGGGGGCATGATGTGTTTGTTTAAATTGAGCTAATATGATACTCCACGTTCTGTATTGTCATTACTGTACGCACACATTTCTATAATGATGTCAAAACACTGTGCAGTTTAAAAGCAGTAACCCTGAAAAATAACTTTTTCTTCCCACTAACTGAATGTAAACTGAAAAAAAATATATAAATGCACCCATTTTCACTAAATCCCTGTAAAAACCATGATTCTCACATTAGTAACTGGTTCCTGTAGTATCCCAAGTGATTTTGTAATTTTTTTTATTACCCAATTCCTCACAGCTAAACCTTCGGGTCTGGTAAGCCTGTTTAACCAATGACTGGGAGAGAAGGTCCTTTGAGGTCCTCAGGGCAGGAGAACAATTCCAGAGATTAATTACTACACCTAAGGTTCTTAACTGTTCCTGTATCCAGACATGTGACTAGCACTGATCCAACAATGCTGGATTTAGGCCTAAAGCATGAAAACAGGCTGCTTACACCTTGTATTAGCACGAACTTTCAAAAACTGAAAAAAGAGGTTGATCTGTTACAACAGGGACACATTAAACAATCCCATGTTTATGCAGAGTGTAAACAAGCTCTGTGTTATCTGTGTTTTGACCTCAGAAGTGGACTAAATGGCAATGTTCCAACAGGTTCTTTCATTATTGCACTTACCTGAAATTTTAGAGGCTTTAATTGCACTGTGAAACTTTGATGCAACTAGTTGCATGCAACATAATTTCCATGCAACTCTGCTGTTACATGAAGCAGCTCAAATACTTCAGAAAGCTGCACATTCAGTTGTTGTAAGAATCCATTAGTACTAGTACTATTAGTACTGGCTGTTTCATGAACCATGTTTCACAAGGTTGAGATGCTTGCGACAGCTGTCATGGAGTTTCAGGCCCGTTGCATGAAACGTCACGCAACTCAAGTGCAACTTTGTGTATATTTTTAAGAAACTAAAGTTCTGAGTAAAGCCAGCCTAACACACACAGATGCTCTAAAACATGGAGCATGGAAAGTCGACACTTAAGCCCACTGCAAAAAATAAAGTTAACAAAACAGTGAAACCATGTTGTACACTTAATTTTAAACAATTTAATTTTACATATTTGTTTCAAATGTACAATCAACCCTTCTTACAGTAATGTACAAGTCTAGCACTAATATAAATAAAAACAGGAGAGGAACATGGTAAGGAGAAGTTTTGTTGTTTTTTTTTCTTCATTGACCGACAAACACTAACTGCAGTTGAGCTCTGAGACCCTACCCTTCTCCTCTGTAAGCCTCACTCAGCAGGAAAGGCTCTAGTGCATCACAAGGGAAACAAAGGAGACGTGTTGTTTTTTTTTTTGTTTTTTTGTTTTTTTGTGGAGGTGGAAATGACAGCCTATCCAGACGCCAAGAAGGTGTAATTCAGCAGAGAGAAGAAAAAAAGAAAGATACAAAGCAACATTTAAAAATAAAGAGATAGCAATCTATGACACTGCTGAGCACATCAATGTTCACAAACACCAAAACCAAGTCTGGAGAGCCCAGCCACAAGCAGGTCAAGTTCAAGTTACTGTAAGCAGTAGTTTGTGTGTAGTTTTTGTCACAGACACCAACATATCGACTTGTTTGATCACGTCATTTTGCGAACGAGGATGCCGAGGTCTCTTTCACATCGATAAACAAACGTGAAGTACCGCGCCGCAGGTTTCCCACCTGCGTGTGTTTGCCAGTTGTACCAGTCATGCTTCAAAAATGACTTTGAATTAGAGTTTTTGTCAGCTTAACTAAACTTCCAGTGTTGATCTGTTCCAAAGAAAAAGCTGAGCTGTGCTATGAGATAACGCAGTTGAGCACACAGGACAGCTGTACTGGCCGCGAAACGAAAACCAGACCAGGTGCGTCTTTAATGAGCATTAAGATGCTGAAAGAAATGTTACATACCTCTTTATACCTTAGTCCAGATATAAAGGTCAGACACATACCATTAAAACGAGTAACGCTGCTTCAGCCATCACTGGTTTATAACACAAGCTTCGTGCAAATCCTCCTCTCAAATCTGTTCAAAGAAAGCGCAGCATTTGTGAAAGTAAGCTCAACCACACTCGTCACGTTTCGGCAAACTGGGCATGAGTGCGGACCATGCAGGACCCTCGGAACCTATTTAGAAACGACGTCATGAGCTACGCTGACACGTGTTGGTTGACGATTCTCATTTAACGATGAAAACTGATGAATGACGACCATTTCTAACAGTGGGACCTTAAAAAAAAAGAAAAAAAGAAGTGCGGTCACATTTCTTCTTCAAATTACAAAGACGTACCTGGTAATTTACATGATTAATACACCTAAATGTAGTAGCAATAATAACAGTTTGAAAATAAACTTGTTTTTTTTTCTTTTCTTTTCTTTTTCTTTTTGATTTCCAGTAACAAAAATCAATGAGTTTCACTTGTACGAGTTCTCAGTTTCATGGATGCACTTACACCTCTTAGCAACATGTAGCTGACCTGATGCTTTCCTCACGACGGCTGGATACAGAAGCGCATTTGTAGTGTTGAAAACTGGAAAAACGAGAAAATAAAACAAAATAAAAGAACAAAAGAAAACAAAATCAGAAATTCTCTTTAGGCAGCTTCCCAAACGGTGGTGCCACACTTTCCAGTACATTTGATCACGTCGCCATGTTAAATACTCGATGGATCGCTTGTTTCTTAGTTGACTCATTCACACCAAAAAAACAACAACAACTCAAACATCTCTCACACTTCCACAACCGTTCTGCCTCCTTCGTCTCCTTGGGTGGGGAAGGAGCAGCGTTCTCGTGGGAAACAGAGGGCACACGATGGCATCCTGACCGGAATGTGGCGGATCTCTTTGTTCGTTCTTAAACAAACACATGCAAAACATACGCTTCCTCAGCCAGACATGCTCTCTCTGTCAAACGCACACGGGCGTCACAGGTAAACAATGGTTGCTGAGTTCGGAGGGGCTGGAACGGAGGGGCGGTTAAAGTGGGAGGGGTCACGGCGGCAGGTTGAGGCTTCTTTGTGAAGGTCCCTCCTCGCCATCAAGCGGTTCATCTTGACCTTTCACCGCAAGTAACAAGCCCTCGTTCAGTCATGGGGGTGGGACGGGGTGGGCGGTGGTGCGCTTTGTGGTCGCATGCCTTCGTGTGAGTTCATTAGCTTAGCTTAACTTTAGCATGTTAGCATGTGGAGGTCCACCAGTGGGGCAAGGCGGGAGCTTTGCCCGGTTTCCAAGCCTCTTTCAGCAGCCAGGCTTTCTAGCAGAAGTCCTTTCCAGTGGTCTGTAGGAAGGTTTCCAGAGGCTTCCCCCACCAGGGCAGTGGCTTCCAAGTTTAGTGCTGTGTGAAAGGTGCAGGAGGGGTTAAGATACAAAAAAAATAGGGCCAGGGGTGGGTGGGGGGGGCATAAGGTCAGTGTGACGTCCGGTCTAATAATCGGACCTCCTCTTCGCTCTCCTCCTCTTCCTCGTGTCTGGTGAAGGAGGGCACTAGTTGAACATTATGGACTCGGGGTCTTGGTTTGCCATCTGGGCCATATGACGGAGGATATCTTTTTTTGTGATAATACCAAGGAGGCGCCTGGGGAGAGAGAGAGAGAGAGAGAGAGAGAGTGAGAGAGTGAGAGAGAGAAAGAGAGAGAGAGAGAGAGAGAGAGAGAGAGAGAGAGAGAGAGAGAGTAAAAAAGTTGTCCAGGATGTAGGTAAATATTGCAGATATGAGGTCTTTTTGTTGGCAGGGTGGTCAAACAGCTAATTGCTGCTGAAATTGTTGCACTTCTAAGTAAGAACGATGAGCAAAGCTGCAAAATCTCATATGAATATTTGAATATTTCAATTTCACAGTCTGTTTTAAACATTGGACGTTTATAACACGTCAAGCGTTAACACATCCAGCACAGATACAGCTATGTTGTGTCACTGGAGACCACAATAACTAATTTTGTAACAGTCCCACAGAAGAAACAACAAAATAGTTAAATATATAATTCAAAATAGTCCTGATTTATCAAGGTTGTGTAAATGAAGGGCTGTAGGACGTACACACTGCATCTACTTCACTACATTTACATACGGTGTGGAAACAAGCAGGGATTTAACTTCAGTGCATGAAATCAAGCACCAGTCTACAACTACCTCATTTACATATTTACATGACCCACACCCTAACCATACTGATGTTTCAGTAGTGAGCAGATTAATTAACGAGCCGGGGGCTATGCTTGCGGGCAGAATTTGTGGTCTCGTTTCTGTTACTGTTCTTATTTTTGCTACAGGTAATAGTTTTGGTTAGGTAGCCTCAAACTGAGCGTGTTAAACAATTGCTCTAAAATGAGTATTATCATATTTAATTTAACCACAAAATTTTTTTATAAATATGAGTCAATGTGTTCTTCGTCTTTAGTAATCAACAATGATTTCTGTGCTACACTGCATTCAAGTAGGATTAGTAATGCTCTAGAGCTCCTTACATCATCAGGATGTAAACTCGTTAATTCCAGACAAGCGAATACTAATTTATAATTAATGTATTTATAACCTGTGAACTATTTACATTCTTGTCATGTGAGACTGTATTTAATCAGTGGACAGCTCTTGTTTTTGAAGAAACATTATTATAATTATTATTATTATTATTATTGCTAATATAGTGTACAGCTTTCATGGTAATATAAACAAACACGTTGCTTCGCCTTTTTTAATGTGGGGCTCACTATTGAAAAAATCTTTATGTTTCAAAATTATTTTTTTTAATTGTTGGTGGTTTCTCTGCTGTCAGTAGTGGCAGGTCATGCCTGAACCCTAAGGCAACACAAGGGTCAACTATCATCCCATCATATTACTCAGCCCTACCAGATATGTACTTTAAATACTGCCAACAAAAAGATACCAGCATCTGCTTCATGAGGACACACAAACAGATAGACAAACAGGCAGACAGACAGACAGACAGACAGACAGACTGGGAGGGAGACGTTAAGGAGTGATGACCAGTGGTCTGCAGCACCTAGAGTGAGCCAGTGAGGACGAATCAAGAACACAAGGGAGAGAGTGCACAGTGAACACACCGCCGACTCATCCATGATTTTCAGCCTGAAGAAACTAATGTACACGCACGCACATACACACAACCAGTCAGCACTGTCAACAGAATTCAAAAGCACATATGAAGCTGAATCTGTTATACCACAGAATGCGTCAGAGACTTTAAATTTTGGGGTAACAGAGCTATTACTGCTGTTCTGATTCTCTATGCTGCCAAACAATCCTAAGGAAATAGAATGTGCTCTTGAATTTCATCATGGAAAAAGGCTTGAGTTCCACAGTCGTCCGTGTGGAGGTGTAACAGGGAACAGAGTGTGCAGTAAAGCGCTGTGAGTAACAAAACCATGTCTAAGACTGAACAGTCCGAATCCAGTATGGCTCCCGGTTTACACAGATCGGCCCCAGTTTACTGGAGCACACGGTCAGCACATGCAACACCCGGTAACACGGGCAGCGACCGGACAACAATGAGGTCATCGTCCAAGCGCTGGCTTTAGTTACTGGTTTTGCAGGAGGCAAAAATTAAGTGCATGTGCTAATTAGCTTCAGTAAACGGGGCCCACGGTGCAGCTTTTAGGCTCCAGGCTAATCGCAATGTGCAGACTATCCGCCTTTGCTTGCCAACGCTTAAAACCGGGCGCCAGCTTGGAAAGCAGACGTGGAAAAAAAGAGAGCTGGCCGTGTACGAGACTGGACGGGACGTGGAGGGGTTAGTACACACAGAGCAGGAGGCATGAAACGCTCGTGAAACGTCATCGGCGAATCAGCACAGACACAGTCGGAAGGGGGGACAGCAGGGAGCACCGAGTGAGGGAGGTGAGGACGGGTGTTGGTTTGGGGATGGGTGTTGCTATGGCAACTACTCTACAGAGCCACCACGATTCACCATGGTAACAAGATCACACGGCACCTTACTATCACAGCTACTGAGGGAGCTGAGTAGGATAAATATAGAGGGTAAACGTACAGGTAAATAAATAAAGAGTAAATAAATAGATAGAAAGGAGCGATCGGCTACACACGGATGTTACTCGCCAATCTTTTAGGAGGCGGTGCTATGAGTGGGGTCAGAGGTCATCAATCTGTGGCCCAGAAGATGCAGACCCAGCCCCAAGAGGACGAATTAAAACAAAACAAAAAACAAAAACAACAAATTTAGATGGCGGGCATAACAGGGCATGTATTAGACTAAAGACTAAGCTAAGCTAAGCGTAGGTGGGTCTAATTTCTATTCTACATTAACTACAACTACAAGCAACTGTTCACAATCTAAATGGACACTTAATGAATAAAACAGACTTCTATATGACAGTTCCCCAAACATTTGTCCGAATTGTAAATATATATATATATATAAATATTAATATATATAAATTTCAGGAGACGTCTGATCTACATTAAACTAGTGAATTTGTGAATTTGTGTTCTACTTGTGAATGACATCATGCTCCCAAACCAACATCACTTTCTGGAAAAGCAGCCAAAAAAGAAAAGCTAGTTTTCGGGGGAACTGCCCACAAATTTGACACTTTCGGGTTTTTTTTTTTCACTCAAGTTTCATGCGTCCCTCCTAAGAGGTGGGGCCTAAAAGATAAGAGTGGGCGTGGCATGGGTGGGGCTAATCACCAGGGGCTCCGTGTGCTGCTTGAGCTCCTCCAGATGCTCTAAAATATTCTTCTTAGTGATGATGCCCAATACAATCCTGCAACACACACCGTGGCGACCGTCACTTAGCAACACACAAACAAAAAAACAAAACAAAAAAATCCATACACACAGACAAACTTAAAACACAACAACACAACCAATAGAAATAAACAACATCAAACAGAGCAAATCATTAAACAACTTAGGAGAATTAAACAAATAGGAATACTGAGAAACCAAAAGCTGTTAGAATTGAATTAAATTAAATTAACCAAAAGTAGGTTTTCTGAAAGGAAAATCAAATCAAAAGTGCTTAAGATTTAAAAAATGGTCTCCCGGTTCGCTAATTCGGAATTTAAACCTCTCTCAATCTTTCATTCTCTCTTTTCTAAAACTGGTGAAGTCACCTGATGTAGTCTTGTACACATAACCAGACTTCTCTGGCTCAGTCTGCAGTACAGAGTGCAGACAGAAGGTGGCGCCCAATGGGGTAGGGTAGACGAGTCTGCTAACAGGATTCGGGCCAAATTAGGGTCAAATGTTTTTACATGCAGCGTAGGGGTTGGTTAGCGCTCGGGGCTACTTTCTGATGCATGACTGTTATGTAGCTAACTTAGCCTATGGAAATATTGTCTGTCTATCTAACGTAGTCTAGAACGTGTACAGAGTAGTACTGCTGTAGAAGAACTTAACACTAAACATGGGTCGGGAATGGAAAACCTTAATATCTTGACGCAAGATCGGATAAAACTGTCCTGTCCAAGGCAGAACTTGCAGTCCGGTTTAGGGTTATCTCTCCGGGAGCACATTTAACTGTGGATGCAGCTGTTCTGCAGCAGCTACTCGCCTGAAAACACATGTCAGAGCACTTCTTCACACCTGTTCTGTACAGCAGAAGCTCAGCTTCCAGAAAAAAAGTGTTATTTTTTTATTCAACTCAGATGTTTAGTAACAAACAAAAAAAACCAAACACATCTGCAGGTTGGAGGGGGTCAAATTTGGCTGTGCCAGGTTGGGTCAGGCCTCAAATTTGCAGGTCCAGGTCAGGTACGGGCAGAACTTTAGTATAGCTCAACTAGTTCAAAGCATAAGTTGGACTAAACATGCTAACATCCCTAATAATAAATTAATATTATTATTTTTTCTATTTTTTTCTTATTTTATTTCTTTCTGTTTATGTATGCCCTCCTGCTGCTTGCTCCCATCCCCAATTTTTTTCTTCACTTGTTTACTATATATTTAAACAACTGTATCTTGTATTGTGTTGTTTGTAAAGAGCTATATAAATAAAATGTATTAAATGAAAACTAGAGGCTTCGATTAGCACAGCATAATTTGCATAATGTTAAGAGGTGCTGATTGACTTGATTCATTCTCGACTATAATGGCCTACATACACATATACATAAATTAACTGGAACATTCTAGAAAATCTTCATTTAAAGGAAGTTAAACTGCTTTCGTTTTGAAATCTTACGCATTGATACTACTGACTAAAGTAAAGAAATCTTGACTTTAACATTCGGCTGAGCTCTTTAACAGTCATTGTAGTTAATGGAGGAGGTCATATCACTGAATTAGTAACACAGGAGGGGAGCTTCTTTGTAAAGTCTTATGTGTGTGTGTGTTTGTGTGTGTGTGTGTGTGTGTGTGTGTGTGTGTGTGTGAGAGCGTGCGCTTGTGGCTGTGTAGCGGTTGCAAAAAGCCAAAGCAGCTGGGAGGCACTAAGCCTGAGACCAAACGCAGAGGTGAACCCGTCAGCAGCCAGTATGTGTGTGCGCGTATGTGTGAGAGAACATGTGAGGTGTCTGTCTGCTGATGGGTGACTCTTCTGTTAGTAGCTATGAAAGGGGGAAGTACGCGAGGTAGAAAAAGCTACTTCTCTCCTTCTAGAAGCATTATTATTAACCTGTGGTGTGTGTGGTATTAACAGCAGTTTCACTTGCACCATGCAAACACTGACTCAATGCACCAAAGAAGTCCTTAACCCAAACTTAAACAGCAGAGCTGACTCAAGTTTGGAAAAGCTTGGTTGGTGAAAAGCAACAGGTTGGTTTTTGAGCTAAACACTCCAATTACTGAGTCCTGGACTGCCTGGCGTAGAGATAATGCTCACCCATGAAGAACGAAAAACAAGGTTCTGTAGTTTGGTTTCCCCACATACACATTAGGCCACGTTCAGAACTCTGCCTCAGTGTTAGCTGCTGTTACTGAGAGAAATGTTTAAAAGAGAAAACCCTCCACACTTTATATTTGTCCACGTCATTTGACATTGATCAAGACTAATATTACTAATAACACTAATATTTAAATGCTCAGTTTTAAGTCTGAATGGTACTGTGAATCTTGAATAAAGACGTGTGTTTAGTGATTTAATGAAACTGTCAATTGTAGACTATGTTGCCTCAATCTCCTCTTGTTCCGTGAACTTATTCCATAAACAGAAGATCTTCTCACTCTCACTGCACTAAGTATTTAAAAAAGTATGAAATGTAGCTGTCCTACTGGCTCGGGCTGCTGTGTAGCAATGATTTGTCCACAAAGGAGTCCATTTCAGGTGAACAATACATATGTTTTGTAAACCAAGACCTGAGACTGACAAATTTGTTACATCTTATGGTGCTGTAGCTAAAAAATATTTTTGTAGGTTATTTTGTAGGTTAGTAGGATCTCCACCTGAACCTCCTTACAACATTCTGGTTTTATGCTCTGATTATCCTCTGCAGTGTTTGTTTGTCTCAGACTAATCTAGTGTGAGTGTTTATTATAACTGTAATGCCATGATAATGTCAGATATTTTAAATTAATGAGTTAAAAAGTCTTTATACTAAGTTCTGATTGTGAGCGATAATAATATTAACTTGGCTAATAGAAAAAAAATATTAACTATGCATCCTACTGGAGAGAAAACCAATCAGGATCTTAAATATTTACTAAATCTAAGCCAGAACGGCATCAAACACACACATCATCAGCTAGTGCACTAAAATAGATCTGCATTATTATATTACTAGAACATTCTCACGTGCACATTAAAGAATATATTTAAAACATTAAATGATGTATATACACATTTATAAAAATTTTGATTTGATAATAAGCCCAGGCCTATTCTCCATCCACCATCCAGGGCCGGTGAGCAGCACTACCTAGAGGGATATAGAATCACAGAGGCAGCTTGAATTCATCTTCAACAGCAAACTGATTTCAATTAATTAACCAACCAAGCTGTCGGACTTGTTTGCATTTGCCCACCCAAACCCGCAAAGCCTGCAACCCGCTTTGGCTGAGACCCTGTCTCCGCTGTGGCTCACCCGTTGTGGGTGACGAGGCACTGGCGCAGGCCGAGCTTGCGGAAGATGTCCACTACGATCTCCATGGGCGTGTGGTCAGTGACAGTGAAGGGGCTCATGTCCAGGATGCTGCGGAGCTTCAGGGGGCGCGGGCTGTCTGCTGGCAGGGTCGGAGCATGCTGGGTAAAATACACACGGGAGTTCAGCAGGATGCCTTCTTGCTTCCGCCGGGCATTCTCTGAAAGTGGAAGAGAGAGCGAGAGAGAGAGAGAGCGCAAGAGAGAGAAAAGAGAGCAAGAGAGAGAGACACAGAGAGCGCGAGCAAGAGAGAGCGAGAGAGAGCAAGAGAGAGAGACACAGAGAGAGAGAGCACAAGCAAGAGAGAGAGAGCACGAGAGCGAGACAGAGCACGAGAGAGAGAAAAGAGAGCAAGAAAGAGAGAGAGAGCAAGAGAGAGAAAAGAGAGCAAGAAAGAGAGAGAGAGCAAGAGAGAGACACAGAGAGCGCGAGCAAGAGAGAGCAAGAGAGAGAGAGCGCGAGCAAGAGAGAGAGAGCACGAGAGAGAGAGAGAGCACGAGAGAGAGACAGAGCACGAGAGAGAGAGAGAGAGAGAGAGAGAGAGAGAGAGAGAGAGAGAGAGAGAGAGACAGAGCACGAGAGAGTGGGACAGTGCACACGAGAGAGTGGGACAGAGCACACGAGAGAGTGGGACAGAGCACACGAGAGAGAGGGACAGAGCACACGAGAGAGAGGGACAGAGCACGAGAGAGAGGGACAGAGCACGAGAGAGTGGGACAGAGCACACGAGAGAGAGAGAGAGAGAGAGAGCACAAGAGCGACAGAGAGCACGAGAGAGAGACAGAGCATGAAAGAAAGAGAGAGAGAGAGCATGAAAGAAAGAGAGAGAGCATGAAAGAAAGAGAGCATGAAAGAAAGAGAGAGAGCATGAAAGAGAGAAAGAGAGAGAGAGAGAGAGAGAGAGAGCATGAAAGAAAGAAAGAGAGAGAGAGAGAGAGAGAAAGAGAGAGAGAGAGAGAGAGAGAGAGAGAGAGAGAGAAAGAGAGAGAGAGAGAGAGAGAGAGAGAGAGAGAGAAAGAGAGAGAGAGAGAGAGAGAGAGAGAGAGAGAGAAAGAGAGAGAGAGAGAGAGAGAGAGAGAGAGAGAGAGAGAGAGAGAGAGAGAGAGAGAGAGAGAGAGAGAGAGAGAGAGAGAGAGAGAGAGAGAGAGAGAGAGACCTGTGTTATGTTCTGCCTCAGGCCAGCCCTTGAGCAGCTCTAGAGCAGCTGTACTCCCCCTGCCTGCCACTGTATACAACAAGAAACAGGAGAGAACGCTGGAGAGATTCTCTGTGAGGTCAGTAAAGAAAGAGGAAGTTACAGGAGTATTACCACAAGTTGCGTGTTGTGTGAATATGTAAGCATATGTAGTATTGCGGAAGCATCATTTCACCCCAGCTGCCGCCATAGGCTGGGCTGCCCACCGCTCCAGGCAACAGTACTCACTGCCCCCTAGTGTGTGTGTGTGTCTCACTACACAGATAGATTAAGCGGGGAGATCAAATTCCTCTGTATGCAAACAACCTGAAATTCAGGCTGATGCTTCAAAGACACACTGATACAATCTGATAACATTATAAATTAAAAGTGATTTTAAACACATGCTAGATTGAGATTTAGTCCAGGTTAAGTTTATAAATCTGCGTATTGGCATGGACATCAGGCCAGAACTCCCAAATCAGTGCATCTAATAAGTTAATATTTATATATATATATATATATATATATATACACATACACACATATATATGAAGAAAAATTGTACTGCTTGCAGCTGGTGTTTCTATTTAAAACCAGCAGATGGAGACAAAAAGAAACAGTTCTACCAAAAATATTTTTCATATTTACCTCAATAATCTGTAGTAAATCTGTAGTACTAAAATAGTTTTTGTTAACCTGATAAATTATGTCACGATATGTAATAATTCCTTGTCCTGTACGTACCTATAGCAATAGTAATGTCCCTGCGGAGGGCGAAGCCCACCAGTCTTTGGGACTCCTTGGAGACTATGACCGGGAAGCCGTTGTAGCTGGTCTCACTAATGATGGCCTGCAGTTCGGCCAGTGTCAGGTCGTCCTGCGTCAGCACTGCTAAGGGCGGGTCACTTCGCCGCGGTCGCATCACTTCCCGTGCCAGCGTGGTGTGCGTGAACTCTTCTTTGGCATCTAGGAAGGGGTATCCGTTCAGCCGGATGTGCGCCTCGTAGATTCCTTCACGACCAAACGCGTCTCCCACCCATTTACTGGTCATCACTGCAGCCATCAGCGGCACAATGTACTCTAGTCCACCCGTCAGCTCAAACACAATGACGACTAGAGAGACCGTCATCCGTGTAACACCACCTGAGACATCACAAGTAACAGAACAACTTCTTATTTTACATTAATTGATAAATGTTTCTACTGCTACAACCCTTATGGGGGAAAAAAAAACACTTTTGTTTAAACATGCTGTTAATAAGTTGACTTTATTTATTATTATTGGAAAGCCAGCATATAAAAGATGCTAATTTGTATCAAAAACATTTTGTATCTACAAGCTTAACTACAAACAGTGTTGGGCATATTCATATTTAAACAGGTGAGACAGAAAAATACAGTCATAAATCTAAAACTAAATGAAACACAAGCAAGACAGACGCACTCACCCAAGCAGGCTGCTGCTCCCACCATGGCATACAGGCCTGGAGTGATGCAGTCAGCACCCACCTCACACCACTCCTTAAACAGAAACCAGTCGTGGTGGTAGTAGGCCAGCTGCTCCACAGCAATGCCCACGATTCGTCCTGCTATCGCACCGATGGCCATGCTGGGGATAAACAGACCTGAGGGCACCTTTATAAACAACACACACAGATTTATGTACATCAACAAGTACGTCATTTACATAAAACAACTGTATCAACTGTATTTAACACATAGCACTTAAAGGTACTAATTCTGAAGTACTAAAATTAGATACACCAGACAGGCTTGGTTGGAAAAAATAAATTGGAAGTTATCTTTAGTGATTTCTATGTACGGACGAGAGTAAAGGAGAACGCGCACACCTTTAGGCCGAAGGTGAAGATGGTCATTATGATTTTAAAGATGAGCGCCAGGCTGAGCTGCCACATGGCAGAGTAGACGCCGGGCGTGGCGGCTGCGTCTGAGCCCTCAGGGTACGCCTGGCTGCCGTTCATCTGACTGCGGTACTGACACAGCTGAGAGGACTCGAGCGGGCCGCAGTCTGTGAACAGCTCCTTGATCAGCTCGCTGGTGTTCTGCCGCGTGTACGGATTTGGAAACGCTACGATGGCCGTGATCGCAGCGACCGTGATCACCTCCAGCACGGGGTATTTACCTGAGAGAGCAGAAGACAGCAGTCAGGATGAAGCTAACAATGTTAATTACTGCTCTACTAACTTAAAGGAAAAAATCTGACTTCAGCATCCAGCTTGATTCTCTAAGTAAAGTTAAAACACAATAATGGAAATCTACTAGTTATTGGCTGAAACTAACATATTTGGAACAAATTTTTATAAATATGTTAAGGCACATCTTATATATTGTTTCTTATATATTTATATATTGTTTTATTTATTTTAATATGTTAAACTGTGCATTAAAATGAGAGAGTAGAGGGTGTGTTGATGTGACTGGGGGTGTTGAAATGATTGCATTTGGGTGTGTATTTCCTAAAAACTGAACAGAAGATTCTACATCTAATAAAAGACCAGAGCTGCACCGCAACGTTATTACTAGTTTACTGTGACTCTGAATTTAATGGTTCAATATTTAATATTTCTGGAAATATGAGTGCATTCAAAATAAAAATAGAAATCTATTATAGTAGAAAGAAAGGAAAACTAAATACAACTCTCTTTTTAATCTACACTAATACATGATGTTTATAGTCTCCACCTATATTTACCACTGTCACGAGTTCTTACCTCCCTGTGTGAAGTACTTACCGAAGCGTGTGGACTTGCGTCTGCGGCACCAGGCGATGTTGGCTCGGATAAAGAAGGCGCCCCAAAGCCCCCCGAACACGCCGAGCAGGATGAAGGGGAAAAGCTCAAACAGGTACCAGGGCGTGTGGTATTCCACGTAAAACAGCACCAAGCGACTGTTTCCAAACGGGTTAATGGAGCGTAGCACAAATGCTGCCACCAGGGCGGCGAAAAAGGACCGCCACAGCGTCTTCAGGGGGAAGTAATAACTCACCTGACAGAAAGAGAGAAGAAAATAACTGAAGGGCCCAGTACATAAACACAGTTAAAGTCTACCATTCACTCCTCACCCATTTATGAAAATCCACTGTTCAAAATTCACTATTTTCATGATGTCACCAAAGCCGACTCATATATCAATTTATATACACACATCAAACAGCAAGTAAGCTCCAGCTAGAATACATGCTGAAGCTATAAGCAAGGTTTTAGCCTGGAGTGATTTGTGAACGAGGTACAGGAGTCAGTCAGAACAGAGCTTATTCACACAAACACATCAGTCTTAAAGGCACAGTAACAACATCAGCCTGGTTAATCTTAATGTTCGGAAGAGTAAAAATGATTTTTGCCTCCTTTTGGTACATTAACACATGAATGGATTTTAAATGCAGCCTTAAGATTCAGGCATTCAAAATTTATTATGCTAGTTGTAGCTTAGGCATATATTGTCAGCTAAACTGAAGCTATGTTAAGAATAAAATTAGACATAAGTATACATAAAAACCAGAATAACTGATTTATTAGTGAAAGAAATGGTGCAGGTATAAGGTATCTAGTGTATAAGGTTGCTAGTGTGAATATTTAAAATTCTACATAAAAATGTATTAAAAAAAAAATGCAGGCATAGCTTCTTCTGCGTTGTTCTCAAAACTGGCATTTCATTCAGTTAGAATTGGGGTCAAAACAATAAATAAACAGTAAAGCAGTATCTGGAGAGACCATAAGCAATACCAACTGACAATACCAACCACAAAGAAGCTACTTGGTTTTCAGCCACATCAGACAATCCATGCAGTGGGGTTTCACCTTCTTTTACAATTCAGTCCTTTTAAGTACATTCTGGTGGTTTCTACGTACCTAAGGCACCCTGTAGCCATACTTGCACACAAATCTGTCTTTCAGTTGAAATGAGTGGAAGTAAAAAGTGATTTGAGCTCTTAATAGAGCATTTCCACAACTAAAAACAACAACAACAACAACGCACCTCATGTTGCCAACTCCTGAGCAAGCTAACCAGTTACTGTAGCCAAAACAAAGTCTGCTGCGGGCGGTCTCTCACACTGACACAATTTTCATTGAAAACAATCTGAAGTGGTACGTCCCACCCTCAGCATCTCAGAACTATTTACTACGAAGAAGAGAACAAGTCTAATCACAATGGGAATATACGCTGGCTTATCAGGAAAATATAAAGTTTGTTTGTTGTGTTTCCATTCAATTCAAGTTTATTTGTATAGCGCTTTTTACACAAAGCAGCTTTACAGAAGTTTAAAAAACAACAGTTACAACACACATCCCCCAGCGAGCAAGCCAGAGGCAACAGTGGCAAAGGGGGAAAACTCCCTCAGACTGGAGGAAGAAACCTTGGGAGAAACCAAGACTTACAATGGGAGACCCATCCACCTCTGACTGAACAGTATTTACAATTGAACAATTTGATACATTTTCAAAAATGTATATTCTACGGAAATTGAAGTCCACAAGTCAATTTGTAAATATATAAACATGGTGATAAGTCCATTATAATTTATTATACTGTAAAGGAGAAGAAGAAATCTTTATTGCTGTGCTTTATGTACTGATATAGATGTGTTATGCGCGTTGTCAGACAGATCAGATGTGATTTTGGGTGAACACAGGAAAACAGCTACTATCCAATCTAACTGCTTTTGGTTCCCTTACACAGAGAAGAGCGTCACACAGGGAAGAGCGTCACACAGAGCAAATCTAGTGAAGCAAATCTCTGGCGTCAGACACGGCTTGGCTGGTCATGTACATTTAGAAGGAAAAATTTTGCTGGTGTGGAGAAAAAAAAGAAAGAAAGAAAGAGAGAAAGAAAGAAAGAAAGAGAGAGAGAAAGAAAGGAAGAAAGAAAGAAAGAGAGAGAGAGAGAGAGAGAAAGAAAGAGAGAAAGAGAGAAAGAAAGAAAGAAAAAGAGAAAGAAAGAAAGAGAGAGAGAAAGAAAGAAAGAAAGAGAAAGAGAGAAAGAAAGAAAGAGAGAAAGAGAGAAAGAAAGAAAGAGAGAAAGAAAGAAAGAGAGAAAGAAAGAGAGAAAGAAAGAGAGAGAGAGAGAGAGAAAGAGAGAGAGAAAGAAAGAGAGAGAAAGAAAGAAAGAGAGAAAGAGAGAAAGAAAGAAAGAGAGAAAGAAAGAGAGAAAGAAAGAAAGAAAGAAAGAAAGAGAGAAAGAAAGAAAGAAAGAGAGAGAGAAAGAAAGAAAGAGAGAAAGAGAGAAAGAAAGAAAGAAAAAGAGAAAGAAAGAAAGAAAGAAAGAAAGAAAGAGTGAAAGAAAGAAAGAGAGAAAGAAAGAAAGAAAGAGAGAGAGAGAAAGAGAGAAAGAGTGAAAGAAAGAAAGAGTGAAGGAAAGAAAGAGAGAAAGAGAGAAAGAAAGAAAGAGTGAAAGAAAGAAAGAGAGAAAGAAAGAAAGAAAAAGAAAGAAAGAGAGAGAGAGAAAGAAAGAGAGAGAAAGAAAGAAAGAGAGAAAGAAAGAAAGAGAAAGAGTGAAAGAAAGAAAGAAAGAGAAAGAGTGAAAGAAAGAAAGAAAAAGAAAGAAAGAGAGAAAGAGAGAAAGAGAGAAAGAAAGAAAGAAAGAGTAAGAGTGAAAGAAAGAAAGAAAGAAAGAAAGAAAGAAAGAAAGAAAGAAAGAGAGAAAGAGAGAAAGAAAGAGCTCTTATAGTCCTGTGTTCCTCTGACTGCAATGGCAGCATTCTCACCTCCTCCAGACTGAAGAGTACTCCTCCTATCGGGGCCCCGAACGCCACTGACACGCCGGCGGCCGACGCTGCTGAAAGCACCTGCACAAGCACACACACACAAAGAGTCCACGTTTTTTAAGGTGTGAGATGATTTATTTCCTTTCTGATGTGTGCCGAGTATTTATAGCTCTGTCGGTCTGAGGCGGCTGGCTGAGTGTGCGGTACCTCTCGCTTCTTGGCCTCGTTCTTGCTGTACTTGGGGAAGAGGTAAGAGAAGATGTTGCCACAGCAACAGGCCACGTGCACTAACGGCCCCTCCTTCCCCAGACTGAGGCCGGACGCCACGGCCAGCACCAGAGTGATGGTCTTGATCATCAGAGTCCACTTACCGAGGTAGCCTCGGATTATAAAGCCGCTCAGGATGGTCTTAATCTGAGAGTAAGAGAGAGATATAACCACACTTCAACTACAGGAACACAGAGCAAAGCGGAGTACTGCGGAAAAGTTCAATGAACCTGACAAAATTACAAGCAAAGGGCTCAAATTCAGAATAAATGATATGATGATATAAATAATAAAACAGGAAGAAGTGACTATGTATGGCAATGTATTCACTGAACTATTTGTAAACCTCTCCTCAAGGCACCCCAGCATTATTAGTAATCATCATCTATTACCTGGTTCAGCTTATCAGCACTTCATTGTGTTTAATCAGGTGTGCTAATGCAGAAACATAATAAATCTATGTGAAAATCTAGAACCAAAATTTTGTTTTTCAAACTAGGTCACAAGATTGGCCCCCCAAAACAAAACATCTTACTTTTGATTGTAATTATACTTTTTAGCATCTGAATGTTAATGTTAGTTTTTTTATGGGCAAAACAGATGCATCATCAACATAAATGGTTTTAAACGTTGTGCTTAGGTGTCTTAATGTGACAATGTGAGAACATTAATAAACATACACACTACTCCTACACAATCAACACACTAAAACATTCACCTTACTTTATCAGGCCTGTTATCAGTTTTCCCACAAGATGAATAAAAGACTTGTAGTACTGTAAGTTGAGGTAACAGACAATTAGCATTATTTAAAAGACTGGCAGCCTTTATCTGCACCTTCTAATCTAATGGTTAAGTAATGGCTACATTCTATGAATGTCAGCACTGGTGGACGTACCTTCAAACTTTAAAACATTAATAAGAATTATTTTGAATTTTGTGTAGTGTGTGTAACACTGTGGCCTTAACACTAGGACTTAAACAATCATATCAATCTCATTTTTTGTATTTAATCTATTTGAAATAATCAAATAACTAATTGCACAATCAATCATACTCGCACTGATCAGTTCACTTTACACACCCACTGACTGGTCTCCGCCAGCAGTGCTCAGGTTTCGTGTAGAGTCTGCGTGTGGAGAAGCACAGCATGAACATTAACAGCTCATGTGCTTAGCCTTGAAGCACCAGGAGAGAAACTAGGAACTGGAGTAGGACGATTCAATGTTCGATAAAATTGATTATAATCCTCAGAAGATAAACTGCTGTTTTCAGTGTGGGAGGTTCACAGTAGATTTCCCATCATCAACCCAATTCACTTACCAGTTTTATGAAATAGTTTAAAGCGCCCCGAAACACACATTCCATTTGTTTTGAATACTTTAACATGATTCAGAAAATATATACAATTTATTATTTATTTTTAATTATTGCAGTGGTTCTCAAACCAGTCCTCAGAGACGCAGTCCTCAGTGTCAATCTCTGCTTGAAAAGGTTAGAAGAAGGTTCCCCATACAAGACAGTTGAGAGTTAGATGAGGATGTCTGAGAGCGCTGAGGACCAGTCTGAGCACCAAAGCTTTACTGAATACTAAAATTTCAATACTGATGCATCCACAGAGTGATATATTTTCACACCTCATTAACGCAGAGACCACATGGCTTTGTGCACCTTTCGCTATTTGCAGTACAGCAGACCTACCTCAGGAATCCCTGATCCACAGGCGTAAGGGGCGAACACCTTCACCAAACACACTGCCAGGAAGGCAAAGGCCAGAGCCCAGTATGTATACATGAAGTAGTTCATGATGTAGGAGCCAGGACCCTGAGAGGGAACAGACAACATTAACAAGATCAGATACAAGAATCCACTAGTCCACAAAGATTCCCACCTCTTATATATATATATATAATATATATATATATATATATATATATATATATATATATATATATATATATATATATATATATATATATATATATATATATTTGCATCTTTGAGTATCTTGAAAAGCGCTATATAAATAAAATGTATTATTATTACTATGATGATGATGATGATGATTATTATTATTGTTATTATTATCTATGTACAATTGTTAATATATGAATAAAGCTTTTGATGATTCACATTACTGATTTAGTTGAAAGGTTAGTCTTATTATTCACTAAAGAATAAGTAATTAATAATAACCGTTAATAATAAGTAACAATATTAATATTTAGCTTCAGATGATTATTTATTGTAAAATTAGGTAATAACAGTAGGTATAAGCAATATCAGTAAGTAAAGGGTGATAAAGTAAATAAATAATAAACTAGTAAAACATCAGTTAATTATTCAGCCTGTAGGTAATATTAGAAAAATAAGTAATAAGTTGTAACAATAAGTAATAGACAATAGTTAAAAGTAATAGATGGACAGATTCACTGCACTTCCAAATGTCCTAGTCTCACTTCAGTACATGTCAAGTTTTTAAAAGGACTTATCTCCACATCATCCTCACCTCAGCCTGGCCCAGGATGAGTTCAGCCCATGTTTTCCACTGCGGGCACTTGTCTCTCTCAGCAAACGTGGTCTCATTGGACCCCCAGCAGCACTGCTCATGGTTAAACCACATGGCACTCAGACATACACCCTCCTTCAAGTCATTCATCCAATCAGCAGCGATGTCTATCAAACCTGCCAGTGCACCTGAATGAAAGAGTGGATGAAAGAGTGAATGGGGGGAGAGGAAGAGAGTGTCATGCTCTAGTTTTTCATCATACAGGATACTGTCTACAGGACGTGGTTGGCTGGATAGCTTTGGTTGGTGGACTGTTCTCTGTTCTGACAATCAAGTGTTTAAACACTCCAGCAGCACTACTGGGTCTGATCCACTCATACCAGCGTAACACATACTAACACATCACAACCACATCAGTGTCACTGCAGTGCTGAGAATGATCCACCACCCATATAATAACTGCTCTGTGGGGGGTCCTGACCTCAGTGAATCAGACTGACTACAGTCTGTAATTGTAGAACTACAGTAGAACTACTGTATGGTAAGCGGAGCTGATAAACCCTAGAAAAAGTGTGGAAATAAGGAGGTACTTAATGATGTGGCTGTTTGATGTAAATACAGAGTCTGTATGTGTTTAAGCGTTCCTCAGGTACACATTAACAAATCAAACTCACTAGAGAGAGTACAGGATGGCACAACAGAAAACAGAGTCTCTGTTTACTACAGATTCTCTTGCATTACTGAAACCCGGGGCCACATTTAACCTCCATTATTCAATACTAACATTGTCCTCTTCTAGCTCCACAGTCAATTATGCATAGTGCTGAATACGAGGAGTCGAGGCTAAGAGCCACACTCTGGCACAGCATTTACAAGCTGCCCCACTGATTTCCCTGCATCACATGTCTAAACCACCTGAAACTAAGACACACAAAAACCAATAAAAACAATGAGCCACTACAGTTTCCTTCAGAACTAAAATAAATGCTTTAATTCACCTACAGAAACCTATTATTGTGTATTATTACATATTATTATATGTTTTTAATTTTTTAAACAATTATTAAAATAATAATTAAACACATTTAATATAAATATTAAATATAAAGACTAAATATAAATATTACCTGTGAAAGTGGCACTGACTGAAAGTTAGAATCAGCACTAGACAGAATTTGTCATTCGATTTAATATGCAAGGAGTAAATAAATTAACATACAAACTGTAAATGGTTATAAGTGGCACTCAAAACGCCAAAACTATCTAAATAAGATACATTTTCATGATAAACAATACAAACCACAATATTCTGACATACCTTAAAATCTCAGAAGCCATCTAAATCTCTGCATGCAAGGATTTACACATACCACACTAAATCAAGTTACCCAAACTAATGATGCTCTCTTTGTAACGAAGCATGCAGTTCAGTGTTCTTCGAGGGCCGACAACATCCAGGATATACTGTCAAAAGGGTCTTATTTAGGATAAAACTTAACTCACCGATTATATCTCATCATACTGACGACCTCAGATATACATAAGTTTAAATACATGAATTATTGACAGAATGAATCACACAAATAAATCACACTCTGCGCTAATCTGACTCAAACATCACACCCAATAACTCTCCAAGTAACAACGCAGCTGAACATATACATATGGATTTTTACAAACTTGTTTTCAAGTGCGTATGTCTACACAGAAGGCACACGGATGAAAGGAGAGTGAAATAGAGCCTCCTTTAAGACCAGAGTTAAATAATCAGTGTTTATAAATAATCATGGCATGTATGATGCACTGGGAATCTGCAGGTGTGTAACTGTCTGCGTCATGTTTTCCAGCACAAGCTCGATCCTCAGAGAACTTCTGCTCTGTGTGTGTGTGTGAGTGTGTGTGTGTGTGTGTGTGTGTGTTACCTGAAGCCAGTCCTGTCAGTGTCACCACCAGCCACCCAGACCAGGCATCATACAGGCTCTTGGTGAACTCCCATGCTGATTCCTTCTTCTTACTGTTAATCTGCACAGACCACAAAACAACTACATTAACATACAACACATTTACAGACACAGAACTGTGCACAGGTCAGAGACCACCCTTTATTTATTCAACTTCCAGATTAACTGGCTTTTAAGTACCAGTGATTTTTCAGTACCTGGAAAAACAAGCAGGAAACATGTATCAAAATAGAATCCTATATAATCCAATTCAGTAAATGATGTTAACACTCTTTGCTCATATCGCTTCTATTCTTTTTAGGAGACTTGCTTGTAAATTATTCCAGACCTCAAAGCATTAGCCTTAAAAGCTGGTTGTATGTTCTGCCTCTCACAATCAATTACTCTCATTCAGTTGTGTTAACCTCTGAAACATTAATGAACATGTTGAGGCATCTTTAAAGAGGAATGCTCTTATGCTCATTTTTTTATGATTACTTGGGGTCTACTAGTACAGACTTACATGCTGTAATGTTCATAACGTTCTAAAGACTTAATATTTTTCTCATAGTACATCTGTATAAACCCAGAAATGCTCTGTTAGAGCTCCTATGTTTAGGCCCAGCTTATCCACTCTGCTCTGATTGGTCAACTGCCAGAAAGGCATCCTGCTACAAGTTATGCTCCCACACCTCTGAGGCTATTCTTACAATAGCATTGGTCTGGTTCTGCTTTATCAGTTTGAGTCAGAGCTCGATCCTGAAAGTCAGGTAGAACAAGTCGGTAAGCCTGATTAACATTCACAAGCTAGACTGGATCAGGATTTTCCTGCGTGGTAAGTTGTTTCGTGCCACGCTTGCCGATAGTTGGGCAATAAGGTTTGTGTTCGAGATGATGTCACTGCATAAGAAAGAATATGGCTGGAATCCCAATGAGGCATTTCGTTTAGCTGTAAAAAGCGTTTTCTGTGATAGGCTTACTGTGGGAGAAATTCTCCGTTTAAAAAACTCTAAAGGAACGGGAAAAACCAGAACCGCATGATACGTTCTTTTTTTTAAAACTACTATGCTTTTTAAACTACTATGCTTTTTTAAAAAATGCTTTTTAAAAGAAGTACACATCATCTTCACACAATGAGTGTGTAATATTTAAGGGCAGTATTGCTGCTGATATCACTCCAATAATGATACCTGGTAACCGTGCCTCCTTTGCACTCTTAGAAATGGCTATAATCGCAGAATTTGCTTAAAAACAACTAATTGTGTTGCCTAAATTCAATTGTACCACTTCACTGCTGCTTTTGTTAGTTTACTACTTATTGAATTACCCATAGGTGTCCTGAGACACCGTCCAGCATAGTCTGAATGTTACATAATCCTGAATGTCACTGTTTTAGCAGTAGGATATGTGCATGAGTCATTTTACTACACAGGGCTGTCCCAAAAATAAACTGCTAAGACATGTCCCTTCTTTGAATTTCCTGCAGGTGATTCCACATCTGCTACAGCGAAGGCTACAGTCCACATTTCCTGATAAGCAGGATTTCCTTAGAGAGGGGGAAGACAACTGCCATTCAAATCCTGCAGTCAAATGAGTCTGGAAGTTTGAATATGTGCGACTTGATGAACTGAAACCTTAAGATGGATGAACAGATGACCATTCAGATCCACAGGAAGTATGAATTGTATCTGGTCTATGCAAGACTGGAGTTTATTTTTTGATTAATACTGTTCAGTCCTTTTACCAAACAGCTGACACACTATTGCACACTCTTGTGGTATTACAAGGAACAGTGTTTAACAATGTACATCAAAGTAAAGGTGCTTCTTTAACTATAATAATTAGGGATGTAATGAATCTCCAGGTCTGGTTCTAGCACTTCACCAACTATTTGGAAAACTGAAAAAGTATTTACATAAGACAGTCACACACATATCATATGTTATGTTCAAGAGAACCTGGCCTACTCAAATATATCCTTAAGTGACTTGTTAGCGACTTGTCATTTTAATAGTTTTATGAATATGATCAATATATTTAGAGACAAACTACTAATATACTATATTATTCTGGTTATAGAATATTATTACAGTTTTATCTTCTGTAAACTGTGACAAGATCGTAGATGTTTGTATTGATCTCGTTTTCAGAATCGTTTCACCCCTATTTATAATACATGAACTCAGTAAACTGGTGCTGGACGGCTCACAGATGCTTATATTTTTAAAAATGTCTTATTAAAGGAAAATTATATTTAGTTAGATATGTTGTACTGTTACCTCCCCAGTAGCTGGCCTAGCTGCAGCTGCACTACCAGTGTCTTTCTTTATCACATCGAGAGCAACGTGTTAAGACACTCGTTTAGCAAATTACAATATATTACTCACTCCTAAATACCAGCAAGACTGTCACACTTTAAAGCATGTTCTCCTGTGACAGACTGTAACAAATATTCAATTAGTGACCCTAGGATTGAGTTTTTTAACATTTTCATTGTACTAACATGGACAAGAGCAACATTTTATGATTTTGGTCACTGACATCATGATGACTCATTTTCATACTACGATCTCAGCTCTAGACTTTACACAGAATTCATGTGAACAGTTGTTGTGCTATCAAACTGCTGCAAACCTGTAACAGTTTGTCCAATAGTAATTTGAGATGGAAGGATCAATCAGCTATGTATCGGTATCGCCCGATTTGTAATCAAAATATGCGATCGGTGATATTTAGCCGATCCCGAGAGCCAATTGATCGCGTTGAACAAATGAGCCTAATTTCTGTATTTCCAGCTAGCGTTTCATCCAGAAAGAGAAGAACCCCTCCCTGCAATTCCTCTCTGAACCACTAGGTGGAAATACACATCCTTTCGTTTTCCACAGACTGACTAAAGCAGCGGCGTCGCGAGAAAACCATGCGCTGATAGAAAGCCCCGTCTGGCAGTGTTTTACCGTATGTGATGCAGACTCATCCAGGACATTTTCAAAATGTGTAAAAGCAGTGTGTCTCCTGGGGGAACCAAATTTAGTATTTAACACTACTAATCTGATACAGCACTGCACGCGGCTGAATACAGTGAGTACCAAAAAACAGCAGAACTAGCACGCACAGCTAGCACAAAACTAATAACCCAGAACACCTTGCAGACCAGATCTGACCGGTACGAACAGTACAGCAGCAACAATTCAAGATTTAATGATTGCAGTTTTTCGTTTAAAATAACCAGAGTCTGCATTTAATGACTATAATTATTTTTTACTGCATTTATTTAATTAGCTTTTTTAGTTTTACATTAAGAGTCTAAATTTATTGATTGCAGAATTGGGGATATTTGTTTGATTTACTTTGTTTATTTACTGATAATTTTATTTGAAATATGATGCTGTTTCAAATGAGCTCATTAAAAATGGTAATAAACCTGTTTCGAACATGTTTCATGACTTTCTTGCGCTAATAACTACTTGTAGCTCTGCCGTGGCGTATACCCCACCCAAGGTGATCGGCGATCGGAATCGGCTTCAAAAACGCTGATAGGTCCATCTCTAACAGTAATACAGTGAATCTTTGTGTTGGAGCTTGTTTGGATAGTAAGTAAGTATTGATAAAACCTAAAATCGCCATTTCAGTAAATACTATTTGTTGAAATAGTTATTTCAGTATTTAAGTAACGGCACCTCGACTAGTTAACCGAGTACTCATGCATATCCCGTATGATCAGTGGTGTCGGGCTGGTCGGTACCTTGCGGTGACGTTCACGGTCTTTGCACTTCTCTCTGACCCAGTCGATAGTGTGGAAGTCGTCGTAGGTTCCTACGCCAGGTATGGGCTCCTCCAACAGATCCAGGAGGTGGGTGGAGCTACTCACCCCTCCGGCTCCACCCCCACCATTAGACATGGCGTAGTTAGAGCCTGCAAAAGGGAAGAAGGAAAGACATGAGTAAGGAACGAATGGAGTAGAAGCCCAAAGGGGCGGATTTCGAGAAGAGTTTATGAAGCAAGAAGGAAGATTAAGGTCCCATAAAGATGATGGATGAGGTACTAAACGCTAGAGTGGAAGGCAGGAAAAGAAAGAAAAATGGCAAATGACAAGAGGAAGGGGAGGACAGGGGAGGACAGGAAGACAAAGTGCTCATCCTCTGAGAAATGCGGCACCTACTGCAATAGTTTTTAAATTTATGAGACGTAAGATAAGAGTGGGGCAATTTAGGAATGCAGTTTGCATAATGCTTCGTGGTGTTGGTTCCCATTCACTTGTCGGCTACAGTAACCGAGCAGCTAGTATAAAGCAGTGTTACAATCAACTAAAATGCAAACCGCCTCCTTTCTATCATTAAGAGTTCATCTCCACCTCATTTCCTCTGCTGTGCTTGGCACACGGTAAGGTAAGAGTTTGGGGAGAGGAGAGCCGGAGCAGCTGCAGCCACAGAAGCTCTAACTGCTGCGACTGCTGTAATCAGCTAATCAGCTTTGTACTGCCTCGCTGCTCTCCAGGTCAGACGTGGGAGCCAAGACTGAGTCCTCCTGCACTATGCAGCTGCATTTAGAGCTGAACTTCTGTCCAAACCTGAATGTAGAGCATTCAAGTCTAGACACTCTGATCTGGATTCGAAAACCAACAGAGCTCGACAACAGACTATTCAAACCAGACACCATCCTGAACCACATCTTCATTCTGAGTCTAAAACTGACAGCCTTCACTTGTTTCACAGACGTTTATGCAGAAACTGAAAGACTGTATTATGTGACAATATTAATTCTACACACAGAGACTCTAATATAGGGATAAAATATATTTTTATTGTTTGTTCAAACATGTCAAGCCAAAATATACAAATCTAAACAATGTGATTAGTATCATCTAGATGTCTTGCAGTACTGCAATACTATGTTTGTGATGCATTACCCACTCATATTTTAACACACATTCATGTTAAAAGCTTAAAAACATATGGACCCAAGCAGAGATGCTAGACATTGTTTAAATGTGGAGGTTAAAGCTTGATGACTGGAATTTGACAAATTTGTCCAGCAAACTGAATCATATTTGGTCTAAGTTTGTTTGGAACCCATTAAACCTGCCTGCTGACAACTACACAGTTTTTAAATCACTACCATTAGAGAGAGCAGGTAAGGCTATTAGATTTACTTGATCATGTCAACCAATAAAAATGCCATGTGCATAAAAATATATTTATGTTGGAGTGATCAAAACTGCACAGTCCATCTCAGGAGCAGCCTTCCCTCACTACAGAACATCTACCACACCAGGGTCACCAGGAGGGCCCACAACATAATCAGGGACAGTACACACCCCCAGCACACACTCTTCACACGGGCAGACGTTACAGGAGTGTGAAGTCCAGGACCACAAGACTGAGAAACAGTTTCTACTCACAGGCCATCAGGCTTGTGAACACCTCACGCACTACCTCTCTAACCTCTCCTATCTCAACTGGTTTTAACTGGTCTGATTTTAACTGCATCTTACACCCACTGTACTGCTGTTTACATACAATACTGTTTACATTCACTACTCACACAAAACATTATTTACATTTGTTTACAACTTATTTTTATTCTTTAACTATAAAAATACTTTTATTTACTTCAACTTATATTATTATTCTTTGTATATTTTGTATATATTTTTTTTATTTGTTATTTTTATCTATTGGTGAATGGAGGAACAGCAAAGTAAGAATTTCATTGTACAGTGTAACTGTCTGTTCTGCTGTGCATATGACAATAAAACTCTTGAATCTGATGGAAATCCCGGTAAAGCAGACCTGCACAAGACCCAGTACAAATGAACATATGAACAGAGGCTCCCGGTTATATGTGAGGAAGTAAAGACGTCTAGACTACAGCGAGTAAAGCTAAATATTTCTGTGACAATTATCCTACAGGGAAGCAGCAAAACTGGTGATGTTTGCATGACTTAGATTTTATGGCTGGGTTTTCAGTTCCTGAAGAGTATTAGATCACAGCAGTGTGTTGTGTACATGAATTCAAAATGAAGGAGTAGTTGGCCTTTATGCTGAGAACGTCCTGTTACCGGGGATTTCATGGCCATTATAAACATGCGCACCTCAGTAAAACACCATGTAGTGCTGCATGGCTGAGGGACACGAAGCCTGAAATCAGTGGAAGTATGTTGGTAATGTCCAGAGTTTTAAACATAAATAGGCCTTAAAGCTTGTGCTTATTTTGCATTAGCATACGTCAGGGTCAAGACTAGGGTGCTGGGAGTTTTAACATTTTGTGTATGTAATTTTTTCGCTTGTGCCAATGTGAAACTCGTGAGCACAAAAAAAAAAAAGACCTGCACACGCATTTTTCATTAACACGCTCAAACTGTCCTTCTCTACATCCTTTACTGTGTTTCTCTCTCGCACTTTGATCATTTTCCTCACACGCAAACTGCACTACCGTCTGCTGCTCTCCGCACTCAACTTTTTTCAGAGGAGGTGGGTTTGACAGTTTGTGGGCGTGACATGGGCTGAACGCTATTGGCTGATGGCACCTGGTTTCGTGACTGACCGCTCACTACGAACAGCCTCTCAAAATTCAACAAACAAGGTGAAGAAGGAGCCAACAGGAGAGTAAATTAAAATTTGGTTTATTTCATTTAATAATGATTTAATAGTCTAATCAATTGTTTATGAGCCTGTATTCCCTTCAGTTTACTTTGATAAAGACATAAGTAGAATAAATAAAACTCTGAAATACAGCATTTTGTAGTTTTGTTATAGATACATAAAATTTATATAATAATATAATTTGTGTTAAGTTTGATTTTGTAAAAAAAGAAAAAAGGAATCGTGAGGCCACCATTGTGAGTAGAGCGTATCGTTACATCCCTAATGTTTCATGTATCAGTAAAAATGTCTTGTGATATAAAATTTTGGCCATAATGGCCACTCATAATACTTTTTCATTCATCTACTTAACAGTCCATTTCATCTTCTACTGTTCCCCCTAAAGCTGCAACCTATTTTCAGTAATCAACACTGACTAATCAATTTAGTCTATTAAGTTTGTCATTGTAGCCCTAGAAAGTAGAATTACAGCCAAACTGTATGGAGTACTTTGTTGTCTCAGAACCTGAACAGAAGTGACTGAAGGGACAATGAATTTCAGGTAGTAACATGATAACAACAAAAAGACAAGAAGCAAATGTAATGCTGTGTCATGATCTGAAAGCAGAAACACACATGAACTGAAACAGGTTTGTACAGAAGAATAGTTCTAAATACTTTCTGAAGCTCAGTACAAATACAGAAAGTCTTTGTTGGAGGTTACTGCAAATGACCTGCGACTTACAAGAAATTCAGGTCACATGTTAGAAGCAGTCATTCATGCAGAAAGAGTGTATGAGCACTGACCAATAACTACAAAGTATGGGACATTATTCATTCTATACACAGAGAATGAAAAGGGATAAAAATATATACTTTTGTTTGTTTAAACTTGTCAAGCCAAAAAATACAAATCTAAATATAGATTATATAGTATAATATAGATGTTAGATAATATAGTACTGTAATGCTATGCTTTTGCTGCATTATCCACCCATATTTTAATATAAACACATTCATGTTAAGAGCTTAAAAACATATGGACCCAAGCAGAGATGCTACAGACAATGTTTAAACGTGGAGGTTAAAGCTTGATGAATTTTACACAATTGTCCAGAAAACTTAATATGGGACTCATTAAACCTGCCAGCTGACAACTACACAGTTTTTAAATCACTACCATTAACAGAGATAAAAATGGCATGTGTTTTAGACTCCTGCACAATATCTAAAACTACTACTATATACAGTCAAAGTGGCACGCCTCAATATATACCTCAACTCATACCCAGATCTTCAAATCATAGGATCTCCCAAGACTCCCTGCCACAATTCAAACCCTGTTTTAGATGTTTAAGTAAAGTGCCATCCTTAAAAAAAGATTACTAGTACTCAAGTTTTTAGTATTGGTAAAGAAAAAGTGGCATCCTGCCATCTGTAGACCTGAGTAATTGCCCATCTTTTCCTTCCCCTCTCTCTCTGTATCTCTTGTATGTGCCTCTAATAGCTTACGTGAAATCAAACAAGCACATCCACTATTAAAAGAGACACAAGCCGCATCCTCAGGCTCGTCACTGAAGATTATCAGTAATTTGCGCTCCTGTCTCCAGCCCAGAACAGGCAAAGAGGCAATCAATAAAAGAACCTGGCACAGATTAGCTAAGAGCGTGCTGCCTTTCAGCTGAGGCAGACTGCTTCTCTCACATAGACTCACATCGCCTTGCTCTCCATCTCACACACACAGGATGACACGCAGAAAGAGCAGAAGTGTCCCGAGGCCTGCGCTGAATATCACTGCTCTGCCGCCACGCCAAACACAGAGCAGCCATTTTGGTCAGACAGCAGCGCAACAGAATGTTTGCGAAAAGTAGAAAAACACCCACAAAACTAAATTCCTTCAAGGAATCGTATGCTTGACATGCCTATTGTTGCTAACAATACTTGAATCCACACAGACAAAAAAAATCAGTATGATGCAAATAGTGTCAGGCTAACTGGTAGGGGTGTAAGAAAATATTGAAAATATCGAATATGGGGATATTATGTTTAGTGATACTGTATCGATTCTCAAAAACACAGTATCGATACACAGATTCCTGGCAGACAGTGAATCATTGTGTGTTGTGTTAAAACCTCTGACCACTAGATGGCAGTGTTGTAATCCATTTTCAACTCCAACATCAACAAGCAGCACAAGGGCGCAGTGCCATTGTAAGCATTGATAAACCTGTTCTTATAGTGGTGTGTTTTAATAGTAGGATTTGAAAAATCACAATATATCACGATACGTATTGTATCGCCAGGTTCTTGCCAATAAACAGCCCTACTAACTGTTGGCTGCTGGCCTCCATTTGTTGTTAGTAATTGTTGTCAGTGTGTTTGGTTGCACTGTATGTTCAGAGGTCTTTAATTACAGGCTCTGGATCTAGTTTTTAGATTTGATTATTACTGCTTGTTTCCTGAGCTACTGATTTAAATGCTGCTCAAAAGACTCTCAAAGTCCATATTTGGAAACTACGCAAACAACCCTAACTGTTTGTAATTCATTTAATTTAGTGAAATCATGAAAACACACACAAAGACCCTTTTCAGCTTACAGGAGTTTAGCCCCACCTTATTTATGGTATAAGTTATAACAGCCTGTACTGATTTTACAATCAATCAAGCACAATACAGAAGAGAGTAGCTGCCACAATTTCATAATTAAACATTACTTTATCTAATAAATCAATGAACTGCAAGTTCATTCAATCACTCCAGATTTAGATTCAGTCATGCTATCATGAAGAACTTGTCAGTACTTTACTGTGAGTCAAGAGGTCAGTGAATTCTACTGTACCTGATGGCTACTGCCCTCACGGCCGTTAGCAAATAAGGTAATTATCATGGTGCTTAAGCTGCTTTTGTAAGACATCACAAGTCATCACAACCATCAATTATCATTTAAATGATGCTATCTGATGACTATTCATTTCTATTTATCGTGAGTATCATTCACATTCAAAACACAACAAACAAAAACACATGATGGCTTAACAAGAATAAGCACTTAGCATGCATTACTTACATGAGGGCAAAGCAGATAAACTAGGCATCGTGAGAACGAGAGATCGTGAGAAAGAGGGAGAGAACCCAGAAAGAGAGAGAGCGTATAGTCACAATGTTATCTTCTAATTAATGATAAGTGGTGCTGATTCGTTTCCATTCACGGTAAGCATCGTTAGCAGTACTGACTCAAGTCAAGGAAAGCAGAATACAGCTTAAATTCAAATTGACTTTGATTTTTGTATGATTCTTTAGAAACTGATTAGACACATGATGAAAATTATATCTAATTAATTTGAAAGAATTCCCCCAAACTACCACAGTTATGGTAAAACACAATTACTGTGGCAGCTAAAACGCTATCAATGGAGCGATAGAAGATAAACAGAGTGGGATCTACTGTTAGTCTAAAAGCCACAACAGCTAAATGTGCACAGTAGAGGCACGAGATCTGCTTTACCTGTTCTGTTACAATTCAGTGGAGATAATGTGTATTTTATGTAAGCAAAGCAGTTCTGCATGAGGCTCAACTGTTTGTCTGCTTGGGGAGCTGAGAAAGCTCACTGGCAGTATGAGAGTTTGGCCAAGCTTGGCTGTCTTTATAGCATCTCTTGCGGTAACACTCACAATGCAGCTTATGCTCACGTTGCACTAAGAGTGAAAAGAGTTTGCAAAGCGAAAGCAAAGCATCTGCATCTTCACATGAAGTACGTTTTCTTGTCTAAATGAACACACAAAACACACCAGCACATCTCCCATAGCTTGTATTAACCTAATACACAATATAAAGAACACTATCTGCTCTTTATTGGATGTAACAGGTTAAATAAAACATCAGCTGTCGGTTCTAACATCCCGAAACTGGTGCAGCTGAATTGGCATCTTGAGGATGACGCATTGTCACACATCACAGCCTTTATACAGCCTACAGTGGCAGCCAGCTTTATTACTCCAGATCAAAGATGCTAATAAGAGCACAATACAGATGCAGCAGAATGGCTGTGCTGGAGAAAGAAAATTCCCACCACAGCTGTGTGTCTGCCTCAGCTACATCCTACAACATCAGAGGATGACTCAGTGAGCCTGACTCAACCCAGTAAGACTGACAGTACTGCATCAAATACTGAGATATGGATTAAAAAAAGGTGCTGCAGACAGAAAGAAATATACCTTTAGTTCTGTAAGCATATACAGGAAAACTATCACTTTCTTTATCACAGCCCATATACAGAGACACTAGAACTGGAGGAATGAAATTAGAGTGATGGCTTAGCAAGAATAAGCACTTAGCATGCATTACTCATACGAGGACAAAGCAGATAAAGTAGGCCTTTACTCTGAGAGGGGAGGTGGAGAGAGAGAGAGAGAGAGAGAGAGAGAGAGAGAGAGAGAGAGAGAGAGAGAGAGAGAGAGAAGGAAAGACAGAAAAGAGAAAGAGAGAGAAAGAACAAGAGAGAGAGTGAAAGGGAAAGAGAAAAAGAGAGAGGAGAGACAAAAAGAGGAGAGAAAGAAAGAGAAGGAGAGAAAGAGAGAGAGTAAGGGAGAGAGTAAGGGAGAAAGTAAGAGAGAGACGAGACAAAGAGAGAAAAGAGAGAGAGAGAAAGAAAGAAAAAAAGAAAGAAAGGGAAAGACAGAAAAGAGAAAGAGAAAGAAAAAGAAATAGAGTGTAAGAGGGAAAAAGGAAAGGAGATAAAGAGAGAAAGAGACAGAAAGACAGAAAGAGAGACCGAAAGAGAGAAAGTAAGAGAGAGGAGGGACAGAAAGAGAGAAAAAAGAGAGAGAAAGAAAAGGAAAGACAAAAGAGAGAGAGAAAGAAAAAGAGAGAGAGTGAGAGAGAAAGAGATAGAGGAGAGACAGAAAGAGAGATGAGAGACAGAAAGAGAAAGAGAGAGAAAAAGGAGACAGTAAGAGAAAGTAAGAGAGAGGAGAGACAGAAAGAGAGAAAAAAAGAGAGAAAAAAAAGAAAGAAAGAGAAAGAAAAAGAAAGAGTAAGAGAGAAAGAGAGACAGAAACAGACAGAGAGATAGACAGAAAGAGAGAGAGCTTTAACAATTCTACACATGCCCATTTTGTCTAAAGGAGCTGAGGGTGATACTTGCTTATAGCCCACTCCGTGCCCCCCACCCCCGCCCCGCCCCACACAGCACCATACTGACACTCATATGATCAAGAAGAAAGAAAAACAGAACAGAAACTGCTTAGTTACTGAAAACTCCCACAAAGCCAGTTTTCCCAGACAGCCCCCCAATCTAGAGTTTAAAACTCTACCTGGACCTTCTTCACTTCAGGCCAGAGTTCCTGCTTACACACTTTATCATTCGCCATATCATTCAGAAGGCCCATCTTCCTTCACTCCTGATCAATAAAGAGATGCCTGTCTGTTTATCGTCTCCTAGCTTTGATAGTATGGCCCTGGATCAGCTTGTATTGGTTAATAATAATGTTTGACCTCTACCTTCAGTCATTTTAACAGGAAATCAATCAAAAAGCATTTGTTTTTTAAATTTACAATAACATGCACTGAAAATTACTATTTAGTTGTTTTTAATACTATTTTTATACATGTTTAGACGACTACTAAATACTGAAACGGAGATAAAAACATAATATGTTGTACACAGTTAATTATCATGGGCAATAATTTCTCCAAGACAAAAGAAAACCCTTAACACAACACACACCTGTAATAGGAGCCAGTGGGAAGTTGCTTTAGTGTCTCCCAATTGACTTCTATTAGTATGAAATTTCTTTTCTTTTTCTAAATATAGATAGAGAGATGCTGGAGTATTCCTTTAAGGTAGGATTCTAGCCTTGTCCAATAAGCGAATACTTATTGCGAATGCACTCTTATCAGACAATCTTCATTTGGTATCTGAGATATCCAGTCATGCTGAGAAATGATGCTTTGTGAAATAAAAAACATACTAGTTCTTTTGCACAAGGTATTGTTCTGAAATGCTGTGGTTTTAAGAACAGGCCCAGAGAATGGAAAATGACCTCCCTGAGCCCTCTCAGCACACGAGACATGTGACTGCCAGAGTGAACACACACACACACACACACACACACACACACACACCTCTGTTCTGCCAGCAAAACACAGCTTACAGCTTCAACAAGGCTGCAGAACACAGCCTTACAGAGCAGCATTGAAACACACTCCACCTCATAAGGTGAGAGGGCTAATAGTAAAGAACAACCCTGCTATGATGCATGCATGATGTCATTTAGAGCAACATGATGTATTAGACTACGTCCAAAGTTATTCCGCATCAAGGTTTAATTCACTACACTGGGGCTACAAGCTCTTAGATTCAGCCTGTGTGAGCAGTGTGTGCTAGACAACAGCTTAGACCTAAGCTGAACTGACTTTGATAAGATCAGGACAGTCACAGTACAGTCACCAGTGTTACTTTAAAGGGCCCATATTACAGAAAATACATGTTTTCAGTTTGTTGTAATAAACAAGTTTGATGTGGAAGGTAAACACCGCACCAAACTGGGCACGTACAAAAACGAACCCGCAAAAACAACTCGTCACTGAACTGCCTATTCAGTCCACAGCACTTTAGCTCCGCCCCTTCACACTGAAGTTAAGGCGTTTCGGCATGGACTGCACTTTCAATGAGGCACAATACACGGCAGCCTTGTTTAGTGGACCTGAATGAAAACATGGGATATAAGCTCTTTAATACATACACTCTATACTGGAGTCCGGCGTTACTAGTTACTAGTAGGCCTTCCATAATTATTATATTAGAATATAATTACAATTATTTGAGCCGATCACAATTTTACAGTGTTGTTATAAGCCAGTGGGTCCCGGCCTGGAGCTGTGAGATGTACAAATCCTTGTTTTTACATATTGTTGGAAATAATTTTTTATTATAAAGTCCCCCAGGCCAGTGAACGGGGTGTGGCTTCGTGAATGAAAGTGCTGAAAAGGCTCATACTAGCGTGGGCGGCTGCAGTCCACTGCCAAGCAGCTAAATTAGCAGCTTACTGCATTACATTATATTGGTATAAACAGTACATGATTATGAGCTCACTACCTCACAGAGTGCATTCAGAGTGTCGGCTTGTCAGAAAAGTAGATCTGGCGTCTACAGTACATCACAGAGAAAGGAGAAAGAAGCAGATAGTAAATATCTTGCCTGCTACACAGGGCTCTCAAATGTTTGCAGCTATTTTGATACATTTAAACACCACATTAAGGCCAAAGTATCATAAGGCCTAGTCATTATGTGCTTCATACCGTAAAACACGAAATTAGCTGCATGTTGCAAGTTACCTGCAACATAATTTCTGTGCAACTTCACAGCCACACAAAACAATTCAAAAACTGTTAAAACTGCATGCAACGTTTGATTCCTCCACTAGTTATGCAAAACAGCATCATATTTTGGATTAGTGTTACAAAGACTTGCCAGCATTTCAAGCAGCAAACTGAAGCATTTTCTGAAGTCATTCGGCAGGATGACGTATTATTAGTGTTTTAAATGACAGTTTCATACAACTGTTGCGGAGGAGTTTCAAATGAGTTGCAGGACACATTACATTATGTGACTCCAGTGCAATTTCGTTTTATCTAGGTTTCAAGCAAATCAAGTTGTATGACCTTGTGTGACCATGGCGTGGATATGGGAAATCACTGTTCAAGTATCTCCTGTTGAAGCACTGATGAATAATGAACACATGCCAGCACAACAATCCACAGATTCAGATTTACTGTCCACCCTGGAATGAATACAAACTCACTGATACACTCAAACAAAGACACACACACACAGGGTCTTCACCACCAGGGAGGTGGCACAGTGGAAGGAGTCGGCACAGTGGATGGTGTCAGACAACACATTTCAACATACGGACTGGAAACACAAGTACTCATGCGTGTCAGACTGAGCCAACAGGTCTAGAAGAACACATGTTCAAAAAGTGATCAACAATCCATCACACAGTTCTTATAAAGCAAACCGGCCAGTGCTGAACGTACTCTCACACACCAGCAGAATGTTTCAGTAGAGTAGGGCTGATGTGAAAGCACTGCGACTGAGATTTACATGAATTTATTACAATTTCATGGACAATTTCAGAACTATACCAGGATCTGACGGATATTTTAAGGCGTTATTTGATTATGTATTTTCGTCTACTCCGGCAGGGCAGAGCCTCTGGGCTGATGTGCTATGACATCTACGTTTTATTTTTTGTAATGCACTCGTTAACTCTGTCAAAATATATATGTATCTTTTAGATATTTTCCCACAATGTTAATACAGATAGATTAGATATATTTCCACAGTTATACATGTTTACGCATCAGCACGTACATTAAATATATCAAATATTGGCTTCAGCCCACACAATTTCTTTTTTTAAATATCGGGGTATCCCTAATTATCTATAAATTAAGCTTTAGGCCTCCCCTCAACCCAGGACCACCAGCACATTAATCTCTATGGGCTTAATTATTAAATGTAGTTAGCCAGATTGCCAGCTTTGCATTATCAGATTAGATTATGTCAATGAAAGCTTATAAAGAAGGATAAAAAAAATTACAATTTCAATATATAAACGATTACTCGTTCAGTTTTATAGCAAAGCACAGCAGCCCCAATAACTGGACTTATTTACACACACCAAATACAAACCCTGCCAAGGTTAATCATCAATAAGGAGAAGAACAACAATGAATGACTTGACTATAGCTGAACGCTGCTGCATTAGGGCCCACCGGTTGACTCTGAATGCTAATGCAGGATTTTCCCATCAGCACTAACAGCTAAAACTACGACACTAAGGCGCCTCTCTGCTGAGGAGGGGAAATCTGGGTGAGAGAGCTGCGCTGCGTACCTCGCCTGCTTATCTCCTGCAGGGGGATGGTGTCCCCTCCCCCGTCGTAGGGCAAGTACGGGTCGGCTGAATCTTCCTCCATGCCGCCGTCACCGCTCAGCCGACAGGGAGCAGCTCCGGAGCTCTAATCAAGGCCGGCTGCCATCTTTACCAGCCGCAGTCACACTTGCTGTGTGGAGGACAGTGGCGAGTGTGTGTGCGTGGTGCGTGGTTCTCCTCCCTCCCTCTCCCTTTGCTCTTTCACACTCTTTTCTTCCCCTCCCTCCCGCTCTCCTTTTCAGCAGCTGACAGCTGAAGCCACATGACGTCACCCACATTAAGGACAGCCGGTTGCTATGGGCGACGGCCAGACCAAACCATTCAGTACCGATCCGATGGGGGGGAGCGAGGGCAGCTCCGACACAGAGCAGTTCATTTTTATCAGCAGGAGGGGAGGCCAGGCAGGAGGACTAAAGGCCCTGGCCAGTCCAGGGTTTCCCAAATCACAGTCTTGGAGGCCTTTTACCCGCACGGTGTAGTTAAGAGCTCTCCTCTGCTGTACACACAGCTAAGTTAGCTCAAGAACAGGGATGAAGATATAAACAACACAGACTGTTATAGAATTCGGTCACTGGACTGTGTGCTTGTGTAGGTGTATGTGCAGTATAGGGAACTGTAGGACTGTAGTAATGTCAGAGATCACCATGTATTTTATTATCACCAGTCAAAGAGGCCAAAGAGCACCCATTATTTACTTTCAGGGAATATTTCTGAGGAGGTCAGACAAGAGACTAAGAAATGATAAAGAAAAGGAGAGACAAAGAAAATCATAGCTGTCCAAAGAAAAACATGCATCTCTATTTTGATGATTTTTTATTTTTCTACATCATTTGAAATCAGTTGTTTACACTGTGTGGAAATTTAAATGGAAATGCTCCAAAATAGCTTGGAAAAAAAATCTACTTTTATTGGTTTATATGGTTTGTGTGGAAGAGAGTTTCTTCCTGTGGCATGTGATTTGGAATGTATAACTTAGCAGACTCATCACACGCACAAAAAGCTAAGTTAAGAAATACAAAGAAAAGCATAACAGGTCCCCTTTAAACAAATCTCTACAAATCACTAAAACGTAGGGCACAAACTATACAGAAACATTTAACCAGTGCTGATTGTAAGAAGCTCAAATATTCAATATTTCAATAATCAATATTACAATTTTATATAGTCAAAAATTAAACTCACTCCAGCCACTTTACATGACTGTGTTTACGGCTGTTCTGTTTTGAGTCTGAGGACTTAAACAGTGTCAATTTCCTTTTCAGGCATAAGCTTTGTCTTCCAGTCAGTCAATAAACAAAGGCGTGAATGTCCCATACCAGGACTTGTTAAACAGGGAGATTAAATAATTAGATTTAAGTTAATGAGTTGGTTTTGGGGACAACAAATATGATATGGACTCACAATAGGCTGTCCTTGCAGCTTTGGCTCTACATGTGGGCTGTAATGACTGAGTGTAAGTGTATGTGCAGTATACGTCACGCACTACCTCTCTAACCGCTCCTATCTGAACTGGTTTTAACTGGTCTGATTTTAACTGCACCTTACACTCACTGTACTGCTGTTTACATACAATACTGTTTACATTCACTACTCGCACAAACATTGTTTACATTTGTTACTTGCAACTTGCACTTTATGGCTGCTGCTCTTCATACGTGCACATAAAAACACACGTAACTTTTATTTTGTATTTTTTAACAAAAAAAAAAATACTTTTATTTACTTCAACTTATATTATTATACTTTGTATATTTTGTATATTTTTTTTATTATTTCCTTTTTTGTTATCTTTATCTATTGGTGAATGGAGGAACATTAAAGTAAGAATTTCATTGTACAGTGTAACTGTCTGTTCTGCTGTGCATATGACAATAAAACTACTGAATCTGAATCTTATAGGGAACTGTAGGACTGTCCTAATGTCAGAGATCACCATGTATTTGATTATCGCCAGTCAAAAAGCCCAAAGAGCACCAATTATTAATTTCCAGGGGATATTTCTGAAGAGGTTGGACAAAAGACTAAGGAATGATGAGGAAAAGGAGAGACAATGAAAATCATAGCTGTCCAAAGAAAAACATGCATCTCTATTTGTGTTGATTTTTATTTTCTACAGTTATTTACATTGTGTGGAAATACTTCAAAATAGCTTGGAAAAAAATCTGCTTTTATTGCCTTACATTAAAGGTGAAGACAGTTTTAGTCCTCTCCAATAAAGAGAAGGAGATTTGTTTTTTTGGAAATGTGTTTGTTTGTCTTTGGACAGCAATGAAATATAATGTATAAAACATACTGAAAGATAAAGAACATGGGACTCGGTAACAACACCTGGTAGACCATTACTTCCTTATTTAATAGCTGTTAACTGATAAATAATTGAAGGACGGCCTCTGACTGTACTGCACGTGCTTTTAGTTGGTATATAACTTCTTTAGTTTCTGTTACAACCAGATTTCTCTCCACTTCTGATTCCAATATATATCTTTCAGTATATTAAACACAGTGATATCCGCTGGTTGTCTCAAGATTAAACCACATACTGTTTCATCAAACTAAGCAAATTAATTAATATATGTTGAAGCAATGTAAATGTCTAGCAGGTCAGGATTCTTACAGCACGCCCTTCACGTTATCAGTACTACAAAGGCCAGTGTTTTGATAATGATTAACAACCTGTGTATTGTTTATCAGTGCCAGAAATAAAGAATTATTTGAGGAGAATGAGACACGCACAGGCATGCAAGAGCAGAGTTAGGAAACACTGTTACTCAAAGTCAGACAGCGAGGTGCGCCTGTTGACACACTCTATCAAACAACACCACCTTTAAACACGGATGCAATAAAATCTTGTTAAATCCTCAGCAGAGGACGGGAGAAAAGATGAGATGAACCAGGATGAGCCGTCTTTAGGTACTGTTTATCTATCGCAACACCACAGTCACCAGAGACACCAGAGACACTCGCAGCTGCAACTTTTAAATTACACAGTAATTATAGTCATTAACCTCTGATTTCTTTAAATGTCCATGATCTTACGTTTGGGGTCTACAGGAAAATATTTACAAGCTTCCCGAACACAATATCAACTCCTGTGATTTTAAGCCCCGCCTCCTAATGAGCCCAGAGTGTGCTGATTCTTCAGTTCGCTCTGTCTATTTTGAGTGGTCGTCCACGAGAGCAGCATCCTGCCACAACATCCTCTCCTACGCCGCTGTAGTTATTCTTATCATGGCGCCAGTTTAGCTGTATCAGTTTGAGGCAAAGTCTGACCCTAAATATCAGGCAGAACAAGCTGGAAGACCCCGACACACCCTCACAAGCCAGACTGGAGTAGGACGTTGTAAAGCGTTAAAAATGGTAATAAACCAGTTTAGACCATGTTTCATGACTTGCTTGCTCTAATAACTGCATGTAGCCCTGTTGTGTCTAATAGCCCCGCCCTCTATCAGTGACGGCTAATCACGTTGAAAGGTAATCAGTGATCGGAATCGGCCTCAAAATTGCTGATCTCTAATTATTATAATTTTATATAGTCAAAATTGAACCTCACTCCAGCCACTTTACATGACTGTGTGTTCACAGCTGTTCAGTTTTGAGCCTGAAGACACTTAAACAGTGTCAGTCAATAAACACAGGCACCAATGTCCCATACCAGGACTTGTTAAGCAGGGAGATTAAATAATTAGATTTAAGTTAATGTGTTGGTTTTGGTGACTACAAATACGATATGGACTCACAATAGGCTCTCCGTGCAGCTTTGCCTTTACATGTGGGCTGTATGGACTGAGCAGCGAATGGTACGTTTTGAAACTTTAACAAAATACAAACACTGAACCAAACTTTTCCACATAAAACAATATGGAAAATATTCAGGATACGCTTCCATAACATGGAGGCGTTGGTTTAATATTTACATGACTCAATAATACTGACAAGTCATTCAAGTATAAACAAGCAGACGTGCACACAAACAAATCTTCTGTTAGTTACCTTGAACACTTCTCTCTGAAATCCTCCTGTTGCCAGGTAACTGTGCTGGACCAGGAGATGATGTCATCCATCAGTTCTGCTTCGATAGCGTCCACATCTCAATCCGGCACCGAACCACACGCGCAGTTCCCTTCGAGATCAAGTGACGCCATGATACTCCACACAAACTCTCACTGAAAACACTCCGGAAACTCAACACCTGTAAGGGACCACCACAGGGTCCCCTATCCTACACGCTAAAAATATCTCCCTGACACCCACACAAACCCACTGCCTCTCACAGACACTAATATCACAGTCAGACGAGCTGAACTGCTGGCTCAAAAGTAGCACAGCTGCTAATCAAGTTCCTTCAGGTGTCGCCTCCGAACAGCCACGTCAGTTTTACACACATGTCCTCCAGTTACACACGACCTGGTCCTACTGGTACGTGACGTCACCCAGAACCTTCCCACAACCTTTGTTTTACTGTCCTCACCGCATGAACGCTCCGGTATTGACCTACGCCATTCCTCAAAGTGCCCTTGTACAAACTTTGCCATCTGGAGTCAGACTTGTGGCTCTTGTTGAACAAGTAACTTTCCAGCTCCAGGGCAGGCAGTGAGAATGAAGCAATCTGATAGGGCAGAGATTGCTGAGTGACAGCGTAAGCCGACACTCCCTCGTTTCACAGGCATAAAGGCCGGGCCGTGCTTGTGAACCCGTGAACAAAGGCCTGTCGGATGCCTGCTACATGAGCATTGGGCCGCTAATGAATTATGAACTTAACGAGAAGCTGAGCAAAAATGAAGCCAACTATTGCACCAATGTACAGTCACCACACACACAAGCTGGGAACGGATGACATCACCACCTCGTCTACAAGAGTCATCTGCCAAACAGGCTTTTGGACAACACAAGTTACCGCACATGTTGCACATGTGTGTGTATATTTTTAGTTTTATTAAATTCCATCACCAATACACCCAATTTAAAATACTGAAGTAGTGACTGACGTGTAACATCACAGTGGAGTCAGAAGAAGAGGTATGGAAATGGTTAAAGTAACACACTAACAAAGTAAAATCACATACATTATGCAGCACCACAACTAGGGCTGGGCGATATGGTAAAAAATCTTATCACGATAATTGTTTTCATATCAGTCAATATCGATATATATCACGATATAAATCAAATCACTATTTCCTTTTTACTTTAAGTGAGAAGATATCAAAGTTTAAAAATTTTCTTAAATTGTTTATCCTCTGATTATTTTCAGACAAATTGACAAATGTACTACAGAACATTACACAACTGTATTAAACACACACACATATATATATATATATATATATATATATATATATATATATATATATATATATATATATATATATATATGAGGCAGTATTAGTATGAACAGTATTCACACAGAGACACTGTGTTAAGCAGGCTGTTGCTCGCTATACACAGTGTTCGGGCTGAGGAAAGGACTCATAGTGGTGAGTCGACTCTCTGACGGTTATAAAGTCAACTTTGCCTCAACTTTCTTACTCAAACTCCTGCAATATACATATTTATCTTTATCGATTATGAAACTACCTTGATTAGCATAACGTGCGTCAATGCATTGCAAAGGTGGCCGCGCCCACTGAAAGCATGGATTTATCCGGAGCGCAAGCTGCAGCTACAAACAATCACTCGCATGAATCTAAAGTTGTGGGAGTGTTTCACACAGAAACACAACAGTGTGGTGCTCTGTCAGCTCTGCACAACACAGTTGTACAGCTGCTATACACCAGCACCTGAAGCGCAAACATCGTCAATACAGCAGTAACACAGCACCTGTTTACTAGTTTTTCTAATCTTAGCAGATTATTTTTAAATTATTAACACGTTTTCTGTTTTTTATATTTTGTTCTCTCTGCTCAAATGTGACGCCTGCTGTAACCAGATTACTAGCACTTGGGTTAAGCTGATGCTACGCCTACACTCTGTGTGCTTCAACCAAACATGAAATGACTGGAACTCTAGTTCAGCCACCTGATTGGTTTGGAGCTGCGCTATTCTCATTCTCCTTGGTTGTTCGTGTTGTCTCTCAAAACATGGACGGAACTTAATTCTATCGACTACGTCTTATATTTCTATCGAGAAAACATTATTTAGTGATAATTATCGTTATATCGCCCAGCCCCAACCACTACATTTTTTTCTGGCCAGAGTTGTCACTTAATGTGGCTCACCCTTGACCAGACCATCTGAGGCATTCCCAGATCATAACTCTTCCTCAAAAGGCTTGTACAGTGGACACTATGCACGATTTATGCTTCGCTTAAGAGCATTATTTCTTTCCCTGATGTGCCCATCATTCCGGTATAGCTACAAGCTATTGTTACAGGGTCTAATCTTAAATGCTTCCTCGCAAACTGAATTCTATTTTTCCACCAATAAGCCTCACTAGCCAGCTTTTCTGCCCACACAGTTGTTTAGTCCTGTGAGTAATATAAATTAACCACTAGACAGCAGTGCTATAATATAATAAGCTTCAGACATGGGAATCTTCCACTCCAACATAAACAAGCAAGGAGTCACCGCTAACAGTAGCATTAGCAAACCAATGCATATGATGGTGTGTTTTTAATACTATGACAGTTTTCCTAAAAATATATCTTTTAAAAAACATATCCATCATGATATGTATCATATCACCAGGCTCTTGCTTATACGCAGCCCTAACGCAATCATGTCAACACGATCAGAATCTCCAGGGAATGTTTCCACAATCGTATGGAATCCATTCTGTGTAGAATTAAGACTGTTGTGAGACCAAAGGAAGGTCCTACCCAGTATTATTACAGTCTTCCTAAAATACAGGGCCTTATTGTCTGACGGGCCGCCGCAAATCCAATTGTGCAATCTCCAGTTAACTGACTCCATTAGCTCTGTAAACACCAATCTGTTCCAAACCACATGCCCTTTCCCTCCTGTTAACTTTACACAGTGGACCAGCAAGGAAAAGAACTCTGATACATAAAAACAACAGAACAGACGGAAAATTACGAGTATCCAGAAGTAAAAATTAAACAAGGGAATGAAGAGCACAGGCATGAATAACCATCACTAGCATTATCTACTAGACCCTACTCATTTTGCAAATACTGACATTTCACAAAGCATGTTCACACAGATATTCATACACAACTTGAACTTATTTCACAAGACAACTGTGGCAACCCAGGTTGATTGCACATATTTAGGATGAACAGCCAGTTTCATGAAACATGAGGAGGAGTCAGACAAGGAAAAAGAACACATACTTCTTAAACATGTAGGACTTCAAGTACTTATGCCAGTAAAAGGCAATGCAGTGCTTGTTTATTTCAGTAAAAATACTATTTGACTTAACTGATGCCACAAACATAACAAAGCAACCCACAAAGAACTGTTATAAGGCGGTTCCCCAATGATCAGGAGCTCATTGTGGTTTATGATTCAATATACCAAACATACCTTGCTCTGGAGCGATCACGGTTCATTACAGTTTCTACAGATACCAGTATGGTGTATTTGACTGGCTCATTTTCTGTTAATAGCAGATTTACAGTCACAGCAATTCAAACGGCTTATGTGAAGCATCCCTACTGGAGCACAATCCAGTAACCTAAACTGGAATCATCAGTATTTGTGTAGCTATTTAAAGCATCGCCACTGGAGCACAATGCTGTAACATAAACTGGATTCATACTGTAACTCTCTTATTGTGTATGTTTTAGTAACTACAAATATACAGATAAATACAGTAACTGAATGTTTGCTAAACTCAAAATATATAGAGATGAGATATATAGAGCATCAACCTTTTTCTTAGGTCCAAACCACTGGTTTGGTACACCTATCAGTTTAATACATAACGGTAATGATGAGGTCAATCCAACAACAAGTGTCTTACAGATATTTGTATACAGTAAGTCTTGGCGTCAGTACTGCAATGGTCAATACCCCAATACCTTTCACTCGGCCATTGCTATATTTTATTTTACTATTCTATTATTTATTTTGAAATCGCTGCTATGGACAATATGACTAAGTCATTTTAAATAGATGTATCTTAGATATATATTAGTTAACCTGCCTATGCAAGAGGTTCTACATACGTCCTCCTGTATATCTTATGAATATATCTTGTGTATGTGTTTTGTATATTCCCTTATATATTTCAGTTATAACTATGTGCATGTTCTGGCTTATTTTGCTTTATTATTGTGTATTTATTGTATGTTTGCACTGTTTTTACTACTATATAAAATGCTGCCCTGCTATAGAGTTGTATCTGAGCTTCACCCCAAGCATTTCAATGCATGTTATGTCCTGACATGATGTGCAAATGACAAATAAACTTGAAACTTGAAACTTGAATACTGTGATCAATCACAAACTACATTTCAGCAGCCACACTGGACCAATGGATGGACGAAAAGCTGTCAAGTTCAGACTTGTGTGAACGGGGTGTGTGTCAGGGTCCTACCTGGGGAAGCGTCCCCGTCAAGCAGATTGTCGTCCTCGGTGGTGTGAAAGTCCATGATGACGCCGGCGCCATCGAGCAGCTCCTCGTCACTGCTGGCGCTGGTGATGCTGTTATAACTGTTCCTGCAGTAGCCTCTGTTAAACAGCTGCTCCGACTCCATTTAGCTGTGTGGCGCCCTGAGAACACAAACACGGACAAAAACGCTTACAGGACATGACACCTGGTCTTTATGAGGCTTATTTATGCTAATAAGATTAAAACAAGCATTAAAAATTAATGAATGTGTATGGCTAGTCAAATTTAATCTGATTGGTCCTTTTGTTTTCTGGTCTAATCAAAAGACTGCCGCCTCGAAAGTCTGAAAACTGTTGATCTTACGTATTAGTCACTGTGATTACGGACCACGTGGTTAAAATAGAAGACGTTTAGTGAGAATAAGGATGAACCAAATTGGTGCTTTATTTTTATTTCAAATTAATAAAGGTGACTGAACTAAACTCACTTCAAGAGCTGAACGTGCAACAATGCCTCTATAAACGTGAAGAGTAAATTCTTTAAAATGTTTGACTGACACTAAATTGGAGCATTATATCCAGCAAACTCTGAACAAAGCAAGGCTCATTGATGAGAAGCACCAGCATATAGTACTCCAAAAGTCCTAGACAGCATCTTCACAGTGCTGAACAGACTCTGCTGGATGTGCATGCTGGTGTCAACTAAACAAACACTGACACACTAAACAGACACTGATGTTCTTGCTTGCTCAGTTATGCCAGCTGATCATTATCTTTGTCCTAAACCTACAAATATAGGAAAACAGGTTTGTTAAAGCTGTGTTGGCAAGAAACCCACATGAGCTTTGTGACTGGCGAGGGGACCACATGTCCAAGTGCGACCACAGATTATCACTTCCCAGTCTTAACCAACACCTACAGGACAAAAGACAGGATCCAGACCAAACATAGGATGTGCTAACCATAAGACTGTAAAGTGGACCATGTTTGTATCTGACCACTTGAGTCTAACAGGCTTACTTAATCAGATGTGGCCCAGTGTGTGTCTGTGTGACTCCCCAAACCTGTACTCAAAAATCTGAACCTTATATGTAGGGAGAAGTGGTATAATATAAGGTATGTACAGCAATGGTGTGCTAATGACTAACCTATTTAGAAAGAAAACAATATTTTCTATGCAGTTTTTAAATACCTTTTATTACTGCTGTTTCACATTTGACCAAAGTGTGTCTCAGATCATCTCCTGAAACACTTTAAAGGATTGTAAGTCAAAATACTGTAAGCAAATCTAAGAATAATAATAATAATAATAAATCTGTGCTTTGGGTCGATTTTCTTGTGGATATTCTCTCTGAGGACACAATCCTGTAACTCCTATGGGAGTCCTATATACACTACTCAAGCCACGTGGACTTCTTTTGAAATTTTAAATTTTTTACTGTTACTTTTCAGTTTAGTAACAAAAAAGATTTTCTTAAAATTAGACATTTTTTAATACTTTGGGTACAAGACTCAGCTGCATCAAGGTCACTTCCTTGATATGAAGAGTTTTCTTTAAATGTTGATTTGACATTTTTCTTTTATAAACTATTGTAAACAGCATGTCTTTAAACTCTTCTGTTTATATAAACTCCTTTGTGTCTTCAGTGCTGACATCACACGGAGATAACGAGAGCTTTGGTATCACCAATTAAGTATTTAATATATGTTAAGGAGTTGGAAGCTTCATTTTAAAACCACTTCAAAGATATTCGACATGCAGTGTATTTGCAGCTAGGCAGCAGAAGGACAAGCCAGAATAGATTTTTATTGTGCTCTGTAAGGTGAAACTCCTGCTGTAGACTAAAGACAGTGTTGCCCGGCAAGTTAAGCCATTCAGAATCATACGGCACACGCACAAGGGCCCAAAACTAACTGACCCAGTTATTAGCTTTTATTCTGAAACACATCTGAGTGAAGATCAAGGTAGAAGCCCTGTGGCACTGACAGCACTGACTTCATATCACCCCCTGCTGGAGCTCGGATCAAATATCACTGCTTCCTAGACTGCCAGACAGCCTGTTCAACACAGTAACGGAGAACTCCAGCATTCTTTTCAAATTTCTACATGATCCAATGCCTAAGATGTAAATAAAACCATTCAGACATGTTTGATGGGAAATAGTTTGGTGATGAAAAACTATATATATATATATATACACATATACATACACACACACACACATATATAAATACAAGTCTGAGTTTCTCTACAAGGGAGCATTTTCACATCAAACCATTATGAATGACTGTCTCAATAATAATAATTACATGGAAAAAAAGTGCTAATCACTTAAAAATCAGCTCAGATACAGGTACCAACACTACCACAAGCATTTTTGCCAAGCTGTTACTTGACATTAGACCCCATTTCACCCTTTAAGCACAGTGGAAGTGCTCTGTCCCAATATATAATGCAACTAAAGTATGTACAACATTGATGTGCTAATGAGAGCAAGACTAACTTATATATAGATAATACATAATATGTCTAAGAGTGATAAGTCTAAGAGTCTAATACATTTAAAAGCTCCCTCACAGAAACATATTACATCAAACAGTAATATGAGAATATATTTATTGATACTAGACACTGCATGTGATTCTTCTTTCTATTTTTTTTTTAATACAGCATTCATGACAGGGAGGTAGGTGCAAAGCACTGTTAGACGAAGTAGTTCTCAAATAATTTTTTTCTTTAAGTATACCACTAGTTTACCACTATGTATACCATTAAATTCATTTGTTAAACGGCTGTATTAGAATGGCAAACATTGTGATTCCTAGTTTCCATCACCACCACTGTAAAAAGTAAGAGTAAAGAAGAGTTTTTCACATCAAACCATAATATACATGACTGTCTCAATAATTAAATTATGTGGTAAATTATAAAAAATAAAAGTGCCTTTCTCTTCTGCAAAGACAGCTCAGTTACAGGCACCAACACGACTAACAGTAAATTAAAGTTAACAAGAAGCAGTTTATGTGACTTCTTTGCATAGCGCTTACTGATGATTACTAGATTTTATACATTTACTTAAATTTATTTTTTCATCCACAAGCATTTTTCCCAAGCTGTTACTTCGATGGGTTGACATTAGACCCCACTTCACCCTCTAAGCACAGTGGAAGTGCTCTGTCCCACTATAACAGCCAGCGCTCTGCTCTAACACTCAGGATTTGTTAAAAAGGGTTAACAGACTCTTGTTATAAGCCCTACAGACACTGCTTTAAAGAGCCCTGTCTGAGTTCATGCAGCGATGTGATTCTTCAATGCTCACACAACATAAAGCGTGAGCAGGAATAAAAATCTAAAAACACAGAGCAAGTTTTTAAATATGAAAATCAATGCCAACTTAAAATAAGAAGAAAAAGCAAAGTCAAGCATCAGTCATATTTAAGGAACAATGGCTTACAGTTCAGCTCACTGTGAAGTTGGAAACTGAGGCATATTCCTCCTAAATCTCCCTGCAGCTGTAATTCCCTTGTTTTAATGTTCTCCAGCCTGCCTGCTGGGCCGCCTGCCTACCGAGAGAGAGAGATTATAACTTCCTAAAATCCCCTTTTCCTCTTTTTCGCTTTCTTTGAAAGATGGGCTGTGACTCATCACGTGAAAGATTACAGTCACAAGCCTGAGCTGGAACGAGTTCCGCAATTATAATAGCCGGGATAATTTAACAGCCTCACAGCCAGTGTCCACCGATTAAACCACTGTTTCTGTTCAGTGGATCTTATGACCAGATTTTAAAACCTGACTCTAGAACTACAGCTGGTCAGTAATGTATTCTCAGAATGTACTCTCTCGTAAAAACACAAAAATCTGATCGGCAGCAGTTTTGGCTGCGTGCAACTCGTGCTACTATGAAAATCACTGTTGTGCCGCCGGCCAATCAGAAGGACTTCACAGGCCTAATATGAGCCATATGCTGCCATGCCTGAAGCTTTAAGCCGTGACTCTCTTGTACAGTCATGTGAAGAACTGTGAAAACTGAAAAAGACAACTAAAGCAGTGTCCTAACGACAGACCCTCCATCTAGAACGCTCAGGTGGAATAACAGCCTTATGTTTATTATAAAGAACACTAGAGACGGCACCAATCCAGCACTCAGAATCAGCACCAGGCAGAAAGCAGCAGTAAGTGCCGGATACTATTTCAGGAAATAGGAGAGAATCTGATCCTGTAATGAATGTAGGACTGGCTGTATTTAGCAGGTTCAGGTTAAGACAAATTAGTTTTCGCCCATTAGCTTGACTTTCTATTGTACAGAAGTAACAGGTTAATATTTCTATTATGAGCAGAGGGTTCCAGGAACAGGTTTGCTGTGGGACACAACAGGGTGGGCAGACAAGTTCAGCAGATTTCCATCAAAACACAGAATCAGCTAATTTACTGCTTCTATTAAAGCAGCTCTGCAATTAGCATGTTGCAATTTAATGATATAAATATGACGCGAGGTGAGAGCACTCGTACTGTGTAGGAATGCTCTACAAAACTGCCATAATATAATTATACATGAGTCATTCTGCTAAACAGACACACTTTTAATGTAGAGCTGTTGCTGCTGCTATTACTACTACAACTACTACTACTACTACTACTAATAATAATAATAATAATAATGATGATAATAATAACAACAACAACAAAAAACATTCATGTCATTTACATAGGCATCTAATTCAAATTGAAAGAAGTTTAAAAAGCCGTTGAGGCCACTAAAGAGAAAATAATGTAGATTACACTGTTTGGCCAACAAGAAAACAGGATAAAAAGCTTTGGTAATATGTTATACGTTTCATGTGTTTATTTAATCCATACAGTGTGAAATTTAGAATTAAACAGAGGGTCAATAAAAATGTGCCAAAAAAAAAAAAAAAAACTGGCCTTAAATAAACTAGAATCATAAAAAGAAATCATAACCAGCACTTCCATAACTAAGAACAATGTCAAATCTTAGATGGGCCGGGCGATACAAAAATGATCATGCTACAATGTTTTTAAGACATTTTTAGACATTTTAAGACCCATAAAACTGGGTTTGTCTGCAACAATATTATGCATTAAGTCCAATTAATTGGGATTAATTAGGTAATTTTTATAATGAAACATGCAGCTGGTAAGTGCTCAGGTAAAGACAAAAGCCACAATAAGCTCAGTTATTTAAGATTGTAAAAAACTATATACATATGATGTATGAATTACAATAAAAAGCTTATTTACACACCATTTATATTAATAAAATCCGACATCTACATCGGAAAATACTTTTTTTTAATGTTTGGCTTTAAATAAACCATAAATCGTGTCTTAGCTGTGCATTTCTTTGCAGGTGTAATCAGACTTAATAAGTCATGTTATGACATGTTTCTGAGAGGAACAGGGTAAAAGGTAGTGCATCTGGATAAGCCTAGCATTTTCTCTCAATGATGGGAAGATGAGGAGGTGAACATGATATTATTGATTAATATACTTTTCCCCCCACAGCTGGTACACAGTGATGTAATCAATAATCAGAGACGTGCACAAGTCATTAAGATTTGGATGGAGGATGATGGGGAAAACTTTGTCCTTTAAATTATAAATCATACTTAATATGAACAGTAGCTTGACAGCTGCCCAAGAGAAATGCTTAAATTAAAACTAACTGGTATAATTTTAAATAAAACAGAAAAAGTGCTACTGTGCCAACTCCAGCTTACACACAAACCGCAGGCTATAAACTGTGGACAGTACAATTCATAAACTTGCCCTGTAAGTTAAGAAATGCAGATCCAAACACATCTACACGCTGCATTGTTGAAAACCCCATAACAGACCATTCTGCCTCAGGGCACTTGGCTCGCTACTCTGTGCTTCTCAAAATGAATAAACAGTCTGAAGCACATTAAAGCAAGAAATCCAATTTGTTTAATTCAATTCCTGCTATCCTGCCCTTAAAGCAAGCAGAACAGCCCTCATCCTCTGTGTCTCACAAGTTCAAAAAGATATTGACCTTTCACTCTGAAGGGTGATTTAATTCAGACGGTCAGCTTCAGTTCATTCATGGAGAACAGAGAAGTGGTCCCGCTATGCTACCCCAAACATGTACATTTAAAAGATACACTTAATAATAACAATGTCAACTCAAACTTCTGTACAGCCTAACAGGCCAGTGGCTGATTTTCTGCTCTATGTTTATAAATCTTCTTAACATGAAACACACATTTCCAGTTATTTCTATCAGACAAAGTTGAATTGTTGATTCACTGGATTATGAATTGTTAAAATCTTACTAGAGGAGGCAGCGCATAGGCAGAGATTTAGAGCAAGACCTGTGTCTGTAAGCGATTTGTCTTTTTGGGAAACTGTGTACAAATAACAGTGCTAAACCAGGAACATAACAACTGCGGTAAATGGTTAAACAAGTTTTTTGCTTTACTTTTCTACTTTTTTTATTTCCTCTGCATTTCCACACATTAATAATAATAATAATAATAATAATAATAATAATAACAGTACAACTATGAAAATGTAAACTTAATAGTTTCTCCAATGTACAGCTGAATGAGTCAATTATAATAAAATAAAATGTTAACTGTTAACGGTTTAGAGTAGTTGTATGTTATAAGTTAAAGACTCCCTATAAAGATTTACTATTTTTTCCCTTTTCTTTAATGTGTTGTAGCTTTTTCGCACGTAAACAGACCACAAAGTTGAAAGTACATGCCAGAAGAAAACTCTCTCCCACAGAGACCACTTTTCTTAGCTGCCTGAAAAGCCTCATTGGAATTCCAGCCCTTTTCTCTGTTACAAGGTGACATCATCTCATAACACAATTCCTATAGGCAAGCTTTGCACGCTGTAACACAATGCAGGAAATGCAGTTTTAGTTTAGTGGCGAGTTTAGGATAAACAAGCCATGCTAAGAACAGCCACAGGGGTGCATACAGTTGCTCAGGTGGGTCTCTTACCTACCTCATAGAACACTGAGCTGGTTCTCACTGCTACTCTGAAGTCTGGTTCCTCTCGAGGTTTCTTCCTCTTGATCTGAGGGAGGGTTTTTTGCCCCCTGATTTGCTCATTGGGGACTCAGACCCAGATTTTCTGTAAAGCTGTAAAGGTTTTATAATCGATAAACCTGGACTAGACTTGAATTTCTGCAAGTCTAAAATTAACCCCTCATTTCTTTCCACATTAAAATGGAGCTTATTTACATTCTGGCATCAACACAGACCCTTGAATACTTCACACCAGCTGCCCTCATTTGTGGAATAGTGGTTTGACACGATTTTACACTTCAGGAAGAATTTTAACCGGTGTACTACCCACCACTCAGCTGAGGGGGTGTTAGATTTGGGTCAGAGGTAACCCAGCAGGAAGGTGGATCTCTACGAAGAGGATTTTCATCCTCATCATTAATGTGAATACAGTCCACTTCAATTATGGATCTGAGGTTAACTGGACGGTCGCTACACTGAATAAATCGCATAAACAGAACCAAGACTAAAGCACCACTGAACGAGATGGTGCCGTGTTTCTGCCTGACCCACTCAGAGGTGACATGAGCTAAAATCAAGAGTGACGATCAGGTCTCCATGGCAACATGTGAGCAGAGAGGTGAGAGTGAGAAAAGGTGTGTAAAGCGATTACAGAGCTGAGAGATGAAGAGCTGCAAGATTACATGGTGTCTGACTGTTCTGTTTTCACTTGCGTCGTGTGGTGGGGGGGTTGTGGCTGTGTAGGGGGGCTATCGCATTTCACTGCTCTCCTGTGGACGTGCTGTCAGCTCACACGTACACACAAATACAAGCACCACATGGTTGTATTTTGACTGAAATGTGAGAGCGCTGTCTCTCTGTTTCTGTCAGCACAGCGGCCACTGTTGCAAAACTTAATCCGTATATGCACAAATTCAACTATCCACCGACGATCTCCGTTGTCATGGAGGCGTAACCGAGGTGACTGTTGCTCGGATATGAATCAGCACTTTCAGATCCTCCTAAAAAACCACAAACTCAGCACTTCGATCACATTAGCAGCGCATAAAAACCACAAACCTCTGGTAACAGGACTCTTCTCTCACATTAACTACAAAACAATATCAAACAGACTTCAGTCTCTCAGCCTCTGGCAACAGGACTCAGTCTTCTTCTCTCACATTAACTACAAAACAATATCAAACAGACTTCAGTCCCTCAGCCTCTGGCAACAGGACTCAGTCTTCTTCTCTCACATTAACTACAAAACAATATCAAACAGACTTCAGTCCCTCAGCCTCTGGCAACAGGACTCAGTCTTCTTCTCTCACATTAACTACAAAACAATATCAAACAGACTTCAGTCCCTCAGCCTCTGGTAACAGGACTCAGTCTTCTTCTCTCACATTAACTACAAAACAATATCAAACAGACTTCAGTCCCTCAGCCTCTGGTAACAGGACTCAGTCTTCTTCTCTCACATTAACTACAAAACAATATCAAACAGACTTCAGTGCCTCAGCCTCTGGTAACAGGACTCAGTCTTCTTCTCTCACATTAACTACAAAACAATATCAAACAGACTTCAGTCCCTCAGCCTCTGGTAACAGGACTCAGTCTTCTTCTCTCACATTAACTACAAAACAATATCAAACAGACTTCAGTCCCTCAGCCTCTGGTAACAGGACTCAGTCTTCTTCTCTCACATTAACTACAAAACAATATCAAACAGACTTCAGTGCCTCAGCCTCTGGTAACAGGACTCAGTCTTCTTCTCTCACATTAACTACAAAACAATATCAAACAGACTTCAGTCCCTCAGCTGGGATCAGAGACCCAAAGAGAGCCAGAAATGCAACAACACTGAATAATGATAAAAAAAATGTCTAATATGTGAGATTACATTAAGGATGATACTCAATTACCTGTGATTAATGGAAACACTGTGATTTCAGGAGGTATGATGGTCTAAACAGCCAAGATAAATTACTCTTCACTCAAACTGACAGATCCAACAGACCAACCACCAGCAGAGCATTCAATAAAACATCAGCAAGATATAAAACTGCTGATCACAGCTACACTGTATATACAATGAATAGAATTATGGCACAATTGAAAACATGTGTCTGAACTACCCATTTGTGAAACACAAACAAATCCAGCCTTAGGGCTAAGCAATATGACATTATATATTAAACAGTTACATATTTAATAAATTAATAACATTTATTATGATAAACTATGTCACAATGCAATATGCTGTACTGAACATATAGTGAATTACATCAGTACACTGAGCAATAGGGGTGTAAGAAAATATCAAAATATTGGTATATTATGTTTTGTGATACTGTATCGATTTTCAAAAACACAGTATCCATGCAGACACCTCTGACCACCAGATGGCAGTGTTGTAACAGCTCCACACCAGTGTTAACAAGTAGCGCAAGGGTGCAATGCTATTGTAAGCTTTTGCAAGCCTGTTCATATAGTGGTGTTTCAATCGTAGGATTTAAAAAACCACAATATATCACTTTGCTTGCAACATTGCAGTATATTGTAATACACTAAATCGTGACTGCTGTATTGTATCACCAGGTTCTTGACAATACACAGATACTACTGAGCAACTGCATGTTTCTGTTTAACTGGATTTATGGCAACAAGATTTGACAAATGCTGAATAAAAGTAACTGCGTTCAGAGTTTTGTGATAGTTTACTATATTATAAAACTATATTGTGGACATATGGTGTATCGTGAAAGGTTCTTGATGTATCACAATGCAATATTTTTGCCCTATTGCCCACCTCCAAGAGGTCGACTTACTATATATCTGTACGTCAAACCACAAATTTTTTGGCTGACACCCAAAAAACAAGAAACAATACTGGAAAGAAGACGTAACAAAGCTTGCACTACATAAAACAATTCCCAACACAACATTTTTCTATTACCTTCAGATGTTCCTGAAGGCCTTGAATATGTAGGCCAGCTATGTTTGTTGTTTTATAGCCATAAAACAGAGATAGAGATCTTTATAAGGGTTAAATAATACAGTGCTCAAAGGCAGTCTTACAACACTTTTAGACATTTATGTTCTTATTTATTCATTACTTTCCAAACTAAAGTAATTATATATTCTTTTGTATCCGTGTAAATGTACAACATCTAGGTTTACTCACTGAAACTCAAAATGATCCCACTAGTTAGCTGAAACATAATCAGGACAAACTTTGCTGAATCTTTTCTATATGTATATTAGTATTTAGAGTTTTATTCAGTTTATTAACATTTGTTGCATAACCCTTCAACACAGCCTGCCTTCTATGCAAGGAATGGATAAGTCTGGCAGAACTGATGCCCAGCTAGGCTTGTTGGATTTTCTCTTTTGGATAGTCAATAGCGTGGCAGGCACCAAACACTTCCTGACCTTTTACTCCTTCTGTGTGTTCCTTATGCTTGACAATCAATATTCAAGTTTTCTACAGCAACATCTTTCAGAATATCAACTTAATTAAGTCAGATGTGTTAGATGCTAGCTTTCCAAGAGCATTTAGAGATTTAGGCTGCTGTATGTGCCACATAGCACTGTGTAGCAGTGGAGTACTACACAACTCCAGCAGGGAAACCTGATAAACAGGCAGGTTCAAGTTCATTTTTTCTTTTGACCCATATAGACTGCATAAAATAATAATACATTCAGCACCACTTATCACACTTGTTATCAGTTTACAGACTGGCCGTTCTCCAGCTGACCATTAGCCTTTGTCTGTTTATCAAAAGACTTTCTGTCTTTCTCTGTATACATGCAAAGCCTCTTTCTTTTGTCTCAATATGACTTTAATGATACGTAGTAGTGGCAAAATATAACACGGTCGCACTGTGGCATGTCAAAACAACAATGGTGTCAAATTATCAGATGCTGTGTTACACAATGCATCCATTGCATGGAAGCCTTTAGTGTGTTGAAACGTCCTGATTCTACAGAGTTGTAGTTATTGCACAGGAATGACTCAAAAAACTACAAGTTGTACTTCAAAAATAAAAACGGCAGGCTGCTGTTGCTCAATATTCTTTAGAGAATTAATTTAACATAAACTATGTGCTAAACTATGTCACATACAATATTCTGTGGTGAAAATATAGTGAATTATGTCAGTATTTGCAGAACACTGAGCAACAGGGGTGTAAGAAAATATCAAATATCGCGATATTATGTTTAGTGATACTGTATTGATTCTCAAAAACACAGTCAATACACAGATTCCTGGCAGACAGTGAATCATTGTGTGTTGTGTGTAAACCTCTGATCTTTAGTGTGTTGAACCGCCCTGATTCTACAGAGTTGTAGTTACTGTACAGGTTTGACTAAAAAAAAATACAAGTTTTACTTCAAATTTAATTACTGCAGGCTGGGTGGTTGTTCACTGTTCTTTAGAAAATCAATTAATTTGACACGCTTTGGGGGAAAAAATGGAACGGCATGAGTTTCTATCAACCTTTCAGTCTTCCACTGGAACGGTACATTTGTAAAACGAGAAGGGAAGTCTCAAGTCTCACATGACTGGTGTTAATTAGAAAAGACATTATCTTGACCACAGGCAGTGAAACTGGGTGACAGACAAAACAACAGTGAACAGACAGTCGCAGAACGTGTAGCAGGACAGATGAGACACTTGCAAACTCAAAGTACATCCTATAATAAAGTCACTGAATATAAACAAACAAAAAAAATTAAGTATTCTTAAACAAAGACTGACAGGCAAATCCACGCCCCCTGTAATACATTAATTTATTACTTCAAACTGCACCCTGCGCTGACGCAACCGTTCAACTGTGCACACACTGCTAGTATAATCTTCACAGAAAAGCACTGACAATAAAAGAGGAACCCAAGGTCATCTTGGTCAATGCCAAGTGTCAGCTAGTGGGCTATAAAGCCAGCTGATCTGTGGAGCTCGAGCGTTCTCTGGAGTGATGGGAGCTCCAGCCATTACCTCTGAACTGAACACCTGAGCTCACTAACTCTCTTGTGGCTGAATGCCATCAAATCCCCATAGCATATGTTGGAATCATAATGTAAAGGGTTCCCAGAAGAGTAGAGGCTTTTATAAACTACCCTAAATTTCAGAAAAACTAACTTTAATTAAAACTGGTCCTGAGAATTAAAGTTTTAGGTGCCAAATCATAAAAAACTGTAGGTATTTGGGATAGTTGAATAAGAAGAGGTCAGGACCTAGATACTGTGAACCTTGAACACTGTTGTTCCTCTCACAAATACAAATACAGGAACGTTCCCCTCCATTGTGAATGCAACGGCTCCATTTAAGGTGGAATGGAAAATTAGCTAAACAAGCTGGCAAACAGGAAGCCAACTTCGGCTCCCGCATCTTGAACAGGATCTGGAACAACTTCAATTTCAAGTTGTTAGTTTGTTGCATACATTTCACTTCAGCGTTTCTCAAACCTTCAACAACATCCAGGTTTTGATGGTTAAAGCAGATCAACATAAACAAAAAGTATAAAGTGAGTAACAAGTTAATGTTTGGTTTGTGTTGATGTTGAGATTGAAAGCAAGTTATCAGTAAAGGTAACATTAGCAACTAGCTCACTCCAATCAATTAACATTTGCACAGCTGGAAAAAAAAAACAGTAACTGCTCATAACTGAGCTTATTTTAGGACCAAGGTTTATTTAACTTCCTGTCTGTTTCGCTATGGTGCTTTATTGTGACCATCGGGGTGTCTGTCAACCAGCCAATTAGATCACCAAAAACAGGAAAACAGCTCCAAACAGTAACCTTACATTAGAGGACAAAAATGCTCTTTCCTTTCAGTGTAAATCAACGTAAAGAGGTCTAATTCCACATGATGTTGGAACATTTCTATTGGTCCAGTCATCATAAAACAGGATATTAAGAACAGCTGTCGTGTTCAAATGATACAAAACTGTAAATGGACAAAAATGTAGATAGATGTTTTTCCATGGACACTAATGATCTTTATGTATTAGTATTGGCATTAGAAGATACGTACATTAAAAATATGATGTTCAATTGTGTCATCAATGTATGATGATCAATTTGGTGTCTCGCTGTAAACCAGTCAATCAGACCAGAGCTCCTCAAACTATTCATGAGGGAAAACAGCTCGGCTCCTTCTAGAACCAAATCAGTGGGTGTATATGGGCATGTTAAAACTCATCTGGGCATTTTTCACCTCAATCAATGTCACATATCTTTTACGTAGAACATCCGAGAACAATTTGAAATATTAAATAAAGAAATTCTACAACAACCAAGTATTGTGTGCTGTAGTGTAACTCTGCTGCGCAGTAGAGAAAGAGACAATTTGTGGTGTAACACAAAGACTTCTGGATCATGCTCTTGCCTTTATTTATCTCATCACCAAAGTATTATCCTACTCGATAACAATTAGATGTGCTAGTGAAAGAATTGCATAGGGATGTGCGATATATATCGTCTACGATGATATCTTAATTGGCGTGTTAATGATGCGTGAGCTGACGTTATTGAGTACACTACTGACTGGGAAAAAACAATAATCAAAACGCCTCGACTCCACACCTTCACTACTTCATGTTTAAGTACAGGCTGCTCCGAGTGCACATTGAGAGAGGCCATACTGTGTGCTAGCATAGGCTAAAGCTAGCATAGCTGCCTAAACAACACACCTGAAGCAGAAAATGAGTGAACACCCTGCTCCAGTGGGAAGAAACTCAGACACCACCAGCCTCGCAGTCTACCACCTTAGATTTAACTCCTAGACGAGGATCATCTTCACTCATGTGGAGCTGGTCTGGATCTGAAAAGACTGACATTGTATGAGGAGTGTGAACAGAGTGCGAGGAGTGTGAACAGAGTATGAAGAGTACAAGGAGTATGAACAGAGTATGAGGAGTATGAATAGAGTATGAACAGAGTATGAGGAGTATGAAGAGAGTATGAGGAGTATGAACAGAGTACAAGGAGTATGAACAGAGTACAAGGAGTATGAAGAGTATGAACAGAGTATGAGGAGTATGAACAGAGTATGAGGAGTATGAACAGAGTATGAGGAGTATGAACAGAGTATGAGGAGTATGAACAGAGTACGAGGAGTATGAGGAGTATAAACAGAGTACGAGGAGTATGAACAGAGTACGAGGAGTATGAACAGAGTACGAGGAGTATGAACAGAGTACGAGGAGTATGAACAGAGTACGAGGAGTATGAACAGAGTACGAGGAGTATGAACAGAGTACGAGGAGTATAAACAGAGTACGAGGAGTATAAACAGAGTACGAGGAGTATGAACAGAGTACGAGGAGTATAAACATAGTACGAGGAGTACGAATAGAGTACGAACAGAGTACGAGGAGTATGAATAGAGTACGAACAGAGTACGAGGAGTATAAACAGAGTACGAGGAGTATAAACAGAGTACGAGGAGTATGAACAGAGTACGAGGAGTATAAACAGAGTACGAGGAGTATAAACAGAGTACGAGGAGTATGAACAGAGTACGAGGAGTATGAACAGAGTACGAGGAGTATAAACAGAGTACGAGGAGTATAAACAGAGTACGAGGAGTACGAATAGAGTACGAACAGAGTACGAGGAGTATGAATAGAGTACGAACAGAGTACGAGGAGTATAAACAGAGTACGAGGAGTACGAACAGAGTACGAGGAGTATAAACAGAGTACGAGGAGTATGAATAGAGTACGAACAGAGTACGAGGAGTATGAACAGAGTATGAGGAGTATGAACAGAGTATGAGGAGTACGAACAGAGTACGAGGAGTATAAACAGAGTACGAGGAGTACGAACAGAGTACGAGGAGTACGAACAGAGTACGAGGAGTATAAACAGAGTATGAGGAGTATGAAGAGCTTCGGGAGCGCACTGTCTAAGACAGACCTAAACCAGCTAAGGTGTCCAGCGAAACATTCACTCAGCGAATTAACAGTCATACACTAATAAAAGACCCCTCACACGATGACGCTGGGACACATTTTTAAATAATGCAAAATTTATTACATATTTTTATCAATATCCCACAACTCTAGTGCACGTCAATTTAATATCCACTGACTTACAAACAGACACACAGTGACTTCATAAAGAAGCACACGCGTATACTTTCCTGGCTCAGAGGGCTGACCTAGGTGAACGTGTGTGAGTTAAAGGTACAGACAGAGGCAGTAGGCTTTGGCGATCCTTTTAAAGCATATGTGATGACATCTCTTACTATTTTCAGCATTTAAAAAAAATCTAAATCAATTAATTAATAGAGAATAATCATGAGAGTTAAAAGACCTCCACAACAACCAACTACAACAGTAAAATACTGATATTACTAAATAAACAATAACGCACACTGTAATATTTTCCAAGACTGTTACCATAAACCTCATACCTCTACAGGTCTACTCTACAGTAACCAATGCTATATTTCTCTCTAACGCTGACCCAACTAGGTTTAGTCCATGGTTTGTGAACACAGTCCACCCAAAGAACCAGCAACTACACAGAAGAGGCCAAAAACCTCTTTCACTATTACAGTAAGTTAATATAAAGAGGTAATTACGGAGCATTTCTATTGGTCCACTCATGCTACAACTTTCACAGTATATAAAGAAAAGATCTATAGAAAAATCAAATAAACAAAAAAAAATCGGAGTCACACAAAACATATGGGTTATCGGCTTCAGCTCACTGTTCCCATATCAAAGCATCCCGAGTAATGAGGTGGCCTGAGGTGATCTAACAGTGACTCATGATCCCAAAGAGCTTGTACTTTGTGCCAAATGCTGGAGAGTGAATCCATAAACTAGTTCACGGAGCACATTTCCAAATAAATTAATAAATATATGATACAAAGAGTTCTTTTTTTCTTATTAAAGGCATCACAACACCCAAATCTCAAACAAGCTGATCAAGATGTTAAAGCACTGTTACTAGGAGACTAAGAGGGCCAGTTTTATATTATTTATCCCTTAGTAACCATGTAACTCGGTGAGATTATAATGTTAATGCTGAACTAGCTGTAGAGCATGTCACACCTGTGTGAGGAGGCCTGATCACACGGAGCTTAGGTCCGGATTCAAATTTGCCTGGTTCTTTGGTTGAATCTCGCCGTTCCACCTTAAATGGTGCAGCAGTTACATTCAGGCGCCCAATGGGCGCCTGAATGTAACTGCTGCACCATTTAAGGTGGAACGGCGAGATTCGAACTGGTCCTAATAACGAAAGTCACATTATATAAAACCACAGGCTTAAACACAGCCTGTGATGTCCAGCTGCTTCTCGACACGCTTATTAATCCAAGCTCGGGAGGTTTTAGGCTCAATTCAAACGTAAATATGAGGTCTCGTACGCGTACAAGCCAGAGACTTGTGCAGAAGCTAACGAGCTAACAGCAGATAAACACTGTGATGTACAGAGACAGAAACACAGACAGAGGCGCTCTCACCTCAGTACAGCCTCGAAACGGAGCCTCGGCGAACAAACCATACTTTCACCTGCTTAACACGTTAAAACTCGCAGGACCGGAGCCGCTCGCAGGACTTCTCACACCAGGCTCCGCTCCTGATGCTGCTCAGATCATTTTAGCCCATTCCTGTGTCAGTGACGTTCGCTTCCGGTGTGCCCCCAACGTTGCCACCACCTCCATCGCTCTCTCTCTCTCTCTCTCTCTCTCTCTCTCTCTCTTTTTTTTTTTTATTCCCCTCTCTCTCTGTTTTTATTTCTCTCTATTTCTCTTTTTAGTTCCTTTTCTGCCCCCTCACTGTTTTTATCCTCTCTTCTTTTCACACTGTTTCATCCTCTACCCTCTCTCTGTCACATACACAAACTTTATCTACCCTCTCTCTCTCTTAGTTTTTATTTATTCTGTTTTTCCTATCTCTTTTACAGTTTTTATTTTCTCTCTCTCTCTCTCTCTGTTTTTATTCTCTCTCTCACACAGTTTTATCTTCCCTATCTTTTTTTCACTGTTTTTATTCTCTCTCTCTTTGAGTTTTTATCCAGTTTCTGTTTCAGTTTTTATTCTCTCTCTCTCACACAGTTTATCTTCCCCCTCTCTCTTTTTCACTGTTTTTATTCTCTCTCTCTCTCTCTCAGTTTTATTCTCTCTTACACACACACAGTTATCTTCTCTCTCTTTCTCTCTGTTTTTAATCTCTCTCTCTCTCACACACACACAGTTTTATCTTTCCTCCCTCTCTCTCTGTTTTTATCCTGTCTCTCTCTTTCAGTTTTTATTCTCTCCCTCTCTTTTAGTTTTATCTTCCCTCTCTCTTTCTCACTGTTTTTATTCCCTCTCGCACTTTTGCACACTGTTTTATCCTCTCTCTCTCTCTGTCACATTCACACATCGTTTGTCTTCCCTCTTTCTCTCTTTTACACACACACACACACTGTTATCTTCTCTCTCACACACACTCTCTCCTAGTTTTTATCCTCTCACATGCAGTTTTTATCATCCCTCTGTTTTTATTCTCTTACTGTTTTTATCCTGTCTTTCTCTTTCAGTTTTTATTCTCTCTCCCCCCCACACAGTTTTATCCCCCCCCTCTCTTTTTTTTAGTGTTTGTTGTTCCCTTTTCACCCCCCTGAGCACACTTGCTGAGAGCAGTGGGCAGCCCTACCGCAGCGCCTGAGGAGCAGTTGGGGGTTAGGTGCCTTGCTCAAGGGCTCTTCAGTCACGTCCTGTTGGTTAATGGGATCGAACTGGCAACCTTCCGGTCACACGACTGCCCTTCCTCTCTTTCAGTCTCTCACATTTCCTTTTTATTCCTTGAATGTTGTTGCATTAAAATGAAGTTCCACTACTCCACAGCCTAAACCTGGGGGGCTTGATACACCTCTAGCTGATGCTTAATGACCTTAGGTTTGGCAGCAGCTCCAGAGCATCTCATCCATTTTTTCTGTGTTGTCAGTGATGAATACATCTTTAATTAACTGATTCACTAATTAGAAAGTGGTGTCTGGATACTTTTGGACATAAGAACTCATATCCTATATTTTTCTTGCTCTTTATTTTTTCCATGTATGAGCATTTACAGCATTTAATTTTGTGTATTATTTTTTATATTTTGTAACATTTTTATCTATTAGAATTAAACAAATGGGTTTTAACTTGGATTCTTTAAAGGAGCAGTATGCAAAATTACTCTGTCAAACTCCACAAAGTAGTAAAGCAGTAGTAACGTTAACTCTTGTTTTGCTGCTACTGCTTTCCTTTTGATGTGTTTTATTGCTGAGAGTGCTTGTTCTTCATCCGCTCATGTGTGGGGCAGTTGTGGGCTGAAGGTTAGGGATCCAGTCTTGTGACCAGAAAGTCGCCAGTTCCATCCCCTGGACCAACAGCACACGACTGAAGTGCTCTTGAGCAAGGCACCTAACCCCTAACCCCTAAGTGCCCACTGCCGCCTAGTGTGTATGTGTGGGTGTTTCACTGCACGGATAAGTAAAATGTGGAGGCTGAATTCTGCTGTGTGCAAACACAAATGGCAAATAGTTCTAAGTACTTACTTTTGTGGTAGACTCAAGACTCACTATCGCCTCTTCAGTTGTCTTAGATTTTATGGCATCACAAAAACAGTGAATTCAAAACAAGCTATTTGGCAGCTCAGTCTCTATGTATGGACTGTTTCTATGTATAATGCAATTAAACCTGGTTGACATACTACATTAATTTTTTTCCTTTAACACTGTATCAACAAACTCTATTCATTCCAATCTACTATGTTACAGGAAACAGTACAGTGGTTGTACAGCAGTACAGTGGACAGTAGCTTTAATTCCTGATTTACCCCAGTTGTTAACACATCTTTGACAGGCGTGTTACAGCCTAAGATAACAGCATCATGTTTTACTGAGTAGCATACAGCAACAGCCACTGGACCAAACATGAGCTTGGTATTGAACCTAAAATAACAGGTCATTGCTTATTGATCTGAAAGATGAAAGAAAACACATTCCAATGCAAATCTGGTCCTCAGCGTATGCTTTGGTCCTGGCACCGCCTTTTCTAACTATTACCAACATTTTTCACTTAAGACATAAGGTCAGTCCAGACCGCAGTAGTACTCTCTCTCCCTCCTGTGCTGTTGGACTGGCATGTCCCTTCTGGTGTCCTGTAGTCTCTGCAAATCAATTTCCACCATAGCCACGCCCGCATCTGTCCCCCCACAGTCCCCAATGACCACACCCCATGGATCCACAGCTAGCGAGTGTCCGTACGACGAACGTTTCGCATGGTGAGCTCCCACTTGGGCAGCAGCTAGAACATAACACTGCGTTTCAATGGCTCGGGCTCGCAAGAGGACCTGAAAGAAAGACAGAACCATGTGACTGAATGTCCTGACAGACAACAGAGACAGTCAATCCCACTTCCTGAATACTCTGATATGAAGAAAGAGATGCTGTTTTACACCAATTACACTGGTTGTGTATTCCACATTAGCAAGTCATTTTAAAAACTGGGATAAGACCTAAATGGCTAATACTGAGTTTACTGGACCAGCTGGGGGCAGTGTACGAGCTCAGGTCAGGCTGTTCCGGGCATTTTAATCATTTTGAAAACCATTGAAACCATTTTTTAGAAACATTTTCCAAATGTCTCCTGAACTTTCTTTACATCTTAACGACTGAATTCTGATGTGAAATGCTCCACTCTAAAAAAATCTGAATCATTCACAGTGGTGGTGATGGGAACCAAGTTTTTACACAGAATGGTATTAATTTGTTGCCTAATGTTTTAGCCTAAAATAGAATTCCACAGATTGTTTAAAGATTTTCATTTACATGAATACTATTTGAACATCCCAATGAAAATAGATTGCTTATAGTTTAATATGTGCAGCTAACATAAAAGCTGCTCTACCTGCTCATTTTGTCTAGTAGTTATTTATTGTATTGTAGACTTCTAGTTGCAATTTAAGCTAATGACGGGGAAGGGGGGAGAGTTGTGGGGTTCTAAGTGGTGTTTTGCACTGAAACTCATTATGTGTGTGATTCGTTTTGTGCCTTATTGTCTAATTTTCTTATTGTCTAATGTGCACTCTCTCATGACATGAGCTTTGTTTTCTCAAAATCTGTTAGTAACTTAAAGTTGTGTTGTGTCCATCCAGCTGTACACTGTACTCACTCAATACATTTTTTAAATGTTCCTCTATAATGGGATTTAAGATGCAACATCAACATCTCAAAAAACCCATTGTCTGTGCTCCTTTGTTGTGTGTTAAATAAAGAAGTTAATAACAAATTAAATTAAATCCACAATCTCAAATCTTAATCACACAAGACAAATGGGAAACGTCCTCAGCCAGCAATTTCAAAATGCAGCTTTAAAACATTTTTATTTTTACTTTTTTTTAAGTGTTTGTTTTTTCATCTGTTGTTTCCTTTAACGTGATATAAGCACTTTTTGTTTGTAGAGAGATTTCTGGGCTTCGATTCATTGTTTTACCTATGGTATTAATTTAATTTATTATTTTCATTGTTATTTTTTGTGTTACTTTTACACTTATTTCTTAAGTTTTTCATTACACTTAACATTTCTCTTCCTTTTCAATGCCTTAATCGTCTCTAAATTCTAACCTCTTGCTGTTTTACTTGCCTGCCTTTCTCCTTGTAAAGCACATTTTGACCTTAACGTATAAAAGGTCCTATTAACAATAAATATTATTATTATTAACTACCTGATTAAGTAAAATAACAGGATGTTTTTATATCCATATGGCAGGATAAACACATTTGTCAGTCCAGTGAAAACTTGGTTCTGTTATATACAGTACATGATGGAAACAAGGGTCTCTCCATTATAGCGGGTGCTGTCTAGACTCGCTCCAGTGTCTCACCTCCCAGTGGGCTGTCCCTGTTGCCACGGTAAATGCTGACGGATAGGTCAGGATCTCGGCCCCCTGTCTCTGAAGAGCCAATGACAGCTCAGGAAAGCGCAGGTCATAACAGATACCCAGTCCTACCTGTACAGGTCATTGAAGAGATAATATTAACGCTAGTTATTACTTTCATTACGACTACACATGAAAACACATTCCTGTAGCTGCCTTACCTTCCCAACAGGTGTTTGAACTGGAGGCACTAAACTCGGGCCAGGAATGGTGAAAGCACTCTCTTTTAGAGACACGCCTTTTCCCGTCAACTCTACATCAAACAGGTGGCCTTTTCTGTACACTGAGACGACCTCACCTGAAGATAAGACACAATAAAGGTGACTGACCGATGGTTCAGTCAGTGCCATGAAATAAGGAGGTGCTTAGAACTGTAGTCTCTACACCAGATCCTGGAGTCTCTCTGTCTGAGCGGTATGAATAAAACTCCATAACTTTAAATACAGTGCCGTATCTTATTATATAATAATTTATATATATAATAATGTTTTAGGCGCACAGTGGTGTAGTGGTTAGCACAGTGGTGTAGTGGTTAGCACAGTGGTGTAGTGGTTAGTATGGTGGTGTAGTGGTTAGTATGGTGGTGTAGTGGTTAGTATGGTGGTGTAGTGGTTAGTATGGTGGTGTAGTGGTTAGTATGGTGGTGTAGTGGTTAGCACAGTGGTGTAGTGGTTAGTATGGTGGTGTAGTGGTTAGTATGGTGGTGTAGTGGTTAGTATGGTGGTGTAGTGGTTAGTATGGTGGTGTAGTGGTTAGCACAGTGGTGTAGTGGTTAGTATGGTGGTGTAGTGGTTAGCACAGTGGTGTAGTGGTTAGTATGGTGGTGTAGTGGTTAGCACAGTGGTGTAGTGGTTAGTATGGTGGTGTAGTGTTAGTATGGTGGTGTAGTGGTTAGCACGGTGGTGTAGTGGTTAGTATGGTGGTGTAGTGGTTAGTATGGTGGTGTAGGGGTTAGTATGGTGGTGTAGTGGTTAGTATGGTGGTGTAGTGGTTAGTATGGTGGTGTAGTGGTTAGCACAGTGGTGTAGTGGTTAGTATGGTGGTGTAGTGGTTAGTATGGTGGTGTAGTGGTTAGCACAGTGGTGTAGTGGTTAGCACAGTGGTGTAGTGGTTAGTATGGTGGTGTAGTGGTTAGCACAGTGGTGTAGTGGTTAGTATGGTGGTGTAGTGGTTAGCACAGTGGTGTAGTGGTTAGTATGGTGGTGTAGTGGTTAGCACAGTGGTGTAGTGGTTAGTATGGTGGTGTAGTGTTAGTATGGATGGGTGTAGTGGTTAGCACGGTGGTGTAGTGGTTAGTATGGTGGTGTAGTGGTTAGTATGGTGGTGTAGGGGTTAGTATGGTGGTGTAGTGGTTAGCACAGTGGTGTAGTGGTTAGTATGGTGGTGTAGTGGTTAGCACAGTGGTGTAGTGGTTAGTATGGTGGTGTAGTGGTTAGCACGGTGGTGTAGTGGTTAGTATGGTGGTGTAGTGGTTAGTATGGTGGTGTAGGGGTTAGTATGGTGGTGTAGTGGTTAGTATGGTGGTGTAGTGATTAGTATGGTGGTGTAGTGGTTAGCACAGTGGTGTAGTGGTTAGTATGGTGGTGTAGTGGTTAGCACAGTGGTGTAGTGGTTAGTATGGTGGTGTAGTGTTAGTATGGTGGTGTAGTGGTTAGCACGGTGGTGTAGTGGTTAGTATGGTGGTGTAGTGGTTAGTATGGTGGTGTAGGGGTTAGCACGGTGGTGTAGGGGTTAGCACGGTGGTGTAGTGGTTAGCACGGTGGTGTAGTGGTTAGTATGGTGGTGTAGGGGTTAGCACGGTGGTGTAGTGGTTAGTATGGTGGTGTAGTGGTTAGTATGGTGGTGTAGGGGTTAGCACAGAGGTGTAGTGGTTAGCACGGTGGTGTAGTGGTTAGTACGGTGGTGTGGTGGTTAGTATGGTGGTGTAGTAGTTAGTACAGTGGTGTAGTGGTTAGTACGGTGGTGTAGTGGTTAGCACAGAGGTGTAGTGGTTAGCACAGAGGTGTAGTGGTTAGTACGGTGGTGTAGTGGTTAGTACGGTGGTGTAGTGGTTAGTATGGTGGTGTAGTGGTTAGCACAGTATGGTGGTGTAGTGGTTAGTATGGTGGTGTAGTGGTTAGCACAGTATGGTGGTGTAGTGGTTAGCACAGTATGGTGGTGTAGTGGTTAGCACAGTGGTGTAATGGTTAGCACAGAGGTGTAGTGGTTAGCACGGTGGTGTAGTGGTTAGCACGGTGGTGTAGTGGTTAGCACAGAGGTGTAGTGGTTAGCACAGAGGTGTAGTGGTTAGCACGGTGGTGTAGTGGTTAGTACGGTGGTGTAGTGGTTAGTATGGTGGTGTAGTGGTTAGCACAGTGGTGTAGTGGTTAGTATGGTGGTGTAGTGGTTAGTATGGTGGTGTAGTGGTTAGTATGGTGGTGTAGTGGTTAGCACGGAGGTGTAGTGGTTAGTATGGTGGTGTAGTGGTTAGTATGGTGGTGTAGTGGTTAGTATGGTGGTGTAGTGGTTAGTACGGTGGTGTAGTGGTTAGTATGGTGGTGTAGTGGTTAGTACGGTGGTGTAGTGGTTAATATGGTGGTGTAGTGGTTAGTACGGTGGTGTAGTGGTTAGTATGGTGGTGTAGTGGTTAGTACGGTGGTGTAGTGGTTAGCACGGTGGTGTAGTGGTTAGTATGGTGGTGTAGTGGTTAGCACTGTCGCCTCACAGCAAGACGATCTGGGTTGGATTCCCGGTCCAGGCCATTCTGTGTGGAGTGTGTATGTTCTCCCCGTGCTTGAGTGGGTTTCCTCCCACAGTCCAAACACATGCATGTTAGGTTGACCAGTCACTCTAAATTGCCCTTAGTTGTGAGGGAGTGAGTGAGTGTTGGCCATGCGTTGGACTGGTAAACTGTCCATGGTGTACCCTGCCTCCGCCCGATGACGCTGGGATTGGTTCCAGCCCCCCGTGACCCCGACTAGCGGGATTAAGCGGCAGATAATGGACGAATAAGAAGTTTTAATTGCATGCTAAAAGCATATTTAACAAACCCACCATTGCTTATTACAACCAGACAGGTTTCTATTTTTCTGCTTCTCTTAAAATGACACCAAACATTTACAGAGTGCTGTAAATGTTAACCAGACAGAAAACCTGCTCAATCTCTGCCCTACACACTTTACCAGAGCTGCCACTGGACCGGGCATCACTTAAACTCCTCTTAAAGAACTGTAATATGGATGTGATACCTTGTCCATTAATGATGACATGGCTGTTGTAGATCCGTCTGTCGTTCTCCCAGTCATGCCCTCTTTCATGAAAACCTCCCAGAGAGAGCCACACTTTCAGCTTCCTACAGAAACAGAGGATGTTCTTACAGGCAAAACATTGTATACCTCCTTCTGTACACTCTCAGCAGACTTCTGAATAAAGGAAACTTTACTGTGTTAAAAGGGCCCATATTCTACTCTTTGATTGTGCTGTATTTTTTCCACTTATATAGTCCGTTATATTAAACTTGGGCTTTAAAACTTTTTATATTATATTGGGTTTTATGTACCAATAATTTTTTACCATCTCTGCATCCCATAGAAATAACCAGGCTCTTTTTGTTACCGGGTCCCTTCGACTGATATGTCTAAATGACCTCTGATTTGACTGGCCGCACTGCGTTCTTGTTCTAAAAGAAGTCAGGCCTGAAACCTGCAGTAACAACACTCCTTATCACTTCATTGTGAAACAGCAGGCTCAACACTTGCAGTCATGGTTCAATTGTTTGTGGTTGTGACATCACACGGTATGAACTGAGGTTAGAATGATGTGTTTTAAAGCTTTGAAACAACGCACTCTTCTATGACATGGGCCCTAAAGTACATGAAGTCTTTAGGAAAAGGATATTCAGTGCACCTACTTGGCCAGCTGCATATATCTGGTGATGATGTCACCCTGTAGACTTTCAGACAACTGTAGTGTCTCCTCTCGATTTGAGCCGATGTAATCGAAACCCTCAGGTAGGAAGACCATGCTTGCCCCACCATCTCTGGCCTGCTCGACCAACCGCTTGCATGCGGAGAAGTTGGCCTCTTTGTCTGGGGTGGAGGTCATTTGACAAACCGCTGCCACAGGATGTGAAGAGGCCATCCTGAAAAAGTGTGTGTGTGAGTTAGAGAGAATGAGAGAGAGAGAGAGAGAGAGAGAGAGAGAGAGAGAGAGAGAGAGAGAGAGAGAGAGAGAGAAGCAGGATAGCTTAATTACGTAATTACGCTATACAAGTTTGTAATTGCATGCAACGTAAAATCAGCTGTGCCTTGAACACCATCTCTAAGCAGATGAATGCTTGTAAGTGTGTTGAAAGTAGGGCTGTGTATTGGCAAGAACCTGACGATACGATACATATCGCGATACAGTGATCACGATTCAATATATTGTGATATATTGTGATATATTTTGATATATTGCGATACTGCAAGCAAAGTGATATATTGCGATTTTTCAAATCCTACTATTAAAACACACCACTGTATGAACAGGTTTGTCAATGCTTACAATAGCACTGCGTCCTTGTGCTGCTTGTTAACGTTGGAGTGGAGCTAAAAATGGATTACAACACTGCCATCTAGTGGTCAGAGGTTTAAACACAACACACAATGATTCACTGTCTGCCAGGAATCTGTGTATCGATACTGTGTTTTTGAGAATCTATACAGTATCACCAAACAAAATATCCCGATATTCGATATTTTCGATATTTTCTTACACCCCTAGTTGAAAGAGTGTTTAAAGAGAATTTGGTGAGAACATAAATTATTGACTGTGTTGTCTTTATTTCTTCATCAGTTGACTTTGCCTTTGACAGCTAAAAACATTGAGCCAGACCTTTTAATAATAATATGCAAAGTAATATGTAAAGATGCACAACATGGTAAGAAAAACTCTGTCTGGACACCTCTGACATTTACAATTCAACTGACATAAATCGGCATTCAGGGATAATACAAGCATTTACTATGTCTGCAGCAAATTTCAGTTTTCTGGAGTCAACTCCGACTCTTGATTTGAGAGGATGGAACCTCCACTTTATTTGACCAAGACAAAAGCAGAGCTGTTAAAATATAATGAAAATTAAACTACCCTGTTTTAGAGTTGCTACAGATTAAAGTGGTCATTTGAAAATTCATAATTGTATAGACACTAGATGGCTGCCATGTGCTCGCAAGCTGGCGAAGCTGTCAAATCTATAGTGCTGTGATTAAACAAACTAATGCTGCTCAAGCACGATCACATTACACACACAAATATCTCTCAAGGTTTTTTAAATGTACTACAAGACACTAATACATTATCACCATAATATATTCACAGTTTAGTATTATTGTGTTTTTGCAGTATGCTGAGCAATGCAATAACATATATTGTGATAGACTGATTTATTTATATATTTACTGCAAATTATGACCCTAAAAGAAAAATCTGTGCTCTTATAGTCACACAGGAATAAACCATCCTTGTCATTCATGTATCGCAAGTTAATGCTATCCTTTCTGCTTTATTTGAGGCATTTGGTTTTATTGTGAAAGTACTAAAAAGTTAATTTGCATTTTGCAACTTACATAATATAATACACAGGTTTCCTATCCACCAAACAGCGAATTTTGAAAAAAAACAAAAAAAAACAAACAAAAAAAACCCCCAGAAAAACACCCAAATATGGCAAAAGACTTGATTTCCATTTTCTGATATGCAAAATCCAAAGCTCATTTGAAAAATGGCTCTACACAGTGTGATCCCAGAACAGAACAAGACTGAAGTTGGCTTCTTATATGAATGTACATACAGTTGTAACCTGACACTACTTAAGGTGGAACAGGAAACCTGAATAAGTCTGTAATAAGTCTGTACTTATTAATATAGCCACAGTCACTTTATATTTTATTCTTCTATTATATTATAAGACTTTATATATGTGTACATATTGCAAATTTATTTTTTGTTGTAAATTTTTGTTGAGTGTTTATTCTTCTACATAACCGGCTGCTACTGTAATAAATGCAATTTCCCCCTGGGATCAATAAAGTATTTCTGATTCTGATTCTGAATAAGAAGCCAACTGCAGCTTCATCAAGGTGGACAACATTGAGGTGGCACAGAGATTTCAGCCCTCATTATCTGGACCTGCCTGGCATCTCTGAGCTGCAAACAACATGGTCATAAAAAGATGACAACAGAAAGTGAGTTCAATCTCTCCATCTTACTTATTGTGATGCAGCTTCTAATCATGACAGTCTCCATCATATACTGATTATTTTCATAGCTGTAGCGCATAAAAATACATTGCTAATACACTTTTTTCTGCCAATACTTTTAATAAATGTGCATGACATGTGCAACCTTTTGATGTAAACCCAACTACAGATGCTTGGTATCCGTGTGTTAATACATTACCACCATGCAAAATATCACAACATGTGCTATCAATTTTTCCCCCACCACTATGAGATATGTTTTTCTTTTAGGTGGTTGTCTTTAAACTAGAATATATATCAGTCAAGAGAAGATTGTGGAATCACCGTAGGATGCAAGCAGACACAACATTGTTAGCAATGGTTAAATTTTTCATATTGGTCGGAGTGGCACTTTAATGACGAGGCTTTATTTTGAAGGTCAATGTGGCACTCACAGCGTACCACTGCCCCCTGTTGGACAATAATAGGTAATCAATGGATCATACATACATAACATATTGGTTATTGGTCATATATGGTAGAAGAATTGAATAAGCGTTATGTTTATGAGCTGGAACCTTAAAACTGACACTTTATATGCACTTAAATAGAGTATTGGGTATAATAGGTCGAAACTAATGCAGGGTATCTAATAAACAACGACTTTTATCGATAATTTCATCATTTTCTGCATTTTGTCATTCAAAAATAACAAGTTACGGACTTCAGTCTTACCTGATTTGACTCCAGCCAACCTGAGATCTCCACAACAACCGGCACTGTGTAAAAAGCACAGTCTGTCTCAGTGCACCACACAGGAGCATTGGCTTTCAGAAACGAGCTGGAATTGCACTTTGAGCTTAATTTACTCCATTAAAAAACGAAGGATTACATGTTAACCCGGCCTCGCTGACATGTTTACAAAAGTCTGACTTTGACCTCGAAGGGCAACATCTTGTCACGACCCGCTTCTTAATACTATAAGAGTCTCCTTCACGAACAACCTACACTCGTACAAATACAATTAGTATTTAAATCTCAAATAAACAGACGAGCTTCGTATATACGGGGTCCAGGTTTCTCCACATGTGCAGGCGTTGTCGTTGGACAGCCCGGCGAGTCTTGTTGGGGTCCTCGCAGCTTCAGCTATTCATTTCAACATGGCAGCGAACAGCAGCGGTGGTAAAAGTGGAGGAGGAAAGCAGTCTACTCCCTCTCCGGAGCAGGTACTGTCAGGAGAAATACCCCCGACACACACACAGGTCACCTTTAAGCGACTCAAGCGAGCAGCCGGTCCGTATGAGACGCTCCAAGACAGCAGAGCACAATGAGCTAGCAGCGCGCTAGCAGGCGGAGGAGGCGTGTGTAGCAGTGAAGGCTTGTAGGAAGGAGTGTTTTAGTGAACTGTTTCTGGGGGCGTTTATTCTGATAGCAGTTTTGATTAAATTAAGTTCAGATAGTTTGTTTTCGGTTTCTGTGAACGAGGCTGAACGCGGCTTCTCATTCGCGTTTTTCCGTTCCACTTTAAATAGTGTGGCAGTTACAGTCGGGCGCTTACTGGTCCCGGTATAGAACGTAAACCATCGTTCCACCTTAAGTAGTGTGGCTGTTACAGTTAGGCGCTTACTGGACCCGGTATTGAGCGTGAACTTGAAGAAATGCTCTGTTCCACCTTAAAGGTGTGCTAATTTAAGGTGTAAGAAGCTAACCTCAGAAAGCAGCGGTTGAGTTTTTATTTTTCAGCACAGCGAGTCTGAGTTTTACGGTAATCCGGAGCTCACAGAATGTAACTGCTCCCCAGTTTAAGGTGGAACGGAAGCCGGCGGCGAACAAGAAGCCAGCCTGAGCTTCATCTGCCATACGTCTCAATAAGGAATGAGCTGTGTGTGCATAAAGGAGGTGCTATTCCTGCCAGCCAGAGCCTTGTAACCGGGAGGGGCTTGGCAGTGCAGAGAAAACACAAATCAGAACAGATCCTATCCAAATAAACGGTATTGATCAAACTTCTGATCAATGAGTGCAGACCTCAGACTTGGTATTCCATTACACATTCTAATGGCACTGGTTCAGGAGTATTTGGTAATGATGCATATTTTTTAATATTTGGATTGGGCAGCTCTAGTTATGTACTACACAGATCAGTTTCGCCCACAAAAATACCAATAACATTTCAAAAGATTTTAAAAGAAAATTAAAAAATACAAAATCTGAACGACCATATCGTTTCAACATTTTGAGCCCTTCTACATTTAAATGTCAACATATTACAAGAAGCACTACTGGTACATGTGCTAAATGTATGCTGGTTCTGACTAGGGGTGGAAATCCATACAACATATTATGGCAATTGTTGTGGAATTTTATTATACTGTATTATATTATTTTTACATGGAAGGCCAAGTAGCAATATTTGTATTTTTTTTACATGAACATAGTTAACACGTCCTGTATGCAGAACACACTTAAATATGACTTTTACTGCACAGTATATATTTATTTATCTACTTGTTTTTCAGTGTGTTAAATAAGTAGTAGTTGTGAATTAAAATGGATTAAAATATGCAGACGGCTGTAGATGGTGTTTATTTCTTTTAAAAGAGACAATAATTTTAATTTAAATAATTAAATCGTGGTCTGACCTGACCCTGCCAGACATCTGCATATAACTGTGTGTCCTAATAGTATTATGGTATGTCTGGTTCTTCGTTGGCATGTCACATTTATTACACAATTTCCTGAATGCAATAATTTGACCTGATTACTTTTATTTTAGTTAATTATATGACAATTAATCATCAAATAAAATTTTTAAATTGTGATAGCCGAGAGCACATGAGCATGTAGACAATTGTTTGTTTATTTGTAAAACTATTGCTGACGTGCTCATCTACCTCTTATAGTCTCTTGTCTGTAGTGCAAACACTGTTAGTGATCAGAGTAATGTAGGACTATTTTTTTTCTTTCTAAATTTCCCTTAAATTGTAAGCAAGGACATTTTTTGGGAGGGGGGCATGTTTTGTTATTGGAAATCAGTTCAAACCTCTGTATCAAAAATATGTGTGATCACACGTCTACTAGAAATACAGGTTGGTTGCTGGAAAATGTTCTTGTCAAATCTCTGCTGTTAAACTGGAAATTGATTGTTTTCAGGGAGGTGCTTTAAGAATTACACATGTGTGTTTCTGTGACAGGTGGTGGCCACGTTCCAGAGGATGCGGCAGGAGCAGCGCAGTATGGCCTCAAAGGCCGCGGATCTGGAGATGGAGATCAATGAACACAGGTTTTTAGTTAATCATGTTTATACAAGAGTACAGCACACAGGCTTATTCTACCTGTTCAGTTACCTGTGCTGGCCTTAGTGACTGCAAACAATACGTATGCATGTGGTCCGTAACTTAAATCTCTTTCTTTAGTCTGGTCATTGACACACTGAAGGAAGTCGACCCCTCGCGGAAGTGCTATCGTTTAGTCGGCGGCGTGCTTGTGGAGAGGACGGTTAAAGAAGTCCTGCCTGCGTTGGAAAACAATAAAGAACAGGTACATGTTATGGTGGGCAGGTGGTCTGTCACTTAGCTGGTGGCATCATATTTGGTGTTTAGTTATAGAGTGTTACAAAAGTGTAACATGCCATGTGCTGGTTAATTAATTAATAAATAAATTAATTCATTATTGTTTGTTGTTTTTTTTAAAGATGGTCCTAGTTTACTTAGGTATGCCACCATTTAGCATGAATTGCTAACAGAATTTTAAAATCAAATTGATATTTTTGCATGTATGTTGAAATTGTTAGATAAAGCTGAATGTTGTTTATTATTGGTTGATTTATAATTAGTTTGTCTGCTCAGTTTGTAATGGTGAAGCTCTTATTAGTATTAAAGCACATCAGTTGTTACTAGGGATCCACTGATACCAGACTGATACCTGTTTGTACTAGATAGAGATACTCATACTCTAACCGAACACTAAGCACTTTTGTAAGTCGCTCTGGATAAGAGTGTCTGTTAAATGTCGTAAATGTACATGTAAATGAACGATTTTAGCCTCTTTATATACATATGAAGACAGTAACAACTGCTTTCCCAGTATGGGTGGAAAGATAAAACTAGTAGGGGTTATAACAATTAATATATGGACTCCGTGCATATGGCACTTTTGAAAAGTTTGAATGGTTTTTAATAATCTACAACTTTGGTTACAAATAAATAAATATATCAAATTAATATAGTATAAACATATTCATAGTTAAAGAGGGTAAGACTTTGGCTGTGGTTTTATGGGTATTAATTCCACGTTAAACTGCTATAGTTAAGGAGACTTGCTTTTAACTATGGCTTATACATGTTCACATACACAGCAAAAAAAGCCTATAGTTTGTCATTTCCGCCATGGTCACCATCGCTTATGCATTATTTGCATTTAAACAAACTTGATGCGTGAGGCTGAGATGTGTTTGTGTAGTTAAAGGGGGCCTATTATGCTCATGTTCAGTGTTCATATTTTTTATTTTGAGGTCTACAAGAATATATTTATATACTTTCAATTTCACAAAACAGTGTTTTTCCTCATACTGTACGTCTATAGCCACCCTCTGAAAACTAGGTCCTGTGTCTTTAAGCCCCACCTCCTGACGAGCCTGTTTTTTCTAATTGGGCAGCTCATGCGCTCTGTTCTGGTTGGTTAAGCGCCACAGGAGTTGAAAGCTGTATCGGTGTTCTGCCACAAGTTTACTTCTACACGTGGCCAATAGGGCTGGTCATCGCCACTGATTTCCCGGATCGATTCAATCCCGATTCCCAAGGTCCCAATTCAATTCAGTATCAATTCATTTAGGGATATTTCAGTTACAATATGTTTTGTTTGAATATAAAAAGATTTTCAGAGAAATAATGTGATAAATGTACAAGGAACACTCAACCTACCATTACTAAAAAAAACATTAGTGTTTATATTTCGTCACACCCACTTTCAAGTGTGTGTTTCTTCTAACACAAGGTTTGTGTTAGAACTTCCGCTCAGCTCACCAAAATGGGAGGAGACCAGAGAAGCAATAAGAATTTTGAATGGGACAACACTGTCTCATCTAAGGTTAATAGCACAGCGAGTGGATTATATGAAAGGGTGGTCTGAGGTTACCTACGGCAACATGTTTAATTACTCTGTACTCTCGGAAGGTGTAGACGGTTCAGCAATGAAAAACTATAAAAGTACTGAAGCGTATCAGTACCTGCACAGTCGGAAGGTCGGCCGTGTACTCCTACACACAGACGGTGAGTTTATATTTCTGAAAGCCGGTTAAAGCCAAGTCATGGAATTCTAATTTTAAAGGTCGATCTCGGGTTTATACAAATCGATAATGGATTATTCAAATGAAGATTGATTTGAATCGAAAAATCTATTTTTTTTAACACACCCCTAGTGGCCAATATGAATTGTGTTACAAGGTGACTTAACCTTGGAACATAGAAAAGGGCTGGAATTCCAATCAGGCACCTAAGAAAAGTGGTTTCTGTGGGAGAGAGTTTCTCCCTTTGGCGCATGCTTTTGGATTAATAATGTTTGCATGCACATAAAGCTCCATAACACAGTAAAGAAAAGGAAAGAAGAAAAGAAAAGCATGATGGAAAGTATACAATGGTTCTTAGTCCTACTGATTATTGAGATACGTTTACTGTCTGAACTAGTTGCTCAGCTATTAATCCCAGAATATACCTGTACAAACAGCCTTCTGTTCTAAGGATAAACAGTGTGTTCATTTTCCCCCTCTGTGTGTTTTTTTTTTTTACTGTTTTTGACAGATATCTAAGATCATCGAGTCACTCAGCACACAAATGCAGTCGAAAGGGCGAGAACTGACAGAATACCGGGAACGCTACAACATTCGACTGGTTAGCGAAGACGACAAACAGGGCAAAGGCAACACCAGTCAAGCCAAAGAGAGTGAAGGAGGCGGGTCTAAAAGTGGAGCTGGAGTGCTTGTGTCTTAGTACCTTTAGCTGTTAGCTGGTATAAAATTGTGCTTGATGGCGTTTGAGTTTAAGGAAGCCTGAATATTGTGAACAGCCACAATTTTTCAAGTGAATTTTGTATATTCATAGTGTTGCAAAGTCAAATATCTCTCCAGTTACACCTAACAAGACAGTGTATCACAGCTGATCTGGCTTTTTCCCCCCCCTCCAGAAATACACATTAAACTCACTTACGTTCAAGTAGTGGAAACGTTGAGTATGGCAGATATAAACGTTACACCTTAATTTTCTAGACATGGATAACTGTAGATCACAGGATATATACACAAGCCAAGTTGCCCTAACGTGCCACTGCTGTGAAAGCAACTTGGTGTCCTCTATGTCACCAATGTCAACTGCCTTTTATGTTTGAATGAATGTTACATGTTTAGAATAGAGTTAATCCTGGATCATCTTTCCTACTTTGAGCCACTTGATACATTGAGTTGGGCAGAAGATCAAGCAGCTGTGTCAATAAAAGTTAGTTAAATTTTCCACTTTGCTAATTAATATGCCATGAAGGTGACTGTGTACAAGAACACTGTTTTTATGACAACATATACTGGAGCTGAACTCTATGCTTCATTTCTAGTCTCCTCTGCTTCTAAAAAAAAAAATACAGTAGCTCAGAAAACATTGCCTCAGTTAGGAATAGGATAGAGCCTTGTTTGAAACACCTGGCTCGTCATTGGACTTCGAATGCAGAGCATAGCCCTACTTGATCACTCATCAAAACTGTACCTGTGTCCAAGCTTTTTTATGTTTGTCTTCTTTGTTTTGGTTAATAATGAATTAAAAATACAGACTTGAACATTTTCTTTCTTGAACACCATGTGGTTCTCGTTTGTCCAGTGTAAGGCAGTATTCAGAAATTATTTTTTTATAACAAAAACAATTTACTTGTGGATACATATACACAGTCATCCTAGTATGATGCTAATATTTAATGTGTTTAAAACACTTTGTTAGAAGCTTTGAAATCTATGAAAGGAGCTGAAGATACTATTATAAATAGTAAGCTGTACAGCTGCAGCAATGTATTTATACTAAAATATACTTCAAGAATGCCTGTTCAAAAAGCAGTGACGAAGTTGCACAAATCAAGTTTTAATACATTCATGTCAAGAAATTACTGTAAATATATAAAGTCATTTTATTTGATAACAATTACTTTTATTTAGCTGAAGGCAGCTTATCATACCAGAACGTACAGGACTGGATATTAGACCAGAAAGTGAGTAATTGCACATATTTTCTTTATTTTTTATTATTTAGTATTTGTGGTCTGAATAGTGCAGCAACGACACCATTAACAATAAAGTTTCATCATCACTATCATCCTACCAACAATAAAAAATTAATTCTGATAAAATAAACATAAAACAAACGCATAGCTCAGCATGAAAGGTCCACTAGAGTGTTTGTCCATTTCCTGACAGCAATAGTGTAAAATACGTACTATATACTAAAAATAAATTAGAAAAGCTCTTAGTTTTATAATTTATCTTTTGTCATTTTAATGTTTTTGAAAAGACAGGATTTATTTCTTTTGTTTATTTATTTCAAATAAATATTTGATGTTATATATGGAGCGTCTGAAGGGATGTGGCGTGTGAAAGTCTGGTGTGCACCAGCTCCCTCCCTCCCTCCGTACTTAAGGTCAGAGATACTGATTTTAAACAGTGAATTACACCTATAATGCTTGTGTACGAATAATGTTTTCCACTGAATACTGTTTATACTCTTTCCAACTACTCCATACAATCTGCAGTGTGTTAGGAATGAGGTTGTTCTCAGCTTAAAACCCTCCAGTAACAGAATAACAGGATGTGACATCACACCAAGTAAGAGAAAGTGAAACTGAACGAATCAGATTAAATAACAACCTTCTTCACAGTAACTGCTGATTTGAATTGCTGGATATTCAGCAATACTCCAAGAAAAAGATAAAGAGAAAAATAAAGGTATGTACTCCAGTGAATGACTCATAGATCAGAAGTTTAGTCAATGTGAGCTTAATCACAGTGAACAACATGAAGATTTTGACTGCGGCAAAAAACAACAGACAGTGAGAAACTGAGTGATGTTACTGATCTGAGAACTGTGATAGTGCTCAGTATAAAGAGGAGAAGAGCTTTTACAGTCTGCAGATACAGAACAGTGTAATATCAGGACCTCCAGCGTCTCTTTCTGTGTGGACGTCCTGGATCTACAGTAGTACTTGTTTGAGATGGTTTGAGGCAGCTGGCAGGTGTGTTGTGTTTAATGTGTGAGCTGATTGATGTGATTTCTTACTGAAACGTGTTAAACAGGAGGAGGAAGGAAATGGCTGAATCTTCATCACAACAAGAAGGTAAAAGGAGCAGCTTGGAAAGATCAGCACCAAGCTGTAAGTTTACACAGTATATTTACAGAAGAACCATACGATATAAATATTGTACCAGGGCAGTACGGAGTAAATTAAACACGGCAACGGTGGATGGGCTCGTAGATCTGTTTTTACTTCAAAAACAACGAAAAACAACGGTGGTTCGAAAAAAGGTTAATTTCTCGAAGCTTCTTGTGCACACGAGCGCCCTCTGCTGCCCAAAACTTTTATTTTCATTTAAACTATTTGTGATGGCCTCTTGCAACCTTGTCAGCATGGAAATAAACACTGCCAGGTATTTACATAAAACACCTTAATTTAATTGTATGTGGTTCATTCATTTGTTCATCTAATCTGTTTCTGATTGTGTGGGTAACCCTAACAGAGCTATGTTAATGAGCGAGTTCACTCGGTAAATAAATCCAATAGGACGTGAGATGTTTATATTAAAACTGCTGCAGTGCTCTCAAGAGAAGGGACAGTGATTGTGGGGTGACTTGATTCATTTTGTTTATTAAGAAACAACAAATCACACCAATACTCGAACCACATCACGAACCAACGAGGCTTCAGACGTCACCAGTGACGTCACGCGCCCTTAACGAAGCGCACAACCACTCTTCAAAAAGCCCCGCCATTTCTTTTTCGTCGTGTTCGTATGGATGTGGTCGCGTCTTGCACTGCCCCCACAGTCTGCAGCGGTATTGCTCCGTCTCAAGTCAAGTCAAGTCAAGTCAAGTCAAGTGGGTTTTATTGTCATTTCAACTACATACAGAGTACACAGTGAAACGAAACAACGTTCCTCCAGGACCATGGTGCAACATAGACAGTGCATACAGACACAAGTGCAACATAAACAAACAAGTGCGGACAGACAACACAACACAGTACAGACAGAGAATAATAAATAATTGCTGGTAGTGTGCAAATTGTGCAATGTGTAATAAATAGAGTCCAGTGAGGTCGTAAAGTTATTAGTGCAATGCTTTGTGCAAAAATGCTTCCCCTTTTTTCTGGGGTAAATGGTTGGAGAGAGAGAGAGAGATAGTGTGTACATGTACCAGAAGATATCAGTTCAGACGTTGAGTTGTGTTGAGAAGTCTGAAGTCTTGGGGGAAGAAGCTGTTGCAGAGTCTGGTCGTGTTGGACCGGATGATGCGGTACCTTCTTCCTGATGGCAGGAGGGAGAACAGTCTGTGTGAAGGGTGGGTGGGGTCATCCACAATGCTGGTTGCTTTGCGGATGCAGCGAGTGGAGTAAATGTCCAAGACGGAGGGGAGAGAGACTGAGAACTATTGAGATCTTTTCTAAATGATACGTGTTTGGTGGGAACTACTTTTTCTTCCACCTGGGTCCGTGATGCGTAAGCACAGCGGCACGCTACTCAGCCAGGCACTCGGTGTCCAGACGCACTGGCAGAGCGTAAATGAAGTCACGTGTGGAGCTATTTCAGATATTTCAGCTCCACGAACAGCCAAGACGCGATTTATGATATTTGTGGAAAAACGGCAAGGAGCTGCAACACCACAAATGTGATGAACACATAAAACAGCGCGAAAAAGAGAACTCCGAGCTACAAAAGAAACGAAGAGAGGAGGAGGAGGGAAACCCCTCAGAGAGAGACTCAGAGTATCCTGGTAGCTCATATAGTGTTTAAAGTAACATTACCTCGTGTCTCTAGTGTGGCTGAATATAATAAATCTTGTGTTAACTGTGAAAGAAACGCTATCGACCCCTTCAGAGTTTGTAAACAAACGTGACGTCGCAGAGCTGCGAGCGCTGCTTAGCAACAGGAGGTTAGCATTTTTCCATTAGCTCAGCAGCCTAGCGCTAGCAACAGCTATAGTTTAACGATTATTTCTTCTTAGGCACTATATAAATGTCCCGCTCATATGTTTATAGATGATCCATTTATTATTCATCTGGCAACAAGTTGAAATGTTACAGATTTCTATACGGATAACATTTTTTTAATTATTAAATAGGAGACGGCGATGACTGCAGGCTACTAAGAGATTCGACTCTGTTATTAAGCCTTTATATGCTTGTTTTACGAAAATAACAACAATACAAACAAACCATACAATAATAATAATAATAATAACAATAAGAATAATAAAAATAATAATAAAGAAATAATGTTAATTATTGATATCAAATACGATTTATATTATTCTCTTTACATTATAAAATACGGCTATAATTAATAATAATATAAATACAGTTGTTATTATAACAAATAGCTTATATCTGCTACATGTAGGTAGGGTATAAATAGACTTTATTTTATTTCACATAGGTGATTCCCCGTTGGTATCGGTATCAGTATCGGTGATACTTGCCCTGTATTTACTTGGTATGGGATCGATACCAAATTTTGCAGAATCGCACACAACTATCAGAGCAGACCCACACCACTCCACAACCCACTACACTCACTGTGAATGCCCAAAGCCGCCACTGACCCCACCCATTATCTACAGAGCAGGATGTAAATATAAATTCTTTATTGTTCCCAGAGAGAAATTCTTCAGTGTTGCACTATTTCAAAGGTAACAAAAAAGAATCCACAGAAGAAGTTCATTTATTCAGAGTTCATTTGTAGTTATAACATATTTAGTGTGTTTTACTCACTTTTGTCCCTCCCACAACGTTATTCCTTTAAATACACGCAAATAGACCATGATGCAAATTAGGCGATGACGTCATTTAACGACTTCTAGCGACTTTTAGGACAGCCAATAGCTACCTTCCTTACTGAGGAGTTGGCAACAGTGCATACCTCTCTGCTTCAGCCTCAGTGACATGATTGTTGAGCAGTAATTCCAGTAGAGGGCAGTTCCGAGTAAATCAAACATGGCAATGGTGGATGAGCTCGTAGTTCTGTGTTTACTTTAAAAACAAGGAAAAACTAGTGATGGGCAAATGACGAGGCTTCGGACCCATTTATGAAGCGCGGGCGAGTGACGTCACTGATGCCTTGCTGGTTCAGGACGTGATTTATTGTATTGACGTGATTTATTGGTTGTTTTTTTTTTAATTAAGTTACCATCATCCCACAATCACTGTCCCATCTCTTGAAAGCACTGCAACAGTTTTAACATACACTTCTCATTTTATTTACTTTCTGAAATCGTACTGGCAGGTTTTTTTTCCAAATTAACAGACCTTTTTTACCCACACAATCAAAAACAGATTAGATGAACAAATGAATGAACCATAGGAATTTACATTAAGGCGTTTTTATGTATATATCTGGCAGTGCTTATTCCCATGCTGACAATGTTGCAAGAGGCCGTTACAAATAGTTGAAGTGACAATAAAAGTTTTGGCCAGCAGAAGGGTTCGTGTGCACATGAAGCTTTGAGAAATGAACCTTTTTTTTGAACCTCCTGGAGGGAAAGCTTAAGTGCTACAATAGGCTTTATCTGGCCATCACTACGCAAAACAACGGTTTGTTTGCGCCACAGCGAAGTTACATTGCTCCGTATCCGTAAGCTTTCCCGAAAACGTGCAGATTACGCACAAAATAAACGCAGAGTATACAGAAAGCTCAGTGTGTATCCGTATTTAATGTTGAGTATAAATGAGCCTTTAGTGACTTCTGGGTGGGTTGGATGGCCCTCTCTCCCAATCACTCAGCTCACCTGTCAGCTGGTGAAATAGAATTGGTGTTTATCAGTTAGTCAATGTCATTAAAGCAGTTTCTTATTTTTTTGTTTCACTGTTATACAGTTGCTTCTGACTCCAGTGGTTTCCTGTCTGAAGATCAGTTGCTGTGTTCTATCTGTCTGGATGTGTTTACTGATCCAGTCTCTACTCCTTGTGGACACAACTTCTGTATGAACTGCATTAAAACATGCTGGGGTGACCATGAACAGTGTCACTGTCCATTCTGTAAAGAGAAATTCACCAAGAGACCAGAACTCAAGGTCAATACAACACTGAGAGAGATTGTAGAGAATTTCAAGAAGAAAAGTGGTCTGTATGAACCTGAGGTTCTTTGTGACTATTGTATGGGAGCAAAACAGAAATCTGTAAAATCCTGTCTGGAATGTGGTCTGAATTTCTGTAAGTCTCATTTAGAGCCTCATTATAATGTTCAACGACTTAAGAAACACAAACTAATAAACCCAGTGAAGAACCCGGAGGACTACATATGCCAGAAGCATGAGAGACCCCTGGAGCTGTTCTGTAGAGATGACCAGACATGTGTGTGTCAGTTCTGCACTGAAGGAGATCACAAGACTCACAACACTGTTCCTATAGAGGACGAGAGTGGTGAGAAAAAGGTTAGAGAGACACTCATTAACATCAACCTCATAAACCGTACTAACGTCCATATGAAATATGAAATAAAACATTCAGAAAGAAAAAAAAATGTTGCTGTTGAAATCTAAAAACAAAACATGATCTTGTTCTCTTCTCACAGACACAGCTGGTGGAGACACAGACTAAAGTTCAGCAGATGATCCAAGAGAGACTGAAGAAGATCAAAGATGTTAAACACTCAGTAGAGCTCAGAAAAGTGGGTGAAACGTTGTTTATGTTGTAACTATTTAAATCTGTAGATTTTAAATATTTTGATTTAATGCTTCAATTCCTCCATCAGAGAAACACAGAGAAAGAGAAAGCAGACAGTGTTGAGGTCTTCACTGCTCTGATGCACTCCATTGAGAGAAGCCAGGCTGAGCTGCTGAAGGTGATGGAGGAGAAGCAGAGAGCAGCAGAGAAACAGGCTGAACTCTTCATTAAAGATCTGGAGCAGGAAATCACTGAGCTGAAGAGGAGAGACACTGAGCTGGAGCAGCTCTCCCACACTGAGGACCACCTCCACCTTCTACAGGTCAGTGTCTCTCTCTGTGCTCAATGACAATACAGCACATCACACAACTACACTGACCGTGCTGAGGGGTTTCTCCTCTCTCCTTCTGGACTGTAGGTTTACCCATCACTGTGCAGACCCCCACACACCAACAACTGGACTGACATCAGTATTGACCCTGATGTGAGTGTTGAGACTGTGAGAAAAGCTCTGTCTGAACTTCAGAAGAGTCTGAATGAGAAACTCACTAAGACTCTTAATGAGAAGATCAGTGAATCAGGTGAGATATTTTCATATTCTCTATATTCTGTGTTTTCCAGACAAAATACTTTTCTAGAAGGAATAAACTTGAAATACATTTTGTTAATCATCTTTACATTTATTTTTAAATAGTTATATAGAGTTTGTAGAGTAATACATTTTTTACTGTGTTCAGCCTCAACTGAACTGAGGAGGTTTCAGCAGATGTATGCAGGTACAGTTTTGTTCCTTATTATTTTAAACAGCATTATATTGTTATCCTTTTTTAAATAATCATCATCACATCTCTGCTTTCAGAGGAGTATTCTTAATGTATTACTCGTAGTTCATCATACAATATATTTTATTCTTCCACAAACACAGTTTACTCAGTGTAATGCAATGGATGAAGAATTAATTTACCACCTACATTAATATCACACACTGTGTGTTTCTCTCAGTGGATGTGACTCTGGATGCTGATACAGCTCATCCCAATCTCATCCTGTCTGCTAATGGAAGACAAGTGACACATGGAGACACAAAACAGAATCTTCCTGACAGTCCAAAGAGATTCACCTATTACCCCATGGTCCTGGGAAAGCAGGGATTCTCCTCAGGGAGATTTTACTATGAGGTGCAGGTCTGCAGGAAGACTGCCTGGGATTTGGGAGTGGTCAGAGAGTCCATTAACAGGAAGGGCGTGATTAAACTGAACCCACAGGATGGATTCTGGACTGTGATTCTGAGGAACGGGAATCAGTATCAGGCTTTTGCTGATCCCCCAGTCCACCTCTCCCTGAAAGAGAAGCCCCAGAAGTTGGGGGTGTTTGTGGATTATGAGGAGGGTCTGGTCTCCTTTTATGATGTGGAGGCCAGATCTCACATCTACTCTTTCACTGGTCAGTCTTTCACTGAGAAACTTTATCCTTACTTCAACCCCTGTTATAATGATGGAGGTGAAAACTCAGCTCCACTGATCCTCTCACTGAACAAATTAAATGCTAAATGTGTTCAACAGTAACTTTAGAAAGCTAAAACAGTAGAAAGTGATGTGATTATTTATGATTATGTATAGATAAAAATCATTAAACTTAAAAACCTTACAAGAAAAATAATCACATCTCATTCACCACATACTCCTGAAGATCCCAAGAAACTCAATCATTCCATCTAAGATTCACAGCTGCATCGCTGTCCATGAGAACATAGAAGATCCATAGAACACTGCTCTGTCTCCTTTATTTACTATACTTTAGCAGACAGATTCCAGAAAGGCCTAGGCTTCAAACCTATTAGTAACTATACTCCAACAGACACATTCCAGATAGACCTAGGCCTCAAATCTATTAGTAACTATACTCCAATAGACAGTTTCCAGATAGGCCAAGGCCCTAAACCTATTAGTAACTATACTCCAACAGACAGATTCCAGATAGGCCTAGGCTGCTAACAATCCAGAGTTTCTACAGAATCCCAATAACATCTAAATGAAAATATAACATCTGGAGACTTAACTGAAGGGGAGATGTTATCTACAGCTATTTCACCTTCCATTTGCACTTGAAGGACCAGTAATGTGCTGCTCTGCGTTTATGGGCTAAACTTCAGCAAACTGATTCCAGATTGGCCGAGACCTCAAGCAATCCAGATTTAGAGATCTGTGGAATCCAGTGACATTTAATAAAGACATAACGTTTAGCGATCAAGAACTAAAGGTAACATGTTTTTCATGAAGAGTACAAATGAATGAAGACAAATTACTTAAAAATCACACATAAGGAAACTTGAACCTCAGATATTAACACACAAACTGAAACGGGTTTTAGGTCTGTCAAAGTTACGCACGGTTGCAGTGTGTAAACAACAATTACATTCACATCAGATAAGAGATGTAATAGTTTAGCTTAGTTTAAGAACAGACAATACCCTCAGTCTTATTCAATCTCAAATACGGGCCAAGGATTTACATGAGGGGCTCCTTGACTGTTTCCGAGATATGATTATGCACCCCTTCCCAGAAAAATTTAACACTTGGTCTTATAGCGGCAACATAATAGAGTCCTTCAGCCCCAACCTATACAGCCAACTGGGAGTCCAGTAGAATCTCTGTAAGATATTGTATTGAATAAGTTGCATCTTAATGTGTCTAGACATCTGTTTAGAATTGCCAACAATCTTTGCTCTCTTCTCCTCTACAAATCCTCCTCCCACTCTCCCTTCAGAGCGGATATGGCCTTACCGCCTGAACGATTAACAGAGAGTAATATGGAGATGCCTCGTGACCAGATCCAGAAATATTTAAAACTGTTTTGAAGGCATCTATACCTTAGAGACAAGGGGGGTAAAATGACTCAAATGATAGAGATGTGTTATCCTCAAATAAGTCACCCAAGAATATAATTCTTTTGTTTACCCACTCCTTCCACAATATGAGCGACTTGTCTATCTGTAGCATTGGATTAGACCTCAAACTAGCCAACCCACTTAAGCACGGGCTAACATACAAAACGTGTGAAACCTTCCCCCAAACTCCCTGAAGATGAGTAATGATAGGATGTGTTTGTATTAAGATAAAAGTAGTTTATTGATGGAACGTAAATTAAAGGATAAACAAGGTATTGCATGAAGGTTGTGAATAAAATGATAGATAATAGAGAGAATAGAAACATCAGATTTACCTGAGGAAAATCCTTGAGTTTGCTATTTCATGGAGGATGAGCAGAGCTGGAATATAAATCTGAGTAAAACGACTGATCTGAACTATTATTAACAAAAATGAAACATAACCAAACTTAGCATTAAGAAGTGGGTCACAGGCAGGTGTTTGCTCCTGTTTTTGCATTACTGTCTCTTGAAAGTGAGAAGAACGTTGCTGGTCTGTGCAGTGGAGGACCCCCTGGGTGGCAGACAGTTGTGACTTGCAGCACACAAGAAAACTGAAAACTCTGTCTTTGGTGACAAATGTGAATCAGTCTTCAGACAAGAATCAACACGTTATTCCTTGAAGGATATGTAAAGGAGTCAAGGGACACTCTTGGGCCAAGCCGTAAATTGAGGGGGTGTGTTATCTGGCCCCCTATGACGCTGGCCAGCAAGATGTTGGGTTTTAGAGTGAGAGAGAGCGAGAGAGAGAATGTCTCTTCAATGTTCACTTTATGAATAAACATGCTTATTTGCTATTTTAGAAAAGCTCAATTCATTAAAGTTTTAAAGGACATAGAAAATTATACTTGTAAATGATATATCACATGATGCAGACAGAAAGTGGAGAGACCAACTTTAGACACTTCTAATGCTTGTTTATGAATAATGTTTTACGATGAATACTGTTTGAACATTTTCCAACTACGCTGTACAATCTGCAGTATGTTAGGAATGACACTGTTCTTAAAACATTCCAGTACCAGACTAGCAGGGAGTTATAAAAAAGTATAAAATTTTGACAATGAGAAAAAGAAGGTATGTACTTCAGTAAATGATTCATAGATCAGAAGTTTAGTAAGAGTGAGCTTCATCACTCTGAACTACATGAGTAAACTAAGTCAGATGAAAGTGATGATATCTCCATCTTAAATATATGTTAAATACTGTGTATTTATTGTCAAGCAAGAGAAATAATATTACATGTTCGCCGATGGAGTTTATAAACTGAGCTGTAAAACAGGTTTAAATTGTTGTTGTGATAACTAAACAGTGAGGAACTGTGAGTGATATTACTGATCTGAGAACTGTGATAGTGGTCAGTATGAAGAGGAGAAGAGCTTTTACATTCAGCAGATACAGAACAGTGTAATATCATTCCTCCAGCGGACCTTTACTGTAAGTTAATACTAGGGATAAGCAGCACAAGACTTTTAAAGCAGTAACGCATTCAAAGCCAAACTGATGAAATACTTTGAGAATTTTAGTTACAAGTAAAAATACTATATTATTACTGTGCAAGTATTACTAAGGTTGCCTGATTCACTTGTGTGTTGATAATAAGCTTTATCTAAACTGCATTTAGAAACCAGAACCATTTCATGAAACCAGAGCATGTTTTTTTTTTTTGATTGATTGTGTGTATTTCATCTGGAAATTATTATTCTTTTGTTCTCTGCATACACAAAATAACCATGTTTGATAATATTTAAATATACATGTAGACTGTACACCTGTACACAGAACTAAACAGAAATAGACTTGCAAAGGAAAGTGTTGTTTTCCCCTTTCATCTTTTTCTTCCTATTATTATTTCACTCCATAATAATAAACAAACAAACAAACTTTGCTATGTATATCCTGTAAATGGCATTATATTTTTTTTCTATTATTTAGACTTTTTTTCTATAGACTTTTAATGGGGCATTGTGACATCAGCATCAGTTAAAACTGGCTTATACCAGTTTCTTACTGTTTAAACTGGTTTGAACCGATTCTTCACTGTTTTAACTGGTTTAAACTGGATTTTCACTGCTTAAACTGGGTGAGCTGAAAACTAGGACCAAGCATATATGCATTTTTACGAGCTAAAAGTTCATGTCGCTGTTTAAAAGTGGCTAAACTGCTTGTAAGATGGTTTAATCTACTGTATACCTTTATCACTGGCTCAGGGACTGTCTTGGTAGAAATAAAGTGAAGAGTCGATTCAAGTTAACCTCATATACAAAAGACACATGGACCATTAATAGTTTTATATTATATCAACATATTTGTGTTGTTTATGAACTTTGGTACAGTTCATATTTTATAACAGGCCTAATTATGTGTCTGTATAAGCAACAATACATAGTCTAAACCAGGGGTCAACTTTCAGATTTTACTGAACCTATCACCAAATCTGCAGCATTTTTAACAAAATTACCGTCTTTCACAAACATTTATCAAACACGATTTTTTAAATAATTGAGTTTAACTTCGCCAGACTTCGCTTAGACTTTGAATTTGCAGTTTTAAAAGCTGGTCTGAAGGACGTTTTGGTGATTTGATTTATGGCCTTAGGATGCAGATGAGAGAAGCAGAGAGAACAGAGAAGATCTGGTGGACAAGAACATTTCTATTTCTTTCCCTGAAAATCTTTGTATGGATGTGGTTCTTGGTGGTATTTGGATAAGCTGAAAATTTTGTCTTTGGTAACAAATGTGGATCAGTGTACAGGGACACTCTTGGTTCAGTCCAGGTTATCTGGAGGCCCCCTGTGACAATGGCAGGCAGGATTTAGGGGCCGAGGGGATGCTATAATAAAAAGGTAGAGAGAGAAACAGAGAGAGAGAGAGAATGTGTCTTACCTCATATCAAAGTCAGTGTTCAGTTTATTAATAAAAATGGTGAATCCATTATACTGTTCAGGTTTCATGTCTAGTTCATTTTGTCCTGTTATTGGCTATTTTATTTATTTGAGAAAGGCTCAATTTATTAAAGCTTTAAAACTCATAGAAATGTTTTCTTACAAGTTACAGATCACATAATGCAGACTGAAAGCAGAGATGCTAACTTTCAACAGGAAATTACACTAATCATTTTACACAGTAGATTTCACACTTTACAGATATGATGCACAATCTGTAGTATGTTAAGAACGATACTGTCCACACCTCAAAACATTCCAATACTATAACAGGTGAACAGGGAGTGACATGGGAGTGGGTGAACAGGGAGTGACAAGAGAAAGAGAAACTAAACACATCAGGAAGCTTACTTTAAATAACAACCTTCTTCTTCACAGTAGTGCAGATTTGAAGTGCTGGAGGACTTTAAACAGACAATTCTGACACTCCACGAAAAAACACAAAAAAACAAGGAGAAAACTAAAGGTATGTACTTCAGTAAATGATTCTTAGAGCAGATGTTTAGTGATTAAACTAAGTCAAATGAAGATGTTTAACACTGAGAAAGTGATCATATCAGTATCTGAAATATTGATGTTGAATACTGTGTGTTTATCGTCTCAGGCAAGAGAAATAATATTACATGATCATTAACAGAGTTTGTAAACTGAGCTGTAAAACAGGTTTAAATGGTTGTTGTGTTGTGTTAACTCATTCAAACAGAGCAGACAGTGAGAAACTGAGTGATGTTACTGATCTGAGAACTGTGATAGTGCTCAGTATAAAGAGGAGAAGAGCTTTTACAGTCTGCAGATACAGAACAGTGTAATATCAGGACCTCCAGCGTCTCTTTCTGTGTGGACGTGCTGCATCTACAGTAGTACTTGTTTGAGATGGTTTGAGGCAGCTGGCAGGTGTGTTGTGTTAAATGTGTGAGCTGATTGATGTGATTTCTTACTGAAACGTGTTAAACAGGAAATGGCTAAATCTTCATCACAACGGCCAAGAGAAGGTAGAAGGAGCAACATGAATAGATCACCACCAAGCTGTAAGTTTACACAGTATATTTACAGAAGAACCATACGATATAAATATTGTACCAGGGCACAATAACCAAAGAAAAACAAGGTTATCAGATAGAAAATACTTTTTTAGATTTTCAAGTTAAGGGGTCAAACAATCACAGGAGCAGTAATTTAAAACCAGTCAATGTCAATCAGATAGCATTTCGATTAAAACTATAAGAAAACTGTTACACTGTTTTATCTCTATTAGTCTACCTTTCACTTTACAGTCTGTCTGAAAGATGTTTTAATATTTCAATATTACACCAATAGTTAAAATGTAATTATTCACACATACAAACACTGTTTTATTAGTTTCTTAGTTTTATTAGTTTTTCCTGTTTTGCACCTGTGACCAACCTTATAGGTCCACTAGGTATGTAATGTTAGACAGTAACCTCTTGTGTCCAACCTCAGTTGATGCACAACTCGCGGTAGTGTGACCTCTGGGTGGGTTGGATGGCCCTCTCTCCCAATCACTCAGCTCACCTGTCAGCTGGTGAAATAGAATTGGTGTTAATCAGTTAGTCAGTGTCATTAAAACAGCTTCTTATTTTTGTTTCACTCTTATACAGTTGCTTCTGACTCCAGTGGTCTCCTGTCTGAAGATCAGTTCCTGTGTTCTATCTGTCTGGATGTGCTCACTGATCCAGTCTCTACTCCATGTGGACACAACTTCTGTATGAACTGTATTAAAACGTGCTGGGGTGACCATGAACAGTGTCACTGTCCATTCTGTAAAGAGAAATTCACCAAGAGACCAGAACTCAAGATAAATACAACACTGTGAGAGATTGTAGATTTTTTCAAGAAGAAACATGGTCTGAATAAATCTGAGGTTCTCTGTGACGTCTGCACTGGAGAGAAACAGAAAGCCCTAAAATCCTGTCTGGATTGTGTTGTAACTTACTGTGAGTCTCATTTAGAGCCTCATTATAATGTTCAACGACTTAAGAAACACAAACTAATAAACCCAGTGAAAAACCTGGAGGACCACATATGCCAAAAGCATGAGAGACCCCTGGAGCTGTTCTGTAGAGACGACCAGGTGTGTGTGTGTGTCTGTTCTGCACTGAAGGAGATCACAAGACTCACAACACTGTTCTTATAGAGGACGAGAGTGGAGAGAAAAAGGTTAGAGAGACACTGATTAACACAAACCTTATAAACTGTACTAACATCCATAGGAAATGTGAAACAAAACATTCAGAAAGGGAAAAAAAAACATGATCTTGCTCTCTGCTCACAGGCACAGCTGATGGAGACACAGACGGAGGTGCAGCAGATGATTCAAGACAGACTGAAGAAGATCAAAGATGTTAAACACTCAGTAGAGCTCAGAAACGTTGGGTGAAACATTGTTTATGTTGTAACTATTTAAATCTGTAGATTTGACTTTATTTTGTAGAATATATCAGAATGACATTATTCATACATTCATCATGATTTTTTTCATCAGAGAAACACAGAGAAAGAGAAAGCAGACAGTGTTGAGGTCTTCACTGCTCTGATGCGCTCCATTGAGAGAAGCCAGGCTGAGCTGCTGAAGGTGATGGAGGAGAAGCAGAGAGCAGCAGAGAAACAGGCTGAACTCCTCATTAAAGATCTGGAGCAGGAAATCACTGAGCTAAAGAGGAGAGACACTGAGCTGGAGCAGCTCTCCCGCACTGAGGACCACCTCCACCTTCTACAGGTCAGTGTCTCTCTCTCTGCTCAATGACAATACAGCACATCACACAACTACACTGACCGTGCTGAGGGGTTTCTCCTCTCTCCTGCTGGACTGTAGGTTTACCCATCACTGTGCAGACCCCCACACACCAACAACTGGATAGACATCAGTATTGAACCTCATCTGAGTGTAGAGGCTGTGAGGAACGCTCTGTCAGAACTTCAGAAGACTCTGAATGAGAGACTCACTAAAACTCTTAATGAGAAGATCAAAGAATCAGGTGAGACATTTTCATATTCTCCATATTCTTTGTTTTTACTGAAAATACATTTTGTTATTCGTCTATTAATTATATATATTTTACATGGTTATAATAGAATTAACTCTTCAAAATGCAATGCAGCAATGTATTTATATTAAAATGAATTTCAAGAATGCCTGTTCAAAAAGCAGTGACCAAGTTGGACAAATCAAGTTTTAATACATTCATGTCAAAAAATTACTATAAATATATAAAGTAATTTTATTTACAATTACTTTTATTTAGCTGAAGGCAGCTCATCATACCAGAAAGTACAGGACTAGATATCAGACCAGAAAGTGAGTAATTACACCTATTTTCTTTATTTTTATTATTTAGTATTTGTGGTCTGAACAGTGCAGCAACATGACACCATTAACAATAAAGGTTCATCATCACTATCATCCTACCAACATTAAACATTTTATTCTGATAAAATAAACCTAAAACAAACGCATAGCTCAGCATTAAAGGTCCACTAGAGTGTCCATTCCCTGACAGCAATAGTGTAAAATACTTACTATATACTAAAAATAAATTCGAAAAGCTCTTAGTTTTATAATTTATCTTTTGTTATTTTAATGTTTTTTTAAAAAAAAGACAGGATTTATTTCTTTTGTTTATTTATTTCAAATAAATATTTGATGTTATATATGGAGCGTCTGAAAGGATGTGGTGTGTGAAAGTCTGGTGTGCACCAGCTCCCTCCCTCCCTCCGTACTTAAGGTAAGAGATACTGATTTTAAACAGTGAATTACACCTATAATGCTTGTGTACAAATAATGTTTTCCACTGAATACTGTTTATACTCTTTCCAACTACTCCATACAATCTGCAGTGTGTTAGGAATGAGGTTGTTCTCAGCTTAAAACCCTCCAGTAACAGAATAACAGGATGTGACATCACACCAAGTAAGAGAAAGTGAAACTGAACGAATCAGGAAGTTCAGATTAAATAACAACCTTCTTCACAGTAACTGCTGATTTGAAGTGCTAGATATTCAGAAACTCTTAAGAAAGTGTTTAAACAGACAATTCTGATACTCCAAGAAAAAGATAAAGAGAAAAACAAAGGTATGTACTTAAGTGATTTGCAGACCAGAAGTTTAGTCAATGTGAGCTTCATCACAGTGAACTACATGAGTAAAATAAGTCAAGTGAAGACGTTTAACACTGAGAAAGGGATCAGTATCAGTAGCTGAAATACTGATGTTGAATACAGTGTGTTTATCGTTTCAGAGAAATAATGTTACATGTTCACTGATGGCGCTTATAAACTGAGCTGTAAAACAGGGTCAAAGGTTGTTGTGTTAACTGGTTACAAGCAGTGTGGTGAATACTGAGTGCAACAAAAACAATCATATAAACAGAGCAGATAGTGAGAAACTGAGTGATGTTACTGATCTGAGAACTGTGATAATGGTCAGTATAAAGAGGAGAAGAGCTTTTACAGTCTGCAGATACAGAACAGTGTAATATCAGGACCTCCAGCGTCTCTGTCTGTGTGGACGTGCTGGATCTACAGTAGTACTTGTTTCAGATGGTTTGAGGCAGCGGGCAGGGGTGTTGTGTTAAATGTGTGAGCTGATTGATGTGATTTCTTACTGAAACGTGTTAAACAGGAGGAAGAGGGGAATGGCTGAATCTTCATCACAACAGCCAAGAGAAGGTAGAAGGAGCAGCATGAATAGATCACCACCAAGCTGTAAGTTTACACAGTATATTTACAAAAGAACAAATATATATATATATATATATATATATATATATATATATATATATATATATATATATATATATATATATATATATATATATACAATATAAATATTGTACCAGGGCACTACAACCAAAGAAAAATGAGGTTATCAGATAGAAATACTTTTTTAAATTTTCTTTGTCAAGTTAAGGGGTTAAACAATCACAGGAGCAGTAGTATATAACCAGTTGTCACACCTGCCCGTCCACGTGCCTCTGTTTACGTTTCGTCCATGTGTTTCTGTTTTGTCACGTGCTCCTCGTCTCCGCCCTTGCTTATAAACTGAGCTGTAAAACAGGGTCAAAGGTTGTTGTGTTAACTGGTTACAAGCAGTGTGGTGAATACTGAGTGCAACAAAAACAATCATACAAACAGAGCAGATAGTGAGAAACTGAGTGATATTACTGATCTGAGAACTGTGATAATGGTCAGTATAAAGAGGAGAAGAGCTTTTACAGTCTGCAGATACAGAACAGTGTAATATCAGGACCTCCAGCGTCTCTGTCCTCGCACACCTGTTCCCCATTGATGTTCCCGCTTGTTAGTCCGTGTATTTATACCCTGTGTCTGCCCTTTGTGTGCGTTGGTCATTGTCTAGGTAATGTCTTGAGGTTATGTCGTGTTATCTGTCTTGGGATTTTCGTGTTATGTCTGGATGTATTCTGTCTGTTTACCTTTTTGTTTTGGTTTGTTTAGTAAAAGTACTCTTTATTTTAAAAAGCTCTGCGTTTGTGTCCGTACCTGCTGAGACCCCCGTGACACCAGTCAATGTCAATCAGATAGCATTTCGATTAAAACTATAAGAAAACTGTTACACTGTTTTATCTCTATTAGTCTACCTTTCACTTTACAGTCTGTCTGAAAGATGTTTTAATATTTCAATATTACACCAATAGTTAAAATTTAATTATTCACACATACAAACACTGTTTTATTAGTTTCTTAGTTTTATTAGTTTCTCCTGTTTTGCACCTGTGACCAACCTTATAGATCCACTTGGTATGTTATGTTAGACAGTAACCTCTTGTGTCCAACCTCAGTTGATGCACAACTCGTGGTAGTGTGACCTCTGGGTGGGTTGGATGGCCCTCTCTCCCAATAACTTAGCTCACCTGTCAGCTGATGAAATAGAATTGGTGTTGATCAGTTAGTCAGTGTCATTAAAACAGTTTCTTATTTTTGTTTCACTGTTATACAGTTGCTTCTGACTCCAGCGCTGTTCTGTCTGAAGATCAGTTCCTGTGTTCTATCTGTCTGGATGTGTTCACTGATCCAGTCACCACTCCATGTGGACACAACTTCTGTATGAACTGTATTAAAACATGCTGGGGTGACCGTGAACAGTGTCACTGTCCATTCTGTAAAGAGAAATTCACCAAGAGACCAGAACTCAAGGTCAATACAACACTGAAAGAGATTGTAGAGCACTTCAAGAAGAAAAGTGGTCTGTATGAACCTGAGGTTCTCTGTGACGTCTGCACTGGAAAGAAGCAAAAAGCCTTGAAATCCTGTCTGGATTGTGTTGTAACTTACTGTGAGTCTCATTTAGAGCCTCATTATAATGTTCAACGACTTAAGAAACACAAACTAATAAACCCAGTGAAGAACCTGGAGGACCACATATGCCAGAAGCATGAGAGACCCCTGGAGCTGTTCTGTAGAGACGACCAGATGTGTGTGTGTCTGTTCTGCACTGAAGGAGATCACAAGACTCACAACACTGTTCCTATAGAGGACGAGAGTGGAGAGAAAAAGGTTAGAGAGACACTCATTAACATCAACCTTATAAACCGTACTAACGTCCATATGAAATATGAAATAAAACATTCAGAAAGAAAAAAAACAAAACATGATCTTGTTCTCTGCTCACAGACACAGCTGATGGAAACACAGACGGAGGTGCAGCAGATGATTCAAGACAGACTGAAGAAGATCAAAGATGTTAAACACTCAGTAGAGCTCAGAAAAGTGGGTGAAACATTGTTTATGTTGTAACTATTTAAATCTGTAGATTTTAAATATTTTGATTTAATGCTTCAATTCCTCCATCAGAGAAACACAGAGAAAGAGAAAGCAGACAGTGTTGAGGTCTTCACTGCTCTGATGCGCTCCATTGAGAGAAGCCAGGCTGAGCTGCTGAAGGTGATGGAGGAGAAGCAGAGAGCAGCAGAGAAACAGACTGAACTCCTCATTAAAGATCTGGAGCAGGAAATCACTGAGCTAAAGAGGAGAGACACTGAGCTGGAGCAGCTCTTTCACACTGAGGACCACCTCCACCTCCTACAGGTCAGTGTCCCTCTATCTGCTCAATGACAATACAGCACATCACATCACACAACTACACTGACCATGCTGAGGGGTTTCTCCTCTCTCCTGCTGGACTGTAGGTTTACCCATCACTATGCAGACCCCCACACACCAACAACTGGACTGACATCAGTATTGACCCTCATCTGAGTGTAGAGGCTGTGAGGAACGCACTGTCTGAACTTCAGAAGACTCTGAATGAGAAACTCACTAAGACTCTTAATGAGAAGATCAGAGAATCAGGTGAGACATTTTCATATTCTCCATATTCTGTGTTTTTACTGAAAATACATTTTGTTATTCGTCTATTAATTATATATATTTTACATTGTTATAATAGAATTAACTCTTTAAAATGTAATGATTTTTTTTTACTGTGTTTAGTCTCAACTAAACTGAGGAGAATTCAGCAGCAGTATGGAGGTACAGGGCAGTTTGTTTTTTCTTTTAAACACTATTATATTGTTATATTTTTTTAAATAATCATCACGTCACTCCTATCAGTGGAGTATTCTTAATTTATTACTCATAGTTCATCATACAATATATTTTATTCTTCCACAAATACAGTTTACTCATTGTGGATGATGAATTCATTTACCAACTGTATTAATATCACACACTGTGTGTTTCTCTCAGTGGATGTGACTCTGGATGCTGATACAGCTCATCCCAATCTCATCCTGTCTGATGATGGAAAACAAGTGACACATGGAGACATAAAACAGAATCTTCCTGACAGTCCAAAGAGATTTACCTATTACGCCATGGTCCTGGGAAAGCAGGGATTCTCCTCAGGGAGGTTTTACTATGAGGTGCAGGTCAGTGGGAAGACTAAGTGGGATTTAGGAGTGGCTAGAGAGTCCATTAACAGGAAGAAGGAGATTACACTGACCCCACAGGATGGATTCTGGACTGTGTCTTTGAGAAATGGCCATAAATATGATGCTAATAATATCACTCTTGAGCCCCTCTCCCTGAAAGAGAAGCTCCAGAAGTTGGGGGTGTTTGTGGATTATGAGGAGGGTCTGGTCTCCTTTTATGATGTGGAGGACAGATCTCACATCTACTCTTTCACTGGTCAGTCTTTCACTGAGAAACTCTATCCGTACCTCTGTCCCTGTAATAATGATGGAGGTAAAAACTCAGCTCCACTGATCATCTCACCCGTATCAATAGACTGAATGATGTTATTAAGTAACTGTCACCAAACTGACACTGAACTCGCACATATTACATTAGAGCATTTAATGAATATTATGTAATTTAGGACTGTAGGTACTGCACAAAGTACAAGTGGTCTGTTGTAGAGAAACATCCTTAATAAATAAAAAGTTGTATTTGTATAAAGACAGAAATTGAATAAAAAAAACTGAAAAATATCATGAAATAAATATTTTTCTTAAATCTATGTGTGCAGCAATTGCCATCCCTTCATTTAATACTTTGTGCAGCCTCCTTTAGTAATGATAACAGCTGTGAATCTCCTTCTAAAATGCTTAATGAGAATACATGGTAAGTCTCATCTGCTTCTGAAAAAATACTGTAGCTTTGAAAACGTTGCCATTGGACTTTGAAAGCAGAGCACAGTCCTACTTGATCACTCATCAAAACTGTTCTTGTGTCCAGGCATTTTTAGGTTTGTCTTCTTTTTTTGGTTAAACAATATTCGCTGTTGAAATATAGGTTTGGTGTATACGCCACCGGTCCATAAATTTAGAATTCATCATTTTTGAATAACAAAACCAATTTGGTTGTGGATAAATATACACAGTCATCCTAATATAATGCTAAGATTGTTCAAAACACTTTGTTAGAAGCTGTAAAATCTATGAAGGTAGCTAAAGATACTATAATAAATAGTAAAGCTGCACAGCTACAGCAATGTATTTATATTTAAATGAATTTCAAGAATGCCTGCTTAAAAAGCAGTGACCAAGTTTGACAAATCAAGTGAAAATTTTAATACATTCATGTCAAGAAATTACTATAAATATTTAAGGTTATTTTATTATTTGATATCAATTGCATTTTTATTACAATATTTATCCGAAGGCAGCCTCATACTAGAAAGTGCAGGACTAGATATCAGACCAGAAAGTGAGTAATTGCACATATTTCTGGTCTGAGTAGTGCTGCAACAACATGACTTGTTTACAAAAATTAATTCCATCACCTCTATGAACGTACTTCAAACAAACCTATAACAAAATTCAGTTTTAAGCAAACCTAAAATAAACACATACCTCAGCATGAAAGGTACACTAGAGTGTTCCCTGACAGTAACAGTGTGAAATACTTATATATATATATATATAAATAAATTAATATATAAATATTTATATATACTAAGAATAATTAATTGTAATTACATTTTTCTGATTTTAATGTTTTCCAGTGCTTGAAATGGCAGGATTTATTTATTTTGTTTATTTATTTAAAATAATTATATGTTATACATAGAGCGGCTGAAAGGATGTGGTGTGTGAAAGTTCAGCTCCCTCCGTCCAAAAGGTCAGAGACTTTAAACAGTGGATTACACCTATAATGCTTGTGTATGAATGATGTATTACACTGAATGCTGTTCAGTACACTTTCCAACTACCCCATACAATCTGCAGTTAATAACGAGATGGTCAAAACAGTCCAGTACCAGTAACAGACTAACATCACACCTTCATCTTCTTCACAGTCAGTGCTGATTTAAAGTACTGGGTATTCAGAAATTCTGAGAAAAGTTTAAACAGACAATACTGACACTCCAAGTAAATGTATACATACCTATGACACTCAAAGGTATTTCAGTAAGTGATTTATAGATCAGAAGTTTAGTCAGTGTAAGCTTTATCACAGTGAACTACATGAGTAAATGAAGTCAGATGAAGATGTGTAACAAGGTTAAAAGGTTGTTGTGTTAGCTGGTTAAAAACAGAGTGGTGAATATGGAGTACAGCGAAAACACTGAGGAACTGCGAGTGATATTACTGATCTGAGAAAGAAGAGAAAAGCTTTTATAGTCTGCAGATACAGAACAGTGCAATATCAGGACCTCCAACGTCTCTGTCTGTGTGGACGTGCTGGATCTACAGTAGTACTTGTTTGAGATGGTTTGAGGCAGCTGGCAGGTGTGTTGTGTTTAATGTGTGAGCTGATTGATATGATTTCCTACTGAAACGTGTTAAACAGGAGGAGGAAGGAAATGGCTGAATCTTCATCACAACAAGAAGGTAAAAGTAGCAGCTTGGAAAGATCAGCACCAAGCTGTAAGTTTACATATATATACATATACACACACACACACACACACACACACAATCATCCAATAAATAAAAAAATTATCGTTAGGGGATAGACAGTAACAGTAACCTCTTGTGTCCAACCTCAGTTGATGCACAACTCGTGTTAGTGTGTTAGTGAGCTCTGGGTGGGTTGGATGGCCCTCTCTCCCAATCACTCAGCTCACCTGTCAGCTGGTGAAATAGAATTGGTGTTAATCAGTTAGTCAGTGTAATTAAAACAGTTTCTTATTTTTACAGCTGGACTGGATTGGACTGGACTGATGCACAGTGTGAAATACTATTCTGTAATCATTTGTGATTCATTGGATTCCTGTTTAAAGCATAACAAAGGATGATATTGAAGAAATACATATGTGTATTACATATTCTTTAATAAAGAAATATCTCAGCAATGCCCACTCATTCACTGAGAAGGTGGGATAACGTCTGAAGATCCACTTTAACTCCTTATTGTCAGCCTGTCAAGTGTTATCAGGTAATACATTTGGATAACGAGTTTTTAAATGTAAGTATGTGGAGGGTCCTCCACCAATATTGGCTCCTGGGAAACATATACATGTATTTGTACTTTATTTAATACTATGTGTATCTACCTTGAACACAGTGAATTGCCCCACTATTAATGATTGCAGTATCAGCTGTATTAACTGTTATGACAAGTATTAAGAAACTTTGTGCTGGTTGAAACTAGATCTACAATCTGTCATGGATATATGAAGAACAGGATCAACAATCACTGCCTCACTGGCGGCTGTGCAAGACCAGCGAAACACAACTAATACAGAACCCAAATTAATGAACTTATTGTCTTTATAGACTTCTTCAGGGCTTTTAACACTATAGATTGGGGTTGTCAACTGGTATTCTGTATACAGATCCAGCAAAACATCTGTCCAATCAGGGCTGGTGCTGATCTTTATCTCATATATTAATTTTAGCCAGTATCATTTGATCTGCTGTCATCATTCATGTACAAATCAAGCTTTGAATTTTTTTCTGGCTTTAAAAACAACATGCCAACACGTTTTACTGCCCCAACAAGCAAAGCTGTCCAGAACCAGGGCTGTGTCCAATAGTCCTACAACAGAATATTAAAATACCCATTAGATCATAAAAGTTTCTTCAAAATAAAACAAAACTGGATATGAAATTCAACCTAAGCACAGGTTGTTATAATTATGGTCCAATCTTGTAATGCAGGGACCCTATTGCAATGTTCAGGTTTTTCTTCTTGTTATTATTGTTTTTTTAAGCAGCACTTATGTATGTATATCTATGAACCGAACTGGGGACTTGATGGCAGTTTTGCAGTGAACATAAAGTATTAGTTTTACACTCTGGACTAGATGGTGCATGAAAGGTGCACATCTACTGCAGATTTTTATACTTTAAATTGAACATAGAAATAAAACTCCAACCACACAGGTCTTTACTATTCTTTAAACTAGTGGTCACATACCCTGATCCTGATGATCTACCTTCCTGCAGAGTCTAGTTCTAATTAACTAATTAACTTCATCAGAACTGCTTAATTGGCTGAATCAGATGTGAAGGCAGCGTATTCAGTGCAGCTTGTAAGTCAGTGAGTGGGTCTCCAGGTTCAGGATTAGTGACCACTAATCTAAGTAGTTCAAAGTTACTAAATAGTGGGAGAAAAATGTAGCTAACGGGGAAAACGGAAAAAAAACATGGGCCAAATTCAAGATGTCTGTGTCTACTGTTCTTAGCTATGTGACATACTTTTGTCCATTTCTGTAGTGAACAGAGTTTTATACACTGGATATGTTTACATGCATAGTTTTCTTCCAATCCGATTAAATTAATTCTGATTAAAGATTAACACTGGTGTTTATATGCTCACTCTTCTCAACAATCTGATGAAAATCTGCGTTTACATGCACACTACAAGTAATCAGATTCAAAATAACACGCATGCGTAGAGTACAGCTGGGTGTAAACGTTACCATGACAACGAGCAGCAAGCGAGTTCAGTCAGAGTGAGAGCAGCAGAAGTTACCTGAGTTTTCATTTAGCGCTCATGTTTTTAACTGCTTTAAAACGATGAAGACTCAGAAAAACATATTTCACATATTTTACTTATTAAAGAAGGGGCGAGAGGAAGACGTCACGTACTGCAACACCGTTTTTATCCATGTTAGCAAGGGGTCGAACTCCCGTGACTTCATCCATAATTTAGTAAACAGGAAAGAGGAACAATTATATCGTTCTGCTTTTTAGCTTTGTAATACGCCGATCTGAGAAACTTTCGTCTGTTTTTAATTTGCTCTATAGTTCGTGTAATGAATTAGAGTCTCAACTCTGGGGGTGCTGGCTTGGTAGGCCTCAGAAGCAGGCGGCTCCGGTAAGAGAGCAGGGCTCAGAGAGATCTTTAGTAAACAGGTCTTTAATGATTACTTCGGCAGTACATAGCATACAGCAGAGGGGGATACAGGCTCATATATGTAGGTCTGGGCATGTGTGTGTGGCTGTAAACACAAAGGAAAAGCAAAACTGCGTTTTTAACTTGTTTTCACCACTCTTCTTAAGTCTAGGAAACCAACTACAGGAGAGTATTAATCCACTAACATGATACATTCATAACCTCACTAACTACTTAAGCAATTAACTGATACGCTCTAGTCACACTGGATAAACACAAATACACAGCAGTTGTTCACGTAAACCCAAACTGCTCATTGGCATAAACATTGCTAGCACGAACGTATCCCAACAGTAGCATTTAGCGTAGTGCTAACAAATTACTTAGCTATCCCATAGTCACCATTTTAACACAGCTACAAAATATATTGCTCATTAGAGAACTAGAATCAATATTAAACTTACTTTGCTCAAATGGACGCACACCAATTAAGAATTTAAGTTAAGGTGCCACCAAACGAGACAACAGGTCTATCTCAGCTCTGCTTACTGCACAAAAAACGATAGGAAACCTGCAGAAGAAAAACTAAGCTAAGCAGTGCTGAGCATTCACTAGGTTGGAATTAGTGCCATATACTGGACATTCCACAGCTTTCTGAATAGCCTAAAGAATAGATATATGAAGACTTTCCTACATGTAAAACCAGTGTCGTTCCTTTGCTCATATACTGTATAAGAGCTGAACGTATTTAAATTTTCTGATTGGGAATGTTATCAGATTCAGGCGTTTACATGGCTATTTTTCTTCTATTAAACGGATTATTTACGGGATTATCCACCTCGTTCAATCGGATAGAAAACTGTAATCGGAATGACCTGAATCGGACTAGTCTATACAGATTGAGGTGTATACATGGACGTATTCTATTCCGATTGAGCTATTGGACGGATTATTAACGGATTATCAGGCTGCATGTGAACGTAGCTAGTGTTAGAATCCACAGAAACACGTTCATATGAGATGACGTTCACTTTCAGCTAGCGTGACGCAATAAATCCAACCTTTGTCGCTCGGTTTTTCTGCAAATCTAGATTAGAGCGGCTGGGTCAAACAGCGCCCTCTAACGTCGACATGTGGCTACTGCGGATTTTTAAGGTAAACAGAACCTGGTGAAATTCTGTCTTCCACCTTTCTCTGATATTTTAGGCTCTAGAAACTAGAAAACGGGTCACGTTTCACTCTCCTCTCCAGAATCCAGAGAACACTCTGATTCATAAGATTCCAGAACTCAGTAGCGGAAGACTATAAAGTTCTTAAAGCTTGCTGTACGGTGCCTGCATACCGTTGCTAAGCAACCATGGAACGCGGGCGAGACGTTTGATCTGTTTGTGACGTCATCGCAGCGTCAGCAGAAACGTGAGGTCAAAAAGACGTGCACGTCTCAGCTTCTGTCATTCTGTGTTTGGCGAGACGGCGAGTAGGAGGAAACGCTCACACAGGAACTTCAATCTGTACATCCTTTAGCGCTACAGTTCTTTTCAGGTTTGTTTGTTTCATGTTAGAAACTCGTCCGGTGTGTGTCTGTATGTGTGTGTTGTTCAGTGAACTTCATTCCTGACTGTAACAGTCTGTTATTGTTGTCATCTTAGTAAAAAAGTCTTCTATATAGAACCATAAACACTCAGAGAACCCTTTGCAGTTTTTTGTTTAAATGGTTCTATATAGCAACAAAAAGGGTTCTTCTGTTATTACAGAGTCAAACTTAAAAAAATAGAAGAAACATTGTTGCTGCTGTGTAGAACTGTGTACAGGACGTTCCTCTATCTGAAGAACATTTGTAAACAAAGCAAGGAGCCCTTTAATCACTGCCAGTCTTTCTGGGAGTGGTGTGTTTTTAAGTGTGTACACATACAAATGACCACACACGACCGAATGTAGTTATTATATGAGACATTATAGTCATATCTAATAAATACTGTAGTTTAGGCTATAAATCTGTTTTTATTTTTTTATGTAAAACTGAGACTCTGTTGTGAGTCCTGTCCACTTAGCATAGCTCTACTAGAGACAGCTTTTGATCAGAAATTGCTAATATTATGAAAATATGAATGGTGCCTCCAAGCAGCTACCTAAATTTGTGATTTATAGAGATCAAAACTCAGAAAACAATCTCGAGAACCTTTACACTCAGCTAGTGTGACCTGGGCTGCCTCTCTCCATGAGACTAGAATCATCTAAAACCATTCTTTTTTATTTTACTGCTTCTCAACTCACTGCAAATGATATCACACCTATAACGCTGCACCAGATCAGAGTATTAGAATTGTGGAACATATTTATTTCTTACTAAACTCTTCTTTTATTTCTTTTTCAGTCTAGTTGAACAATAGAGTGTTACAGAAATGAACTCGACTCTGCTGACACTCGTTATTGTGGTGGCGCTCATCATTTCCGGAGGCCTCGGCTGTCCTCCTGTTAAAAAGGCTGGTGTTCGACCTCAACACCACTCTTGAGGAGAGTAAACGCCTTAATACAGGATACTTCGACTGCCCGCGGCCAGAAGCAGACGTGCCCTGCTTCTATTTCAAACATGGTAAGACTGCACTCTCACTGCAGACTGCTGGAGAGGAGCTTTATGAAGAGGAGTTCTCAATAAGCTGCAGCACTTTAACCAGAATTCAAGATTTATCCAAGAATATTCTTTACCTCCCTTTTATCACTGAACAGTCCTCACTGTTTGCTTAAACAGTGGGCTAACTGAGAAATCTTGCTCTGTGAAATATCCTCTAGCTGATGCTGCCTTCACATGTTTATTATATGCTCCTATTTCTAACGTGTCAAACTGCAGATATACAGTCTTTACGTTTAACTACTTTGTAGCTGGAAATATGATGAATCAGATAGCCAGTCTGATCATGTTTTCCCCTTTACACAACTAGTATGTTAACCATCTCTCTCTCTCTCTCTCTCTCTCTCTCTCTCTCTCTCTCTCTCTCTCTCTTCATCTATAGTTTTCTCTCCCTACTTTGAGATTGAAGACATGGTCTTAGGAGGTTCTGACAGGTTCCTGGACAGGTAAGGTCTACGTTATTAAGTTTATCAGTTGTTCTACTACTTTTATAATGTGTAGGAGTGTAAAATGTCCTGTATTGTATAGATATGTTATGGAAAGTTTATTAATTGAATGAATAGGTTTAATATATTGTATTAAATATTATGTATAATTTCTGTCACATTTATGTTTTCAGTGTATTTTTAAAAGGGTTTTCTCTGATTTTCTGTCTTTGTGTGCATGTTTGTTTACTCAATAGCTACACCTTTAAAGTAGTTGGCGGGGGACCTTACTCAAGAAAGAACATCAAGTTGTACAGTGATGAGGAAATTCTTAAATTCAACAGCCTCAGTTACAGGTATGTACCTCAGATGGACATAAGGTGGCGCTTCAGATTACTGTGTTATTCCTGTACATGTTTACAGAAAGTAGAACTGTCTGTCTGTCTTTTCACATTGCTGTTACTATTTTACATCATTGTTTAAAGTCTGCAGTCCTGTGTAAAGACCCTGTTAGATATGAGACTAAATCAGTAGTTTTAGTGTAAAATATGAATGTTTGGTATTGGATAATAATTTTGTAGACAATAATAAATAGTTGTTATATATATTTATTACTGTTGCTTTCTATATTTCAGGGCGAGCTCACAGAAAAGTCTTGTGTGGATATTGGAGGACATGGCAGACCCTGTCCATCTGACTGAAGAGGGCTTTATAGTGATAGCCAACTCTTCTAACAAGATCAGGTGAGTGTGACAGTGAAAGAAGAAGAAGAAGTGTGTGACAATGTTTTCAGCTTTGTATGTGAAAGCTCCCTCTGCTTTTATTAGAACTCAACACAGTGTTTTCTGCTGGTGTACAAAACAATTAACTCATGTCTGTGTGTGTAGATGGCTGTGTCAGAGGAACTCGCCCTGTGGCGATCTGACACCTAGTGGTCTCCTGAATCCAGATTTCTTCTTCATCATTGAAGTCTCCAACAAGTATGTGCACTTGTTTTAGACTGTAATTGTTTCATTTGTACTTTGGAAATGAAATGATATCTTCACTGTATTTTGCTAAAATTTAGAAACAAGTCCATGAATTTAAAGATCTCTGTGCTTGTGTGTGTGTTCAGGGGAATTAATAACAACACAGACTGTGAGCACACTGTCAGGTTCGAGCTACATGTTCATGGATTTCCTCTAAATCCACTTCGAGCTCTGTTCTACTTGCTGGTGAGGGACTTACCAACTTTTTACACTATATAATGTGTTATCATTACTTTGCAGTGCTTTTCTAATTTTGAGGAAATGCTATTTCTGTTCTTAACGAGAGACCTTTTAATTCAGGATAAAAGTTAACCAGTAAAAACAAAACCCTCTAAGACTCTCTCTGTATTTCCAGATGACCCAAACCACCATCATCCTACTACTGGTGTGTTGTGCTGTGTATATCTGCTGTAGGCCAAGCAGAACAACAGACTACACCGATGACGATGATGATGAGGAGGAGGAGGAGGAGGATGAAGAAGAACAGCGTAACTCTAAAGCCTGGCATTATTCTAGAAATTCAAACACACACAAGCACATAACCCTTCCTTCTCACACTCTCTTTCTCTCTCTCTCTGTAGAAGATCAGAGCAGTGTTTGTGACCAGTTGGAGGCTGATGGTCGCTTAATGAAGGTTGGGCAGATGATGCGGTCCTGGATTCTGCACTTATACCGCATCATCTTCAGCATCACCCAGAGCTCCATGTGTGACTACCTCATCTCCGTGGTGGTGCTGATCGATGTAGCCTTGCTGGTGGCCCAGACCTCTCAGGGTGTCACTGAGAGGATAGGTGCGGCTCATACACTTTCCAGCACTCACTCTGTCCACTCGCATTTTGTCTATTTGTTGTGATCAATTCTAGAAGTCATGTCTGGTTACTATCAGTGACGTACATTTACCCATACGCACACTAACGTTAATATGGACATACACACATGCTTTGTATATGTGTCATGCATGGCACCTTTTGAGTGCCGAGAACAATCCTGATTCAATTCTAGCCCAAGACTCCGTATGATTAGTAACTGCCCTCAGTGCTGTTAATATCTTATTACAGTGACACTAAAACTTATTTCCTTTTGTTTTATATTGCTGTACTAGGTTGGTTCCTCTCAGCACTGGAAGCCTGTTTCCTGGCTATATATATGATGGACATTTTGCTGAAAATACTGGTGTTGGGGTATTCCTACTTCAGAAACCCCTGGAATGATTTAGGTGAGCTGACCAACCTCTGATGAAAAGAGCATGAACATGATCTGATATGGCAGCCCATTCCTGTAAACTTAAATGTCTTTGCAGGTTATTTTAAGATATCATGTGCAGACTTCCGGTATGTCAGAATGATAGAACTAATGTTTCTTATTCATTCTTCTCTCAGATTTCCTGATTGTACTTTTGAATGTGGTGGAGTTATTACTGTCACTGATGGACTCTGAGTCAGATGAGCATACGCCCTACACTGTCTTCAGGGTCCTAAAAACATTCAAAGGAGCCCGTGCAATGCGAGCGTTCCGCTGGCTAAGGATGTTCCGGTGAGAAAAACTACACATTTGTTTTTGTGATGTGAAATAATCTTTTTGAGACTTTAGGGTTTGAAAGACATGCAGACAAGCACAGTTTATGAACTGATTGACTTTGTCCCAAAGGAGCTCAAATCTCAAAACTATGGTGTTCCACATGTACTGACGTTATAGGCTCAAATTTTTTAATAGACCAATCATGCAGCAATAAAAATATAAAGATTCAACAAAATCCTATAAATAGTATAAATATGTGCAGCTTAGTCAATGAGCTGAAACATTTTGGGATGTCTTTGTTGTTACTACCTTATTTTTTATTATTAATAACTTAGTAACTTGCGGATTCTCTCTCCCTTTCTTTTAGCTTCTTTCAGACTGTCCAAAACGTGGTGAGGTCTTTTCGTTCCATGGGAGCCATCTTCGCCCTGGTGTTCGTGTATCTGTTCTTGTTCGCGGTCATATTCCGCGAGATGTTCAACAAGTCAGACCCGAAACACTTTGGGAGCATGCACATGACGATATTCACACTCTTTCAAGTCCTCACGCTGGACGACTGGTCTCTGGTCTCCATGGTCAGCAGAGACAACGGTAAAGGCTCATCTCTTACTAGCCTTCAATGTGTCACGTGAAAAAAACCAACAAGCCAGTGATTTCACTGAGAACTGTTGGGCTAAATCTCTGACCGATTTGGTTCAGTACATCTCAAACACCAAGAAGAGTCAATTAGATTATTGTGGTAAAATTCCGAGATATTGAATAGAAATATATTCAATAGACAAATATGACTAGAGGAAATTTAGGGGAGCAGTGAGGGGGCATGATGTTTAAAAAAGGTGTTCTTATGCATATGCATAGTTCAGCCTCATATAGATGCATAGTGCTGTTTAAAGGATTTAAAATAGCTGAGTTTTCACTTTTTCTACCAATTTGAATAATTTGTAGTAAACTGTGGTTTTCTGCCCATTTTCTGATTTTGATCATTTTTCTTTATGTTATCCACAACCAACAGGGGCACCTGAAATCATTTACGTCCTTGTTGCCTACATCATTGTGGAGTATTTCACCTTCCTCAAGTGAGTTACCTGAAATAACCTCACAGTTTTAAATCAGCTTTCATTTTTGGAATCACATGCACAGAACATGCTGTTCTTTAATCTTAAAGGCAGTTTGCCACTTATCTCACCACTCGGTTAACCTAAAGACCCTCAAATGAGCAGCGAAATGTCTACAAGTTCAAATCACTTGTTCTAATAGGGTTGGTTTGTCACTACTAGGCAGTGTTTAATAATGCTAATTGAATCTCTTCTTCCTAACTTTCTTTTTTTCTAGTCTCTTCATGGCCGTATTAGTGGACAACTTCCAGCTGACCATTAATACACAGAAGCCTTTAGAGATTCAACAGGCCACAGACAGCAGCGAGGGTGAAACAGAGTCCCCCGAGAAGATGAAAGGTAAGTGTGAAGCAGAACACTTATTTAGACTAAATAGCCACTATTAACCACAAGAATTCATGAAAACTTATCAAAAAACTGTTGCCAAGTAGATGCTAAATGTTACTTTAATTAGAACTAAAATGTACTTTAGTTGCTAGTTACTCTTTTTAACTGATTCTTTTGAATGGCTCCTTCTTAAATGTACTCATCCGGTATTTGTTTGAATCCCTCTCACGTTAACAGAAGCGGATATGAAGCAGTCTGAGATAGTGGAGGAGTTCTATATGGAGGCTCTCAGACATGCATTCAGTGACAGTGAACATAGCAAGAGGTGAGAGAGATCAAGAATGTCATCAAACATGTCAACACAGGATGAGTTATATATGAAATCATAACTGTATTATTTGTGTATATAGAAAGGTGGAGTTGATCACTCGCTATCTGGACTTGATGGCTGCAATAGACCATCAACAGCAGAAGTACAGATCACTAGCTTGTTTACAGAACCAGCTAGTGGAAGACTTCTTTAAGGTGAGGAGTTTTTTTCCATACACGTGCCATTACAATTACATTCCACTAACCAAAAGACTGTTACTGATATTAAACAGTATGTTAAAGTGCAGCTCTACATAAACATCATTCAACTATATATACAGAAAAAGTGCTTTAAATGACTATAAGCCTCAATGAACACATATTTAGTATCAGTAACAAAACTGTATTTGTCTGTATTGGTCATAGAGAATCACTGACACAGTTATTGTTGTTTCAGAACATAGAAGAGTGAAAGTGACCTCCGCCTGACCTCGACATCCACCAGCTGTTCCAGTATAGAGTAACATCCAAGAGGAGTCTAACTGTAGAGCCATAGTACCGCACTCTCGGACCCACACTAACAAATCAGCACTCTCTGCTCAGCACTGTAGCTTACTTTTTCAGACGGCACAGAAAGCAGTGACCCCTTCATCACTTCTATAGCACTTTCCTAATACAAAGCAGACATCGAGGGGAAGTGCACAAAAAGCAAAAGCAGAGTCTCCCTTTCGCTTCAGTTTTGTTCTAGGAACAACAAGAAGCCCTTAATTAGTGGTTCTCAGTGACCTAGTACTTTTCTGGGAGACTAACAATTCACAAATGTACTGAGTGCTACACCATGTAGAGTCTTACAAGTGAGCACCAGTACTTTAAACCCAATCTTAAACTGGTTCATCCCAGAATATGCACATTTAAAATCTGATGGAGGAGAGTCAGTACTAATTAGAGATTCTGTGCCGGACAGTAATCTGTACAGTCAGAGAGTGGGCCGGCAGTGACCCAAAGTCAGCAAGGCACAGACTTACTCAAATATAATCAGAGTAAGTAGAAAGTCAGTCCACTATTCTCTCCTGTACTCATGAGAGCTGAAAGTGTAGCTGCAGTTGATAAACAGAGCCACAGAGAGCTAAAGTCACGGGTCTGAAAGTGCGGGGGCTACAGTTCTGCAGTTGGATGTTACTGCAAAGTCCACCAGCAAGCACACATTCACCAGCAAGCACGGCTCCATCACCAGTAAAGCCAGAAAACAGAAGACAGCAGTGTTTGAAACGAGTCATGTTTATTCATTCCTGGTTCGTTTGTTAGGAGTGTTCAGTGTTCTGGTCTGATGAGTTTTGGGGAGAATGTCAATAGTGGACAGTAATATTAATGTAGTAGTGAACTCTCTCACCAGGTGAGTAAGATAAATCCATTGAAAGAGTTCAAGGGGGATTCCGGCAATTTCTCAGAATGTCTCAATAATTAAGTCATTGAGATGTAAACAGACTAATTCAGAGTGGTTTGATGAGAAGCACTTCACTGTAGAGAAACTCCCAGACTCAGATGTCTTCACAGTGAGGGTGAATGGAATCAATGGTCACCATGTCTACTAGACAAATTTAGGTCTAAACCAGCAGGGAACCTAAACGTGTCTTTATATGTAATATTGATGGTAAAATCTGAAAATAAGTGTACTATTTTGCCTTACAACAGCGTACATGTATCCTTCCACTATAAATGGATTGAAAAGAAGTTTAAAATACATTGTACGGCAAAACCTCATCTCAAAACTATCATAAAATTGCTGAGTAAGTCTGCTAAATGCTTTACATGTAAATAAAACAGACATCAGATTGAGCATTCATAGCTATTACAAGTAATAAATCTGTAAGAGGAAGTATGTACAATCATTAACCTCTTCTAACATCTGGTTCCCCTACACTCTGATTCTAAGTTGTTTGAGAACAGAGCATTTCACATCTTTTAATTATGTTAAGTGTAAATGAACTTAAAGGGCACTAGGACCTAGCAGGTGGAATACCTGCTACTATTAGAGGGGCACCTAACTAAACAGGAGGGCGGACAGCTAAGCACTAGCCACTACTTCAGTATTGTTATTATTATTATCATTATTTTCTATTTTCTTTACTTTCGTTGCAGATTTACTACTGTATTGATTTGGTTTTAATATTTGTATTTCAGTTGTTGTTATTTGGAACTTACTGCTAATCTGGAATTGGGTGTTAGTTAAGTGGTTTTAGCTGTGTCTCTATTTACTCTAGAATTACAGAATTATAACACTAATTGTAACACTGTATTTATTTATTCGTGTTAAGTTTGGTTACTGTTTTCTTCTTTTGTTGTCACCTGTTGGTGTGTGTGTTTTCCCTAATATGCTTGGGAGTCATAGCAGCTTGTTAGCTTTGTACCAATGCTAGAGACTCCATCTGATTACAGTTGATTTTATTTATTAGTTTTTTTAAGTGTCATCTAATAAAGTGTTGTTCTGTAGTACATCTGCCATCTGAGGTTCATTTATTTGAACAGGCCCTGCAGGAGGGGAAAATAAATGGTGTTGGCTTTTATCTGGCCTTTTGTGTATCTTTATATTTTCCTAGTTCTATTTTCTACATTCATATGTTGCTGTTCTGCCCTCATTAAAGAGTTCCCCTTCTTCAATTAGACAGATAACTCCCATAACACACTGGTCAGATTTGGTAGATTTATTCAAACTGACAGCATGCCAAAGGTGTAAAACTAAAGTGAAGAAACAAAATAAAAAAACACACAATCAGCATAAAATATGTAATTGCTACAATATCTAATACACATATCCAAGCATATGGCCTACAACTGGCCTAGCAAGCTACTAACTAGAAAATTCAATGAAATAGAAACACACACATCATATATTTATACAAGCAATATCCTTCAAAAATACTCACAGACGATGCTTCTACAAGAGATTTTAAAGAGGATGAGCTTGGATTCATCAGCTGCTCAATTTTTCATGCCCAAACTGGTCTGACTGAAACAAAAACTCAAGGTGACTTCCTCTAAGTGTCACATGCCCACCATGAATTCAAAGACACCACCAAGTGGCAGGAGGAGGAATTAGCACACCAATTACCCATAAAATGAACTCAGTCCAGAACAGTTGCTGTCATGCCTTAATTAAGAATGGTGTGGTCAGATGGTGGGTTTTTATAAGGGGTCTAGGGCTCACATAAGTTTTTTTGAGAATAGAGCCTTTCACATCAAACACACATGAATGACTATGTTTATGTCTTTGCCTTTTAATTATGTTGAGGTTTTTTTTCCTCACGTTCCGCTTTAAAATTGTCATCCTGATTGTTGAAGATGAAGATGAGTTCATGCTTCCTGTTGACTGTCACGGTGGTCTCAGCAGAACGGACACAGGCGCAGAGCTTTATAAAAATAAACTGTACTTTTAATAAACAAAACAAAACGGCAAACAGACAGGATACGTCAAGACATAACTCGATAACCTCAAGACATTCACAATCACCATGACAATAACACTAACGTAAACGGAGGGTAAACAAATAGAGTACATAAACAGAACTGACAAGGAAAAACCACGAGATAACCTAGACACAACAAGACATTACCTAGACAATGACCAACACACACAATGGGCAAACACCGGGTATATATACATACATGGGCTAACAAGAGGGAACAACAATGGGGAACAGGTGTGTGAGGCGGGGCAAGGGCGGAGGCGAGGAGCACGTGACAAAACAGAAACACATGGACGGAGCGTAAACAGACACATGTGGACTTGACAGGACGTAAACAGGCGAGGGACGCGAGGGACAGGGCGGAGTATGACAGTACCCCCCCTCGAAGGACGCAGCCCCAGAGGCGTGAAAATGAATACACCCCAGGAGCCCGCCTCGAGGGGGAGACCAAGAAAACAAAACAGGGACAAGATACCGGACTAGGACAGACGGACGGACAGACAGACGGACCAAGCATGCAGACGAACAAGGCAGACAGACAGACAGACAGACAAGACAGACAAGGCAGACAAGGCAGAACACCAGACTAGACAGGGCAACGGATATTGGACAAAACAGGAAACCGGACTGGAAACTGGACAAAGGACGAGAACCATGATGACAGGGGAACTGGAAAACACACAATGACTGGGACAGGGATGGACAGACTAACAGGAACGGGGACAGATAAACCTGAGGGCAAGGAGACAGGAATACAGACAATGACAGGGACTGGGACAACCACAGGAACTGGGACGAACACAAAACCAGGAACGGGGCAAGACAGGAGCTGGACGAGGAACATTAACTAATCGGGGAATAAAGTGACCAGGCACCCGGGGAACAGCGGGAGGCGGAGTCAGGAGCCGCCCGGGGGGGTGGAGTCAGGAGCCTCCCGGATCACTGTCCGGGAGGCGGAGTCAGGAGCCGCCCGGATCACTGTCCGGGAGGCGTAGTCTGCGGCGACATCCACGGAGGCCGTGGAGATGCCCTCGGAGGCCGCGGCGACGCCCTCGGAGACAACGGGAGCTCTGAGCGGCCGAGGGGTCCTAACACGGGGAAGGGGCTAGTCTCAGTGTGTGGCGTTGTTCTCAGTAACTCTGTCTTCAGTAACACTGTCTTCAGCTATCTGAGACTGTGAGGATCACACAGGGCTGACTCGGGACCGTCCCTCACCGTGGAACCGAGTGCTGCTCTGGTTCCCCTAGGACCATCCGACCAACGCAGGAGGAGCGAGTGAGTCTCTCCAGCTACACCGGCAATCCAGTATCTCCATCCAGCCTGCCTCCTGGATTAGCCGGCAGCTACCGCTGGCTCTCCTGCCACCAGCCCTTTGGACATTCTCGCTTCAGCGAGTCTTTTGAACTGTTTTTGTTGACTTTTGAACTGCTCTGTCACATTAAAAGCCCTGCACATGGATCACATGTCTCCTCTCGAGTCTGATCCCTTACAGTTATTCTCTTTTTTTATTTTCCATCCAGCACTTTCTGCTGATACTGGCTCAACAACGATGTCATTAATGTGAAAACGCCACATCTGCAGTTTGTGCTTCTCAACTTCACTGAAATTCTGTTTTTGAATATCAATGAATGTAGCCCCTGTGGCTTCATGACTTTGTTTACGTTTATCACAGAGATTGAATGACAGAACTTGCAATAAGTTGAATAAACATGCTAACAATTCACATTTCTCGTTTGTAGTTTTAAACATCACACAGAATAACAAAGTATAATGTGTCACATGAATCAGCCTGACAGTTAATATAACTTTTACAAGTAATTAATAGTTATGCCAATGTTATATTACATTGCAGGTGTTTTAAAGGTAGCAAGTTCAAAGAATAAAGATATGACTTGTATTAGCACTTCAGAATATTATGACTTGTATTACTTCAAGTGTATGACTCATACTGCACAAAGCATGGATGTAGGTATACAGTTTAGTAACTAAAACTTTATTATAAGAACTCAAGAGGTGTTTAGTTAAAATACCTGGGTAAATTTGGGTAAATACACAAATAACATACAGGGAATACATAATGTTATATACTAAATATGTGAATAATGAGCACAGTGCTAGTATTACAAGAATAATTCAAGTACACTTGTAATGTATTTTCAGTGGTTAATTGAACAGATAAATTAAATATACTTCAATTATAACGGAAGAGAGATGAAAATAACCTATAAGTGTACTCAGTACATATTTAGTGTGACTTTAGTACAGATTTAGTACAAATAAGTGCATGATTATTTCAGCACACATTAAGTATAAATATTTTTTCACACAAGGGTTATACTAGCATTTGAAAAGAATATGATTTGTATTACTCCAAGTGTGTAACAGACTGGCTGTTACAAAATTACATTCAGGTTAATAGGGCAGTATTTGGAAAGGCTGAGCTGAACTTTATTCTTCAACAGTTCTATGGCTGTATCCGTACAAGCCCATCTTACCGAATCGTGTTGTGTTCGTTTCTCGCCAGTTCCAGAGAATTCAGCTGTTCTTCCGTCACTACAGCCGACCTCACAGTGTTGAGGGAATCAAAACATTCTTCTTCAGTCTGGACAAACGGGCTGCAGGTCAAATGTCATCTGAAAGTTATCCATTTTATTAATTCATCGTTTTGTATGAGAACAAATACAAAACAACTAGCGGCTTGTGTGCGTAAAGCTTGCCCTCACTGGAAACAGGTCACTCGTTACTTGGCAACGCGTGAGCGGAGTAATGCAGTTGTGGTGTGAAAAACCGTGCTGTCATACGTACATACCTGTATATAATATATAATGTTTTATAAATCACAGAATATTAAACATATAACTGATGGTGTTGGGATTATCATCATTTGGTGCGGGATCAATAAATAATCCTGATCCACTGAAAATAAGTCCACCCCGCGATCGCTCTGTCTTTCTGCACGTCTAGACTTAAACGGATCAGTCAAACAGCGCCCTCTACCCGCGAAATATCGCTACTGCGACTTTTTAAGGTGGATCCGAAAATTTCATCAAGAACCTGATAAAATTCTGTTCAGCTGGTAATACGGTCTTCCCCTTTCAGTGTCTTATTCTCTCTTTTATTTTCCATCCAGCACGTTCTGCTGATGTTGGCTCAATAATGATGCCCATTAATGTGAAATGTGATTGAATGACAGATCTTACAATAATTTGAATAAACTTGCTAATAATTCACATCTCATCTTTTTAAACATCACACAGAATAACAAAGTATAATGTGTCACTTGAATTAGCCTGACAGTTAATATAACTTTGACAAGTGATTTGTAGTAATGCCAATGTAACCTTACACTCTAGAAAGTGTTTCATAGGTAGCAAGTTCAACGAATAAAGATATATATATATATATATCACTCATCACAAATCATGCATTTAGGTTAGTAACTAAATTTTTATTATAAGAAGTGTTCAGTTAAAATACTTTAATATCTGTGTAGCTATACTAATAACATACTGGGACTGTACAATGTTACATACTAAATATGTGAATGATGAGCGCAGTGGTAGTGTTACAAAAATACTTAAAAGTAAACTTTTATTGTATTTTCAGTGTTTAATCAAGCAGATAAAACAAATATATCTAATTTGTATCGGAAGTGTGGTGTAAATAATCTATCATAAGTGTACTCAGTGCATGTGTAACATTAGTAGTGATTTAGTACTGACTATTTCAGCACACATTAAGCATCTATTGTTTTTCCACAAGGGTTATACTAGCATTTTAAAAGAATATGACTTGTATTACTCTAACCCAGCCAATAAGGTGGACTTGGGCTAGCTTCGGTTTAGACTCGGAGAATCAGCGTTCACTCAGACTCGGCAAGAGCTATGTGGGTTGAATGTGGGCCGAATCTGGTCTGGGGGACTTTAAACTTTAAACACAACATGAGCTACCTGGATACTCTGTGGCTCTCTGAAAAGATTATTGTAGAGACAAGCCGAGGATTTTGTTTTTTCTAAGAAGTTTCCTTCCTTCTCTCTTTGTTTCTTTTGTAGTTTTCTTTTTCTTGTTGTTTTATTTGTTGATACAAATTTGTGTTGCCATTGCACAGAACAGCCTTCTAGCACACATCATATTTTGCCACATTTTCATTATCCGCTTTTAAATGCCCCAACATTGCACTCCCTTTTTCTCTCCATGCCTCACTATAGCCTGCTTTATCTCCGTGACGGCATGACCGGGAGCGGAGCGGGAAGAGCAGCGTGTGGCTGCAAGACCTGAAAGGAGAGTACTGAATGTAGAGGAGAGACACTAAAATATCTATGCCATCACGCTAGTATCGATCTAATATCAATACTAACGTTGGTATTGATAATATCGATGTTTTGGATAGACTCGCCCACCCCTATCAGAAACTGCTCCAGCTGTAACTATTTAGAAATGCGAGACGCGTGCTCTTGAGACCTCCTGGCTCCTAAACGTATTTACTGGTGTGTTTGATTTGTTTGTTTGTTTAGTCTAACTCAGTAACTTTAGGACTATTTCGTAAGCTGCTAAGCTAGCTAGCTGAATTTTACCTCACGTTTATTTATTTAGCTAGCTAGGGTCAGCTTCCAAGCTTAGCAGGCTATGATAACATGGATTGCCATGCCAACCAGCATAGAGCGCAACAGCCTGAGGTATTTGTTTTTGTATTAATTATCTATTTGACTAACTTGTTAAGAAATGTTACCCATAGCACGGTAAACTAAATCAGCCAGAAATACCTCCATAGTCCATTAGCTAGCTATGTTGTTATGTTAGCTAGTAGCTAACTTCATTTTCTTGAGGTAAAACTAAACTAGCTAGCCAGTTTGCACGTAACCTTAATGCTTGTAATATCAATCAAGTGACAGCTAGCTAGCTAACTATATTAACAGTATTAATAGATAAGTTAGTTGTACTAGGAGCCAGATCAAAACACATTTATACTAACCCCTATACTCCATACACGTCAATTTATCGGTTTATTTTTACCTCAGCTTGAAATCAACTACTTTAAACATTGACTAACAATCTAGCTAGTTAAATTTGTGTTTCAGCTAGCTCTGTAACCTGAGGTAAGATTACGTCAGCCAACATTACCTAGCTTAGAAAGGTAGTTACATTTTGTTAGGCGCATAAAATATTAATACGTGTGGTTATGATAAATAACTAGCTAACCTACATTAGCTAGAATATTCCAGTACAAAACCTTGTGTAAATATAAGTATTGCATTAAATATTTTTCCCTGCCATGTATGTATAATGTGTGAGTAATTTGGTCTTTATGCATTAAATTAGAATTGGAGTCCATGTTTGAATACTGTAACTGATAGTAAAGTCTCCTTTGAAATCCTGTGAACCTTTATTTATCATTCTTTTGTATATGACAAAGTTTCTGTTCATATCAATACCAGATATAAGTAATTAGTGGGAAGATTTAGACTTGGCAGCTGCTGTCCAGGTTTGTTTCAGTTTTCAAGTCACATAGTTCAACCAAGAAACCTTGCGGAAGTGGAAATATTCGTTCAAAGATTTTTTCCCACCCTATATATGAATGATTTGTGAGAATAATTTTGACTTCACAAATGCAGCTGGAGGACATTTTTGCTCTTGGTGTTCTATAATATGCTAAAATATATAAAATATAAAATGTGAATCATGGCTTATTCTCCGTTCAGTTTTAGCTTATGAGGTCAAATCTGTGTAGGTCAAGTCTCTTGTGGTGTTTAAATACTTTAGTTATAAGTCTTGACTTTGTCTCTGTTACTTTGCAGTCCAGACTGCAGTTCAACCTTCTCAGAAGTCTTTGGAAGTCCTGCTTTAGTGGAGAGGTCTTGCAGAGCTGTAAGTATTCCTTTCATTTTTTAAATCATCATATATTAATTACTTTTGCCTACTTTGTTGTCAGAAATGAAAGAAAAAACAAACAAAGAAAACAACAACTTAGCCTATAAGATAAAAATGTGTGACTGTCAAGTCTCCTTTGGTGTTTAAATAAATACTTTAGTTGTGAGTCTTGATTCTGCAGAGAGGTTTTAATTTAATTTTTTTTATTGCAAAAATAAATGATGCAATATATTGGATACTTTATGACTTTTGTATTGTGGTTCTGTAAGTAAAAAACAACTATTTTTATGTTTATTTAATATAATTTATAATTATTCATATTACTGGTTAAGTCTTGTGCAGCTGTTAGCTTTTAAATTACAATCTGTAACAGTTTATTTAATATGCTCCGTTCATGTGATACACGTGTCTGTGCTTTTTTTTATTTGTATTGTTAAAACTTTGCTGCCTGGTTATGGCTGGTGTTATTGTCTTGTAAGTTTTGCTAGTTGGCGTGAGGAACGTGTTATGACGTCACCAACTAATCGACCGTTAAATTAGTTGCAAACTTTTTAGTCAACTAATTTGATCAGCTGTTGCACTCCTATTCATTATAGCACAAAATTTGCTTTCTGAAACTGAATTTGCTGAATTTCTGCATAAATCATACACACAAACATGATCAAGTGTATATCAAAGTCCAACCTATGAAAAAAAGAGTAGGAATGCATTAGTACTGATAATGAGGAGTACTTTTTAAACATTTACCTGAAAACCTTTGTTCTGAAGGTGCTACACAAGCTTTCATTTAGTACAAACTAAATGAGCAGTAACAATATCAATCTGTTTTTAGTTGAAATCATCTCGAAACATTGACCTTTCAAAGATTTTCAGTGATGTTGATATACACTGAATTTGACATAGTTGTGTAAAAGCTGATGGCCATGACACACATTTGCATGTATTTCAGTCATTTACTCTTGACATACTCTTTACACAGACTACAGTAACGAGGCCAACAGTACAATATCTATAAGGGCAGTGTAACCTTTGAGTCCCATTTAGTTGGCTCCAGTGATGATTACTACATATTTATCTTTCCTTTAAGGATGTACTGCTACATGAACACAGAGCAGAATGTGTGTGTAAGCTACTGTGAAACGATTTAAGGCACTTTTCACACCAGTTGCAGAGTTATGTGCTTTGGCAAAGTTTCCATTTTACCCTATCCGTGGTGCTAACTCCAGACGGTTATGCTTCATCTAGTTTCGTGGTATCACTGTTTTGTGCCACCTGTATGTGCCAGTATCTGTGCCAACTGTAACAGAGTTAAAAATTGTTTAAAGGTTTATCATAATGTCTTAAGATCATGTATTTGATGTATTTTCCAATGAGAGGGACAAAGAGGATCGGCTCCAGTGGAGATGAAGACCAACCATACCAAAGAGCTGGATAAGGACAAAAGGCATTGAAGCCAGCTCCATTCATTGCACCACCTTTACACATCGTCACATTGAAACAATCATCAAAAGCCCCGGTTTTACATCATCCTACACCTAAAGGTGCAGCCTTTTCTGAGCCCATTACAACAGCTATAAGTGTTCCCACCAATACAACACCAGCTTTCCGTAATTCCAGATGGAGTGGAAAATCAGGACATGGAATCTAATCGTAATGACAATGACATGATGGTGGTGTGCTGCTGCAGGATGCTGCTTACAGAAAACTGTTGGCTGGATGTTTCTGGTTGCTGGGCTGTTCTCTGTCCAGCAGTGATGCTGAGGTGTTTAAAACCTACAGCAGCACTGCTGTGTCTGTGCCACTTGTACCAGCCTATCCTATATGGTAAATGGAGATTATACAATTTAAGTGTAGTGTTTGTATGTATATATTTATATATGTGTGTATGTGTGTGTGTGTGTGTGTGGGGGGGGGGGGGGGGTATGTGTATATACACATTGATTAGCATAACCTTAAAACCAACACCTTGTTTCTACAATATCTATCCTACTAGGCCACTATATAGATAATATTATTTATTTATGAAATGTATTAATTATTTGTATTTATTTATACGTTATATATAATTAGAAATTGTATTATGGAGATGGACAAGGAAGTTGTCTAATATTGTGACTTATCAGTGTGTATATACATATTCTGCACATACAATAAATGTATGTTTATTTATTATATATATTCTATTCTATATTCTCAACATTCTGTATATTGTATGTATTATATGATATCTGTGTTTCTGTGGTTTTAATGTTATGGCTGATCAGTGTGTGTTTGTTTGCTGATTATTATCTAATAAATACATGGACTACCACGAAATCACCTTTTACTCTTATACTTTTTTCATGTTGCAGCTGTTTTAATAAAAAGTCATATGATAAAAGTTTTTTATTTTCTCGGAAAATAATCCAACCTGCGATCTCTCTGTCTTTCTGCACGTCTAGATTTGAACGGCTGGGTCAAACAGCGCCCTCTAACGGTGACATATGGCTACTGCGGATTTTTAAGCTAAACAGAACCTGGTGAAATTCTGTTCAGCTGATGATGCAGCGAGACGATTGCTCTGTTTATGACGTCATCGCAGCGTCAGCAGAAACGTGAGGTCAAAAAGACGTGCACGTCTCAGCTTCTGTCATTCTGTGTTTGGCGAGACGGCGAGTAGGAGGAAACGCTCACACAGGAACTTCAATCTGTACATCCTTTAGCGCTACAGTTCTTTTCAGGTTTGTTTGTTTCATGTTAGAAACTCGTTCCGGTGTGTGTCTGTATGTGTGTGTTGTTCAGTGAACTTCATTCCTGACTGTAACAGTCTGTTATTGTTGTCATCTTAGTAAAAAAGTCTTCTATATAGAACCATAAACACTCAGAGAACCCTTTGCAGTTCTTTGTTTAAATGGTTCTGTATAGCAACAAAAAGGGTTCTTCTGTTATTACAGAGTCAAACTTAAAAATAGAAGAAACATTGTTGCTGCTGTGTAGAACTGTGTACAGGACGTTCCTCTATCTGAAGAACATTTGTAAACAAAGCAAAGAGCCCTTTAATCACTGCCAGTCTTTCTGGGAGTGGTGTGTTTTTAAGTGTGTACACATACAAATGACCACATACGACTGAATGTAGTTATTATATGAGACATTACAGTCATAACTAACAAATACTGTAGTTTAGGCTATAAATCTGTTTTTATTTTTTTATGTAAAACTGAGACTCTGTTGTAGAGTCCTGTCCGCTTAGCATAGCTCTACTAGAGACAGCTTTTGATCAGAAAGTGCTAATATTATGAAAATATGAATGGTGCCTCCAAGCAGCTACCTAAATTTGTGATTTATAGAGATCAAAACTCAGAAAACAATCTCGAGAACCTTTACACTAAGCTACTGTGACCTGGGCTGCCTCTCTCCATGAGACTAGAATCATCTAAAACCATTCTTTTTTATTTTACTGCTTCTCAACTCACTGCAAATGATATCACACCTATAACGCTGCACCAGATCAGAGTGATAGAATTGTGGAACATATTTATTTCTTACTAAACTCTTCTTTTATTTCTTTTTCAGTCTAGTTGAACAATAGAGTGTTACAGAAATGAACTCGACTCTGCTGACACTCGTTATTGTGGTGGCGCTCATCATTTCCGGAGGCCTCGGCTGTCCTCCTGTAAAAAGGCTGGTGTTCGACCTCAACACCACTCTTGAGGAGAGTAAACGCCTTAATACAGGATACTTCGACTGCCCGCGGCCAGAAGCAGACGTGCCCTGCTTCTATTTCAAACATGGTAAGACTGCACTCTCACTGCAGACTGCTGGAGAGGAGCTTTATGAAGGAGGAGTTCTCAATAAGCTGCAGCACTTTAACCAGAATTCAAGATTTATCCAAGAATATTCTTCCCATAATCTCCCTTTTATCACTGAACAGTCCTCACTGTTTGCTTAAACAGTGGGCTAACTGAGAAATCTTGCTCTGTGAAATATCCTCTAGCTGATGCTGCCTTCACATGTTTATTATATGCTCCTATTTCTAACGTGTCAAACTGCAGATATACAGTCTTTACGTTTAACTACTTTGTAGCTGGAAATATGATGAATCAGATAGCCAGTCTGATCATGTTTTCCCCTTTACACAACTAGTATGTTAACCATCTCTCTCTCTCTCTCTCTCTCTCTCTCTCTTCATCTATAGTTTTCTCTCCCTACTTTGAGATTGAAGACATGGTCTTAGGAGGTTCTGACAGGTTCCTGGACAGGTAAGGTCTACGTTATTAAGTTTATCAGTTGTTCTACTACTTTTATAATGTGTAGGAGTGTAAAATGTCCTGTATTGTATAGATATGTTATAGAAAGTTTATTAATTGAATGAATAGGTTTAATATATTGTATTAAATATTATGTATAATTTCTGTCACATTTATGTTTTCAGTGTATTTTTAAAAGGGTCTTCTCTGATTTTCTGTCTTTGTGTGCATGTTTGTTTACTCAATAGCTACACCTTTAAAGTAGTTGGCGGGGGACCTTACTCAAGAAAGAACATCAAGTTGTACAGTGATGAGGAAATTCTTAAATTCAACAGCCTCAGTTACAGGTATGTACCTCAGATGGACATAAGGTGGCGCTTCAGATTACTGTGTTATTCCTGTACATGTTTACAGAAAGTAGAACTGTCTGTCTGTCTTTTCACATTGCTGTTACTATTTTACATCATTGTTTAAAGTCTGCAGTCCTGTGTAAAGACCCTGTTAGATATGAGACTAAATCAGTAGTTTTAGTGTAAAATATGAATGTTTGGTATTGGATAAAAATTTTGTAGACAATAATAAATAGTTGTTATATATATTTATTACTATTGCTTTCTATATTTCAGGGCGAGCTCACAGAAAAGTCTTGTGTGGATATTGGAGGACATGGCAGACCCTGTCCATCTGACTGAAGAGGGCTTTATAGTGATGGCCAACTCTTCTAACAAGATCAGGTGAGTGTGACAGTGAAAGAAGAAGAAGAAGTGTGTGACAATGTTTTCAGCTTTGTATGTGAAAGCTCCCTCTACTTTTATTGGAACTCAACACAGTGTTTTCTGCTGGTGTACAAAACAATTAACTCATGTCTGTGTGTGTAGATGGCTGTGTCAGAGGAACTCGCCCTGTGGCGATCTGACACCTAGTGGTCTCCTGAATCCAGATTTCTTCTTCATCATTGAAGTCTCCAACAAGTATGTGCACTTGTTTTAGACTGTAATTGTTTCATTTGTACTTTGGAAATGAAATGATATCTTCACTGTATTTTGCTAAAATTTAGAAACAAGTCCATGAATTTAAAGATCTCTGTGCTTGTGTGTGTGTTCAGGGGAATTAATAACAACACAGACTGTGAGCACACTGTCAGGTTCGAGCTACATGTTCATGGATTTCCTCTAAATCCACTTCGAGCTCTGTTCTACTTGCTGGTGAGGGACTTACCAACTTTTTACACTATATAATGTGTTATCATTACTTTGCAGTGCTTTTCTAATTTTGAGGAAATGCTATTTCTGTTCTTAACGAGAGACGTTTTAATTCAGGATAAAAGTTAACCAGTAAAAACAAATCCCTTTAAGACTCTCTCTGTATTTCCAGATGACCCAAACCACCATCATCCTACTACTGGTGTGTTGTGCTGTGTATATCTGCTGTAGGCCAAGCAGAACAACAGACTACACCGATGACGATGATGATGATGAGGAGGAGGAGGATGAAGAAGAACAGCGTAACTCTAAAGCCTGGCATTATTCTAGAAATTCAAACACACACAAGCACATAACCCTTCCTTCTCACACTCTCTTTCTCTCTCTCTCTGTAGAAGATCAGAGCAGTGTTTGTGACCAGTTGGAGGCTGATGGTCGCTTAATGAAGGTTGGGCAGATGATGCGGTCCTGGATTCTGCACTTATACCGCATCATCTTCAGCATCACCCAGAGCTCCATGTGTGACTACCTCATCTCCGTGGTGGTGCTGATCGATGTAGCCTTGCTGGTGGCCCAGACCTCTCAGGGTGTCACTGAGAGGATAGGTGCGGCTCCTACACTTTCCAGCACTCACTCTGTCCACTCGCATTTTGTCTATTTGTTGTGATCAATTCTAGAAGTCATGTCTGGTTACTATCAGTGACGTACATTTACCCATACGCACACTAACGTTAATATGGACATACACACATGCTTTGTATATGTGTCATGCATGGCACCTTTTGAGTGCCGAGAACAATCCTGATTCAATTCTAGCCCAAGACTCCGTATGACTAGTAACTGCCCTCAGTGCTGTTAATATCTTATTACAGTGACACTAAAACTTATTTCCTTTTGTTTTATATTGCTGTACTAGGTTGGTTCCTCTCAGCACTGGAAGCCTGTTTCCTGGCTATATATATGATGGACATTTTGCTGAAAATACTGGTGTTGGGGTATTCCTACTTCAGAAACCCCTGGAATGATTTAGGTGAGCTGACCAACCTCTGATGAGAAGAGCATGAACATGACCTGATATGGCAGCCCATTCCTGTAAACTTAAATGTCTTTGCAGGTTATTTTAAGATATCATGTGCAGACTTCCGGTATGTCAGAATGATAGAACTAATGTTTCTTATTCATTCTTCTCTCAGATTTCCTGATTGTACTTTTGAATGTGGTGGAGTTATTACTGTCACTGATGGACTCTGAGTCAGATGAGCATACGCCCTACACTGTCTTCAGGGTCCTAAAAACATTCAAAGGAGCCCGTGCAATGCGAGCGTTCCGCTGGCTAAGGATGTTCCGGTGAGAAAAACTACACATTTGTTTTTGTGATGTGAAATAATCTTTTTGAGACTTTAGGGTTTGAAAGACATGCAGACAAGCACAGTTTATGAACTGATTGACTTTGTCCCAAAGGAGCTCAAATCTCAAAACTATGGTGTTCCACATGTACTGACGTTATAGGCTCAAATTTTTTAATAGACCAATCATGCAGCAATAAAAATATAAAGATTCAACAAAATCCTATAAATAGTATAAATATGTGCAGCTTAGTCAATGAGCTGAAACATTTTGGGATGTCTTTGTTGTTACTACCTTATTTTTTATTATTAATAACTTATTAACTTGCAGACTCGCTCTCCCTTTCTTTTAGCTTCTTTCAGACTGTCCAAAACGTGGTGAGGTCTTTTCGTTCCATGGGAGCCATCTTCGCCCTGGTGTTCGTGTATCTGTTCTTGTTCGCGGTCATATTCCGCGAGATGTTCAACAAGTCAGACCCGAAACACTTTGGGAGCATGCACATGACGATATTCACACTCTTTCAAGTCCTCACGCTGGACGACTGGTCTCTGGTCTCCATGGTCAGCAGAGACAACGGTAAGGGCTCATCTCTTACTAGCTTTCAATGTGTAACGTGAAAAAAACCAACAAGCCAGTTATTTCACTGAGAACTGTTGGGCTTAATCTCTGACCGATTTGGTTCAGTACATCTCAAACACCAAGAAGGGTCAATTAGATTATTGTGGTAAAATTCCGAGATATTGAATAGAAATATATTCAATAGACAAATATGACTAGAGGAAATTTAGGGGAGCAGTGAGGGGGCATGATGTTTAAAAAAGGTGTTCTTATGCATATGCATAGTTCAGCCTCATATAGATGCATAGTGCTGTTTAAAGGATTTAAAGGAGCTGAGTTTTCACTTTTTCTACCAATTTGAATAATTTGTAGTAAACTGTGGTTTTCTGCCCATTTTCTGATTTTGATCATTTTTCTTTATGTTATCCACAACCAACAGGGGCACCTGAAATCATTTACGTCCTTGTTGCCTACATCATTGTGGAGTATTTCACCTTCCTCAAGTGAGTTACCTGAAATAACCTCACAGTTTTAAATCAGCTTTCATTTTTGGAATCACATGCACAGAACATGCTGTTCTTTTATCTTAAAGGCAGTTTGCCACTTACCTCACCACTCGGTTAACCTAAAGACCCTCAAATGAGCAGCGAAATGTCTACAAGTTCAAATCACTTGTTCTAATAGGGTTGGTTTGTCACTACTAGGCAGTGTTTAATAATGCTAATTGAATCTCTTCTTCCTAACTTTCTTTTTTTCTAGTCTCTTCATGGCCGTATTAGTGGACAACTTCCAGCTGACCATTAATACACAGAAGCCTTTAGAGATTCAACAGGCCACAGACAGCAGCGAGGGTGAAACAGAGTCCCCCGAGAAGATGAAAGGTAAGTGTGAAGCAGAACACTTATTTAGACTAAATAGCCACTATTAACCACAAGAATTCATGAAAACTTATCAAAAAACTGTTGCCAAGTAGATGCTAAATGTTACTTTAAATAGAACTAAAATGTACTTTAGTTGCTAGTTACTCTTTTTAACTGATTCTTTTAAATGGCTACTTCTTAAATGTACTCATCCGGTATTTGTTTGAATCCCTCTCACGTTAACAGAAGCGGATATGAAGCAGTCTGAGATAGTGGAGGAGTTCTATATGGAGGCTCTCAGACATGCATTCAGTGACAGTGAACATAGCAAGAGGTGAGAGAGATCAAGAATGTCATCAAACATGTCAACACAGGATGAGTTATATATGGGATCATAACTGTATTATTTGTGTATATAGAAAGGTGGAGTTGATCACTCGCTATCTGGACTTGATGGCTGCAATAGACCATCAACAGCAGAAGTACAGATCACTAGCTTGTTTACAGAACCAGCTAGTGGAAGACTTCTTTAAGGTGAGGAGTTTATCCATACACCTGCCATTACAATTACATTCCACTAACCAAAAGACTGTTACTGATATTAAACAGTATGTTAAAGTGCAGCTCTACATAAACATCATTCAACTATATATACAGAAAAAGTGCTTTAAATGACTATAAGCCTCAATGAACACATATTTAGTATCAGTAACAAAACTGTATTTGTCTGTATTGGTCATAGAGAATCACTGACACAGTTATTGTTGTTTCAGAACATAGAAGAGTGAAAGTGACCTCCGCCTGACCTCGACATCCACCAGCTGTTCCAGTATAGAGTAACATCCAAGAGGAGTCTTAACTGTAGAGCCATAGTACCGCACTCTCGGACCCACACTAACAAACCAACACTCTCTGCTCAGCACTCTGAGGATATGATCTTACATTGTTGTTGAGGGGCTACCTTAGATACTGTAGCTTACTTTTTCAGACGGCACAGAAAGCAGTGACCCCTTCATCACATCTATAGCACTTTCCTAATACAAAGCAGACATCGAGGGGAAGTGCACAAAAAGCAAAAGCAGAGTCTCCCTTTCGCTTCAGTTTTGTTCTACGAACAACAAGAAGCCCTTAATTAGTGGTCCTCAGTGACCTAGTACTTTTCTGGGAGACTAACAATTCACAAATGTACTGAGTGCTACACCATGTAGAGTCTTACAAGTGAGCACCAGTACTTTAAACCCAATCTTAAACTGGTTCATCCCAGAATATGCACATTGAAAATCTGATGGAGGAGAGTCAGTACTAATTAGAGATTCTGTGCCGGACAGTAATCTGTACGGTCAGAGAGTGGGCCGGCAGTGACCCAATGTCAGCAAGGCACAGACTTACTCAAATATAATCAGAGTAAGTAGAAAGTCAGTCCACTATTCTCTCCTGTACTCATGAGAGCTGAAAGTGTAGCTGCAGTTGATAAACAGAGCCACAGAGAGCTAAAGTCACGGGTCTGAAAGTGCGGGGGCTACAGTTCTGCAGTTGGATGTTACTGCAAAGTCCACCAGCAAGCACACATTCACCAGCAAGCACGGCTCCATCACCAGTAAAGCCAGAAAACAGAAGACAGCAGTGTTTGAAACGAGTCATGTTTATTCATTCCTGGTTCGTTTGTTAGGAGTGTTCAGTGTTCTGGTCTGATGAGTTTTGGGGAGAATGTCAATAGTGGACAGTAATATTAATGTAGTAGTGAACTCTCTCACCAGGTGAGTAAGATAAATCCATTGAAAGAGTTCAAGGGGGATTCCGGCAATTTCTCAGAATGTCTCAATAATTAAGTCATTGAGATGTAAACAGACTAATTCAGAGTGGTTTGATGAGAAGCACTTCACTGTAGAGAAACTCCCAGACTCAGATGTCTTCACAGTGAGGGTGAATGGAATCAATGGTCACCATGTCTACTAGACAAATTTAGGTCTAAACCAGCAGGGAACCTAAACGTGTCTTTATATGTAATATTGATGGTAAAATCTGAAAATAAGTGTACTATTTTGCCTTACAACAGCGTACATGTATCCTTCCACTATAAATGGATTGAAAAGAAGTTTAAAATACATTGTACGGCAAAACCTCATCTCAAAACTATCATAAAATTGCTGAGTAAGTCTGCTAAATGCTTTACATGTAAATAAAACAGACATCAGATTGAGCATTCATAGCTATTACAAGTAATAAATCTGTAAGAGGAAGTATGTACAATCATTAACCTCTTCTAACATCTGGTTCCCCTACACTCTGATTCTAAGTTGTTTGAGAACAGAGCATTTCACATCTTTTAATTATGTTAAGTGTAAATGAACTTAAAGGGCACTAGGACCTAGCAGGTGGAATACCTGCTACTATTAGAGGGGCACCTAACTAAACAGGAGGGCGGACAGCTAAGCACTAGCCACTACTTCAGTATTGTTATTATTATTATCATTATTTTCTATTTTCTTTACTTTCGTTGCAGATTTACTACTGTATTGATTTGGTTTTAATATTTGTATTTCAGTTGTTGTTATTTGGAACTTACTGCTAATCTGGAATTGGGTGTTAGTTAAGTGGTTTTAGCTGTGTCTCTGTGTACTCTAGAATTACAGAATTATAACACTAATTGTAACACTGTATTTATTTATTCGTGTTAAGTTTGGTTACTGTTTTCTTCTTTTGTTGTCACCTGTTGGTGTGTGTGTTTTCCCTAATATGCTTGGGAGTCATAGCAGCTTGTTAGCTTTGTACCAATGCTAGAGACTCCATCTGATTACAGTTGATTTTATTTATTAGTTTTTTTAAGTGTCATCTAATAAAGTGTTGTTCTGTAGTACATCTGCCATCTGAGGTTCATTTATTTGAACAGGCCCTGCAGGAGGGGAAAATAAATGGTGTTGGCTTTTATCTGGCCTTTTGTGTATCTTTATATTTTCCTAGTTCTATTTTCTACATTCATATGTTGCTGTTCTGCCCTCATTAAAGAGTTCCCCTTCTTCAATTAGACAGATAACTCCCATAACACACTGGTCAGATTTGGTAGATTTATTCAAACTGACAGCATGCCAAAGGTGTAAAACTAAAGTGAAGAAACAAAATAAAAAAACACACAATCAGCATAAAATATGTAATTGCTACAATATCTAATACACATATCCAAGCATACGGCCTACAACTAGCCTAGCAAGCTACTAACTAGAAAATTCAATGAAATAGAAACACACACATCATATATTTATACAAGCAATATCCTTCAAAAATACTCACAGACGATGCTTCTACAAGAGATTTTAAAGAGGATGAGCTTGGATTCATCAGCTGCTCAATTTTTCATGCCCAAACTGGTCTGACTGAAACAAAAACTCAAGGTGACTCCTCTAAGTGTCACATGCCCACCATGAATTCAAAGACACTACCAAGTGGCAGGAGGAGGAATTAGCACACCAATTACCCATAAAATGAACTCAGTCCAGAACAGTTGCTGTCATGCCTTAATTAAGAATGGTGTGGTCAGATGGTGGGTTTTTATAAGGGGTCTAGGGCTCACATAAGTTTTTTTGAGAATAGAGCCTTTCACATCAAACACACATGAATGACTATGTTTATGTCTTCGCCTTTTAATTATGTTGAGGTTTTTTTTCCTCACGTTCCGCTTTAAAATTGTCATCCTGATTGTTGAAGATGAAGATGAGTTCATGCTTCCTGTTGACTGTCACGGTGGTCTCAGCAGAACGGACACAGGCGCAGAGCTTTATAAAAATAAACTGTACTTTTAATAAACAAAACAAAACGGCAAACAGACAGGATACGTCAAGACATAACTCGATAACCTCAAGACATTCACAATCACCATGACAATAACACTAACGTAAACGGAGGGTAAACAAATAGAGTACATAAACAGAACTGACAAGGAAAAACCACGAGATAACCTAGACACAACAAGACATTACCTAGACAATGACCAACACACACAATGGGCAAACACCGGGTATATATACATACATGGGCTAACAAGAGGGAACAACAATGGGGAACAGGTGTGTGAGGCGGGGCAAGGGCGGAGGCGAGGAGCACGTGACAAAACAGAAACACATGGACGGAGCGTAAACAGACACATGTGACTTGACAGGACGTAAACAGGCGAGGGACGCGAGGGACAGGGCGGAGTATGACAGTACCCCCCCTCGAAGGACGCAGCCCCAGAGGCGTGAAAATGAATACACCCCAGGAGCCCGCCTCGAGGGGGAGACCAAGAAAACAAAACAGGGACAAGATACCGGACTAGGACAGACGGACGGACAGACAGACGGACCAAGCATGCAGACGAACAAGGCAGACAGACAGACAGACAAGACAGACAAGGCAGACAAGGCAGAACACCAGACTAGACAGGGCAACGGATATTGGACAAAACAGGAAACCGGACTGGAAACTGGACAAAGGACGAGAACCATGATGACAGGGGAACTGGAAAACACACAATGACTGGGACAGGGATGGACAGACTAACAGGAACGGGGACAGATAAACCTGAGGGCAAGGAGACAGGAATACAGACAATGACAGGGACTGGGACAACCACAGGAACTGGGACGAACACAAAACCAGGAACGGGGCAAGACAGGAGCTGGACGAGGAACATTAACTAATCGGGGAATAAAGTGACCAGGCACCCGGGGAACAGCGGGAGGCGGAGTCAGGAGCCGCCCGGGGGGGTGGAGTCAGGAGCCTCCCGGATCACTGTCCGGGAGGCGGAGTCAGGAGCCGCCCGGATCACTGTCCGGGAGGCGTAGTCTGCGGCGACATCCACGGAGGCCGTGGAGATGCCCTCGGAGGCCGCGGCGACGCCCTCGGAGGACAACGGGAGCTCTGAGCGGCCGAGGGGTCCTAACACGGGGAAGGGGCTAGTCTCAGTGTGTGGCGTTGTTCTCAGTAACTCTGTCTTCAGTAACACTGTCTTCAGCTATCTGAGACTGTGAGGATCACACAGGGCTGACTCGGGACCGTCCCTCACCGTGGAACCGAGTGCTGCTCTGGTTCCCCCTAGGACCATCCGACCAACGCAGGAGGAGCGAGTGAGTCTCTCCAGCTACACCGGCAATCCAGTATCTCCATCCAGCCTGCCTCCTGGATTAGCCGGCAGCTACCGCTGGCTCTCCTGCCACCAGCCCTTTGGACATTCTCGCTTCAGCGAGTCTTTTGAACTGTTTTTGTTGACTTTTGAACTGCTCTGTCACATTAAAAGCCCTGCACATGGATCACATGTCTCCTCTCGAGTCTGATCCCTTACAGTTATTCTCTTTTTTTATTTTCCATCCAGCACTTTCTGCTGATACTGGCTCAACAACGATGTCATTAATGTGAAAACGCCACATCTGCAGTTTGTGCTTCTCAACTTCACTGAAATTCTGTTTTTTGAATATCAATGAATGTAGCCCCTGTGGCTTCATGACTTTGTTTACGTTTATCACAGAGATTGAATGACAGAACTTGCAATAAGTTGAATAAACATGCTAACAATTCACATTTCTCGTTTGTAGTTTTAAACATCACACAGAATAACAAAGTATAATGTGTCACATGAATCAGCCTGACAGTTAATATAACTTTGACAAGTAATTTATAGTTATGCCAATGTTATATTACATTGCAGGTGTTTTAAAGGTAGCAAGTTCAAAGAATAAAGATATGACTTGTATTAGCACTTCAGAATATTATGACTTGTATTACTTCAAGTGTATGACTCATACTGCACAAAGCATGGATGTAGGTATACAGTTTAGTAACTAAAACTTTATTATAAGAACTCAAGAGGTGTTTAGTTAAAATACCTGAAAATTTGGGTAAATACACAAATAACATACAGGGAATACATAATGTTATATACTAAATATGTGAATAATGAGCACAGTGCTAGTATTACAAGAATAATTCAAGTACACTTGTAATGTATTTTCAGTGGTTAATTGAACAGATAAATTAATTATACTTTAATAATAACGGAAGAGAGATGAAAATTACCTATAAGTGTACTCAGTACATATTTAGTGTGACTTTAGTACAGATTTAGTACAAATAAGTGCATGATTATTTCAGCACACATTGAGTATAAATATTTTTTCACACAAGGGTTATACTAGCATTTGAAAAGAATATGATTTGTATTACTCCAAGTGTGTAACAGACTGGCTGTTACAAAATTACATTCAGGTTAATAGGGCAGTATTTGGAAAGGCTGAGCTGAACTTTATTCTTCAACAGTTCTATGGCTGTATCCGTACAAGCCCATCTTGCCGAATCGTGTTGTGTTCGTTTCTCGCCAGTTCCAGAGAATTCAGCTGTTCTTCCGTCACTACAGCCGACCTCACAGTGTTGAGGGGAATCAAAACATTCTTCTTCAGTCTGGACAAACGGGCTGCAGGTCAAATGTCATCTGAAAGTTATCCATTTTATTAATTCATCGTTTTGTATGAGAACAAATACAAAACAACTAGCGGCTTGTGTGCGTAAAGCTTGCCCTCACTGGAAACAGGTCACTCGTTACTTGGCAACGCGTGAGCGGAGTAATGCAGTTGTGGTGTGAAAAACCGTGCTGTCATACGTACATACCTGTATATAATATATAATGTTTTATAAATCACAGAATATTAAACATATAACTGATGGTGTTGGGATTATCATCATTTGGTGCGGGATCAATAAATAATCCTGATCCACTGAAAATAAGTCCACCCCGCGATCGCTCTGTCTTTCTGCACGTCTAGACTTAAACGGATCAGTCAAACAGCGCCCTCTACCCGCGAAATATCGCTACTGCGACTTTTTAAGGTGGATCCGAAAAATTCATCAAGAACCTGATAAAATTCTGTTCAGCTGGTAATACGGTCTTCCCCTTTCAGTGTCTTATTCTCTCTTTTATTTTCCATCCAGCACGTTCTGCTGATGTTGGCTCAATAATAATGCCCATTAATGTGAAATGTGATTGAATGACAGATCTTACAATGTTTCAAAGTATAATGTGTCACTTGAATCAGCCTGACAGTTAATATAAATTTGACAAAGTGATTTATAGTAATGCCAATGTAACCTTACACTCTAGAAAGTGTTTCATAGGTAGCAAGTTCAACAAATAAAGATATATATATATATATATCACTCATCACAAATCATGCATTTAGGTTAGTAACTAAATTTTTATTATAAGAAGTGTTTAGTTAAAATACTTTAATATCTGTGTAGCTATACTAATAACATACTGGGACTGTACAATGTTACATACTAAATATGTGAATGATGAGCGCAGTGGTAGTGTTACAAAAATACTTAAAAGTAAACTTTTATTCTATTTTCAGTGTTTAATCAAGCAGATCAAACAAATATATCTAATTTGTATTGGAAGTGTGGTGTAAATAATCTATCATAAGTGTACTCAGTGCATGTGTAACATTAGTAGTGATTTAGTACTGACTATTTCAGCACACATTAAGCATCTATTGTTTTTCCACAAGGGTTATACTAGCATTTTAAAAGAATATGACTTGTATTACTCTAACCCAGCCAATAAGGTGGTCTTGGGCTAGCTTCGGTTTAGACTCGGAGAATCAGCGTTCACTCAGACTCGGCAAGAGCTATGTGGGTTGAATGTGGGCCGAATCTGGTCTGGGGGGCTTTAAACTTTAAACACAACATGAGCTACCTGGATACTCTGTGGCTCTCTGAAAAAATTATTGTAGAGACAAGCCGAGGATTTTGGTTTTTCTAAGAAGTTTCCTTCCTTCTCTCTTTGTTTCTTTTGTAGTTTTCTTTTTCTTGTTGTTTTATTTGTTGATACAAATTTGTGTTGCCATTGCACAGAACAGCCTTCTAGCACACATCATATTTTGCCACATTTTCATTATCCGCTTTTAAATGCCCCAACATTGCACTCCCTTTTTCTCTCCATGCCTCACTATAGCCTGCTTTATCTCCGTGACGGCATGACCGGGAGCGGAGCGGGAAGAGCAGCGCGTGGCTACAAGACCTGAAAGGAGAGTACTGAATGTAGAGGAGAGACACTAAAATATCTATCCCATCACGCTAGTATCGATCTAATATCAATACTAACGTTGGTATTGATAATATCGATGTTTTGGATAGACTCGCCCACCCCTATCAGAAACTGCTCCAGCTGTAACTATTTAGAAATGCGAGACGCGTGCTCTTGAGACCTCCTGGCTCCTAAACGTATTTACTGGTGTGTTTGATTTGTTTGTTTGTTTAGTCTAACTCAGTAACTTTAGGACTATTTCGTAAGCTGCTAAGCTAGCTAGCTGAATTTTACCTCACGTTTATTTATTTAGCTAGCTAGGGTCAGCTTCCAAGCTTAGCAGGCTATGATAGCATGGATTGCCATGCCAACCAGCATAGAGCGCAACAGCCTGAGGTATTTGTTTTTGTATTAATTATCTATTTGACTAACTTGTTAAGAAATGTTACCCATAGCACGGTAAACTAAATCAGCTAGAAATACCTCCATAGTCCATTAGCTAGCTACGTTGTTATGTTAGCTAGTAGCTAACCTCATTTTCTTGAGGTAAAACTAAACTAGCTAGCCAGTTTGCACGTAACCTTAATGCTTGTTATATCAATCAAGTGACAGCTAGCTAGCTAACTATATTAACAGTATTAATAGATAAGTTAGTTGTACTAGGAGCCAGATCAAACACATTTATAGTAACCCCTATACTCCATACACGTCAATTTATCGGTTTATTTTTACCTCAGCTTGAAATCAACTACTTTAAACATTGACTAACAATCTAGCTAGTTAAATTTGTGTTTCAGCTAGCTCTGTAACCTGAGGTAAGATTACGTCAGCCAACATTACCTAGCTTAGAAAGGTAGTTACATTTTGTTAGGCGCATAAAATATTAATACGTGTGGTTATGATAAATAACTAGCTAACCTACATTAGCTAGAATATTCCAGTACAAAACCTTGTGTAAATATAAGTATTGCATTAAATATTTTTCCCTGCCATGTATGTATAATGTGTGAGTAATTTGGTCTTTATGCATTAAATTAGAATTGGAGTCCATGTTTGAATACTGTAACTGATAGTAAAGTCTCCTTTGAAATCCTGTGAACCTTTATTTATCATTCTTTTGTATATGACAAAGTTTCTGTTCATATCAATACCAGATATAAGTAATTAGTGGGAAGATTTAGACTTGGCAGCTGCTGTCCAGGTTTGTTTCAGTTTTCAAGTCACATAGTTCAACCAAGAAACCTTGCGGAAGTGGAAATATTCGTTCAAAGATTTTTTCCCACCCTATATATGAATGATTTGTGAGAATAATTTTGACTTCACAAATGCAGCTGGAGGACATTTTTGCTCTTGGTGTTCTATAATATGCTAAAATATATAAAATATAAAATGTGAATCATGGCTTATTCTCCGTTCAGTTTTAGCTTATGAGGTCAAATCTGTGTAGGTCAAGTCTCTTGTGGTGTTTAAATACTTTAGTTATAAGTCTTGACTTTGTCTCTGTTACTTTGCAGTCCAGACTGCAGTTCAACCTTCTCAGAAGTCTTTGGAAGTCCTGCTTTAGTGGAGAGGTCTTGCAGAGCTGTAAGTATTCCTTTCATTTTTTAAATCATCATATATTAATTACTTTTGCCTACTTTGTTGTCAGAAATGAAAGAAAAAACAAACAAAGAAAACAACAACTTAGCCTATAAGATAAAAATGTGTGACTGTCAAGTCTCCTTTGGTGTTTAAATAAATACTTTTAGTTGTGAGTCTTGATTCTGCAGAGAGGTTTTAATTTAATTTTTTTTATTGCAAAAATAAATGATGCAATATATTGGATACTTTATGACTTTTGTATTGTGGTTCTGTAAGTAAAAAACAACTATTTTTATGTTTATTTAATATAATTTATAATTATTCATATTACTGGTTAAGTCTTGTGCAGCTGTTAGCTTTTAAATTACAATCTGTAACAGTTTATTTAATATGCTCCGTTCATGTGATACACGTGTCTGTGCTTTTTTTTTATTTGTATTGTTAAAACTTTGCTGCCTGGTTATGGCTGGTGTTATTGTCTTGTAAGTTTTGCTAGTTGGCGTGAGGAACGTGTTATGACGTCACCAACTAATCGACCGTTAAATTAGTTGCAAACTTTTTAGTCAACTAATTTGATCAGCTGTTGCACTCCTATTCATTATAGCACAAAATTTGCTTTCTGAAACTGAATTTGCTGAATTTCTGCATAAATCATACACACAAACATGATCAAGTGTATATCAAAGTCCAACCTATGAAAAAAAGAGTAGGAATGCATTAGTACTGATAATGAGGAGTACTTTTTAAACATTTACCTGAAAACCTTTGTTCTGAAGGTGCTACACAAGCTTTCATTTAGTACAAACTAAATGAGCAGTAACAATATCAATCTGTTTTTAGTTGAAATCATCTCGAAACATTGACCTTTCAAAGATTTTCAGTGATGTTGATATACACTGAATTTGACATAGTTGTGTAAAAGCTGATGGCCATGACACACATTTGCATGTATTTCAGTCATTTACTCTTGACATACTCTTTACACAGACTACAGTAACGAGGCCAACAGTACAATATCTATAAGGGCAGTGTAACCTTTGAGTCCCATTTAGTTGGCTCCAGTGATGATTACTACATATTTATCTTTCCTTTAAGGATGTACTGCTACATGAACACAGAGCAGAATGTGTGTGTAAGCTACTGTGAAACGATTTAAGGCACTTTTCACACCAGTTGCAGAGTTATGTGCTTTGGCAAAGTTTCCATTTTACCCTATCCGTGGTGCTAACTCCAGACGGTTATGCTTCATCTAGTTTCGTGGTATCACTGTTTTGTGCCACCTGTATGTGCCAGTATCTGTGCCAACTGTAACAGAGTTAAAAATTGTTTAAAGGTTTATCATAATGTCTTAAGATCATGTATTTGATGTATTTTCCAATGAGAGGGACAAAGAGGATCGGCTCCAGTGGAGATGAAGACCAACCATACCAAAGAGCTGGATAAGGACAAAAGGCATTGAAGCCAGCTCCATTCATTGCACCACCTTTACACATCGTCACATTGAAAACAATCATCAAAAGCCCCGGTTTTACATCATCCTACACCTAAAGGTGCAGCCTTTTCTGAGCCCATTACAACAGCTATAAGTGTTCCCACCAATACAACACCAGCTTTCCGTAATTCCAGATGGAGTGGAAAATCAGGACATGGAATCTAATCGTAATGACAATGACATGATGGTGGTGTGCTGCTGCAGGATGCTGCTTACAGAAAACTGTTGGCTGGATGTTTCTGGTTGCTGGGCTGTTCTCTGTCCAGCAGTGATGCTGAGGTGTTTAAAACCTACAGCAGCACTGCTGTGTCTGTGCCACTTGTACCAGCCTATCCTATATGGTAAATGGAGATTATACAATTTAAGTGTAGTGTTTGTATGTATATATTTATATATGTGTGTATGTGTGTGTGTGTGTGTGTGGGGGGGGGGGGGATGTGTATATACACATTGATTTGCATAACCTTAAAACCAACACCTTGTTTCTATAATATCTATCCTACTAGGCCACTATATAGATAATATTATTTATTCATGAAATGTATTAATTAATTTTAATTATTTATACATGATATATAATTAGAATTTTTATTATGGAGATGGACAAGGAAGTTGTCTTAATATTATGACTTATCAGTGTGTGTATACATATTCTGCACATACAATAAATGTATGTTTATTTATTATATATATTCTATATTCTCAACATTCTGTATATTGTATGTATTATATGATATCTGTGTTTCTGTGGTTTTAATGTTATGGCTGATCAGTGTGTGTTTGTTTGCTGATTATTATCTAATAAATACATGGACTACCACGAAATCACCTTTTACTCTTATACTTTTTTCATGTTGCAGCTGTTTTAATAAAAAGTCATATGATAAAAGTTTTTTATTTTCTCGGAAAATAATCCAACCTGCGATCTCTCTGTCTTTCTGCACGTCTAGATTTGAACGGCTGGGTCAAACAGCGCCCTCTAACGGTGACATATGGCTACTGCGGATTTTTAAGCTAAACAGAACCTGGTGAAATTCTGTTCAGCTGATGATGCAGCGAGACGATTGCTCTGTTTATGACGTCATCGCAGCGTCAGCAGAAACGTGAGGTCAAAAAGACGTGCACGTCTCAGCTTCTGTCATTCTGTGTTTGGCGAGACGGCGAGTAGGAGGAAACGCTCACACAGGAACTTCAATCTGTACATCCTTTAGCGCTACAGTTCTTTTTCAGGTTTGTTTGTTTCATGTTAGAAACTCGTTCCGGTGTGTGTCTGTATGTGTGTGTTGTTCAGTGAACTTCATTCCTGACTGTAACAGTCTGTTATTGTTGTCATCTTAGTAAAAAAGTCTTCTATATAGAACCATAAACACTCAGAGAACCCTTTGCAGTTCTTTGTTTAAATGGTTCTGTATAGCAACAAAAAGGGTTCTTCTGTTATTACAGAGTCAAACTTAAAAATAGAAGAAACATTGTTGCTGCTGTGTAGAACTGTGTACAGGACGTTCCTCTATCTGAAGAACATTTGTAAACAAAGCAAAGAGCCCTTTAATCACTGCCAGTCTTTCTGGGAGTGGTGTGTTTTTAAGTGTGTACACATACAAATGACCACATACGACTGAATGTAGTTATTATATGAGACATTACAGTCATAACTAACAAATACTGTAGTTTAGGCTATAAATCTGTTTTTATTTTTTTATGTAAAACTGAGACTCTGTTGTAGAGTCCTGTCCGCTTAGCATAGCTCTACTAGAGACAGCTTTTGATCAGAAAGTGCTAATATTATGAAAATATGAATGGTGCCTCCAAGCAGCTACCTAAATTTGTGATTTATAGAGATCAAAACTCAGAAAACAATCTCGAGAACCTTTACACTAAGCTACTGTGACCTGGGCTGCCTCTCTCCATGAGACTAGAATCATCTAAAACCATTCTTTTTTATTTTACTGCTTCTCAACTCACTGCAAATGATATCACACCTATAACGCTGCACCAGATCAGAGTGATAGAATTGTGGAACATATTTATTTCTTACTAAACTCTTCTTTTATTTCTTTTTCAGTCTAGTTGAACAATAGAGTGTTACAGAAATGAACTCGACTCTGCTGACACTCGTTATTGTGGTGGCGCTCATCATTTCCGGAGGCCTCGGCTGTCCTCCTGTAAAAAGGCTGGTGTTCGACCTCAACACCACTCTTGAGGAGAGTAAACGCCTTAATACAGGATACTTCGACTGCCCGCGGCCAGAAGCAGACGTGCCCTGCTTCTATTTCAAACATGGTAAGACTGCACTCTCACTGCAGACTGCTGGAGAGGAGCTTTATGAAGGAGGAGTTCTCAATAAGCTGCAGCACTTTAACCAGAATTCAAGATTTATCCAAGAATATTCTTTACCTCCCTTTTATCACTGAACAGTCCTCACTGTTTGCTTAAACAGTGGGCTAACTGAGAAATCTTGCTCTGTGAAATATCCTCTAGCTGATGCTGCCTTCACATGTTTATTATATGCTCCTATTTCTAACGTGTCAAACTGCAGATGTACAGTCTTTACGTTTAACTACTTTGTAGCTGGAAAAATGATGAATCAGATAGCCAGTCTGATCATGTTTTCCCCTTTATACAACTAGTATGTTAACCATCTCTCTCTCTCTCTCTCTCTCTTCATCTATAGTTTTCTCTCCCTACTTTGAGATTGAAGACATGGTCTTAGGAGGTTCTGACAGGTTCCTGGACAGGTAAGGTCTACGTTATTAAGTTTATCAGTTGTTCTACTACTTTTATAATGTGTAGGAGTGTAAAATGTCCTGTATTGTATAGATATGTTATGGAAAGTTTATTAATTGAATGAATAGGTTTAATATATTGTATTAAATATTATGTATAATTTCTGTCACATTTATGTTTTCAGTGTATTTTTAAAAGGGTTTTCTCTGATTTTCTGTCTTTGTGTGCATGTTTGTTTACTCAATAGCTACACCTTTAAAGTAGTTGGCGGGGGACCTTATTCAAGAAAGAACATCAAGTTGTACAGTGATGAGGAAATTCTTAAATTCAACAGCCTCAGTTACAGGTATGTACCTCAGATGGACATAAGGTGGCGCTTCAGATTACTGTGTTATTCCTGTACATGTTTACAGAAAGTAGAACTGTCTGTCTGTCTTTTCACATTGCTGTTACTATTTTACATCATTGTTTAAAGTCTGCAGTCCTGTGTAAAGACCCTGTTAGATATGAGACTAAATCAGTAGTTTTAGTGTAAAATATGAATGTTTGGTATTGGATAAAAATTTTGTAGACAATAATAAATAGTTGTTATATATATTTATTACTATTGCTTTCTATATTTCAGGGCGAGCTCACAGAAAAGTCTTGTGTGGATATTGGAGGACATGGCAGACCCTGTCCATCTGACTGAAGAGGGCTTTATAGTGATGGCCAACTCTTCTAACAAGATCAGGTGAGTGTGACAGTGAAAGAAGAAGAAGAAGTGTGTGACAATGTTTTCAGCTTTGTATGTGAAAGCTCCCTCTGCTTTTATTGGAACTCAACACAGTGTTTTCTGCTGGTGTACAAAACAATTAACTCATGTCTGTGTGTGTAGATGGCTGTGTCAGAGGAACTCGCCCTGTGGCGATCTGACACCTAGTGGTCTCCTGAATCCAGATTTCTTCTTCATCATTGAAGTCTCCAACAAGTATGTGCGCTTGTTTTAGACTGTAATTGTTTCATTTGTACTTTGGAAATGAAATGATATCTTCACTGTATTTTGCTAAAATTTAGAAACAAGTCCATGAATTTAAAGATCTCTGTGCTTGTGTGTGTGTTCAGGGGAATTAATAACAACACAGACTGTGAGCACACTGTCAGGTTCGAGCTACATGTTCATGGATTTCCTCTAAATCCACTTCGAGCTCTGTTCTACTTGCTGGTGAGGGACTTACCAACTTTTTACACTATATAATGTGTTATCATTACTTTGCAGTGCTTTTCTAATTTTGAGGAAATGCTATTTCTGTTCTTAACGAGAGACCTTTTAATTCAGGATAAAAGTTAACCAGTAAAAACAAAACCCTTTAAGACTCTCTCTGTATTTCCAGATGACGCAAACCACCATCATCCTACTACTGGTGTGTTGTGCTGTGTATATCTGCTGTAGGCCAAGCAGAACAACAGACTACACCGATGACGATGATGATGAGGAGGAGGAGGAGGATGAAGAAGAACAGCGTAACTCTAAAGCCTGGCATTATTCTAGAAATTCAAACACACACAAGCACATAACCCTTCCTTCTCACACTCTCTTTCTCTCTCTCTCTGTAGAAGATCAGAGCAGTGTTTGTGACCAGTTGGAGGCTGATGGTCGCTTAATGAAGGTTGGGCAGATGATGCGGTCCTGGATTCTGCACTTATACCGCATCATCTTCAGCATCACCCAGAGCTCCATGTGTGACTACCTCATCTCCGTGGTGGTGCTGATCGATGTAGCCTTGCTGGTGGCCCAGACCTCTCAGGGTGTCACTGAGAGGATAGGTGCGGCTCCTACACTTTCCAGCACTCACTCTGTCCACTCGCATTTTGTCTATTTGTTGTGATCAATTCTAGAAATCATGTCTGGTTACTATCAGTGACGTACATTTACCCATACGCACACTAACGTTAATATGGACATACACACATGCTTTGTATATGTGTCATGCATGGCACCTTTTGAGTGCAGAGAACAATCCTGATTCAATTCTAGCCCAAGACTCCGTATGACTAGTAACTGCCCTCAGTGCTGTTAATATCTTATTACAGTGACACTAAAACGTATTTCCTTTTGTTTTATATTGCTGTACTAGGTTGGTTCCTCTCAGCACTGGAAGCCTGTTTCCTGGCTATATATATGATGGACATTTTGCTGAAAATACTGGTGTTGGGGTATTCCTACTTCAGAAACCCCTGGAATGATTTAGGTGAGCTGACCAACCTCTGATGAAAAGAGCATGAACATGATCTGATATGGCAGCCCATACCTGCAAACTTAAATGTCTTTGCAGGTTATTTTAAGATATCATGTGCAGACTTCCGGTATGTCAGAATGATAGAACTAATGTTTCTTATTCATTCTTCTCTCAGATTTCCTGATTGTACTTTTGAATGTGGTGGAGTTATTACTGTCACTGATGGACTCTGAGTCAGATGAGCATACGCCCTACACTGTCTTCAGGGTCCTAAAAACATTCAAAGGAGCCCGTGCAATGCGAGCGTTCCGCTGGCTAAGGATGTTCCGGTGAGGAAAACTACACATTTGTTTTTGTGATGTGAAATAATCTTTTTGAGACTTTAGGGTTTGAAAGACATGCAGACAAGCACAGTTTATGAACTGACTGACTTTGTCCCAAAGGAGCTCAAATCTCAAAACTATGGTGTTCCACATGTACTGACGTTATAGGCTCAAATTTTTTAATAGACCAATCATGCAGCAATACAAATATAAAGATTCAACAAAATCCTATAAATAGTATAAATATGTGCAGCTTAGTCAATGAGCTGAAACATTTTGGGATGTCTTTGTTGTTACTACCTTATTTTTTATTATTAATAACTTAGTAACTTGCGGATTCCCTCTCCCTTTAGCTTCTTTCAGACTGTCCAAAACGTGGTGAGGTCTTTTCGTTCCATGGGAGCCATCTTCGCCCTGGTGTTCGTGTATCTGTTCTTGTTCGCGGTCATATTCCGCGAGATGTTCAACAAGTCAGACCCGAAACACTTTGGGAGCATGCACATGACGATATTCACACTCTTTCAAGTCCTCACGCTGGACGACTGGTCTCTGGTCTCCATGGTCAGCAGAGACAACGGTAAGGGCTCATCTCTTACTAGCCTTCAATGTGTCACGTGAAAAAACCAACAAGCCAGTTATTTCACTGAGAACTGTTGGGCTAAATCTCTGACCGATTTGGTTCAGTACATCTCAAACACCAAGAAGGGTCAATTAGATTATTGTGGTAAAATTCCGAGATATTGAATAGAAATATATTCAATAGACAAATATGACTAGAGGAAATTTAGGGGAGCAGTGAGGGGGCATGACGTTTAAAAAAGGTGTTCTTATGCATATGCATAGTTCAGCCTCATATAGATGCATAGTGCTGTTTAAAGGATTTAAAATAGCTGAGTTTTCACTTTTTCTACCAATTTGAATAATTTGTAGTAAACTGTGGTTTTCTGCCCATTTTCTGATTTTGATCATTTTTCTTTGTTATCCACAACCAACAGGGGCACCTGAAATCATTTACGTCCTTGTTGCCTACATCATTGTGGAGTATTTCACCTTCCTCAAGTGAGTTACCTGAAATAACCTCACAGTTTTAAATCAGCTTTCATTTTTGGAATCACATGCACAGAACATCCTGTTCTTTAATCTTAAAGGCAGTTTGCCGTTTACCTCACCACTCGGTTAACTTAAAGACCCTCAAATGAGCAGCGAAATGTCTACAAGTTCAAATCACTTGTTCTAATAGGGTTGGTTTGTCACTACTAGGCAGTGTTTAATAATGCTAATTGAATCTCTTCTTCCTAACTTTCTTTTTTTCTAGTCTCTTCATGGCCGTATTAGTGGACAACTTCCAGCTGACCATTAATACACAGAAGCCTTTAGAGATTCAACAGGCCACAGACAGCAGCGAGGGTGAAACAGAGTCCCCTGAGAAGATGAAAGGTAAGTGTGAAGCAGAACACTTATTTAGACTAAATAGCCACTATTAACCACAAGAATTCATGAAAACTTATCAAAAAACTGTTGCCAAGTAGATGCTAAATGTTACTTTAAATAGAACTAAAATGTACTTTAGTTGCTAGTTACTCTTTTTAACTGATTCTTTTAAATGGCTCCTTCTTAAATGTACTCATCCGGTACTTATTGTTTGAAACCCTCTCACGTTAACAGAAGCGGATATGAAGCAGTCTGAGATAGTGGAGGAGTTCTATATGGAGGCTCTCAGACATGCATTCAGTGACAGTGAACATAGCAAGAGGTGAGAGAGATCAAGAATGTCATCAAACATGTCAACACAGGATGAGTTATATATGGAATCATAACTGTATTATTTGTGTATATAGAAAGGTGGAGTTGATCACTCGCTATCTGGACTTGATGGCTGCAATAGACCATCAACAGCAGAAGTACAGATCACTAGCTTGTTTACAGAACCAGCTAGTGGAAGACTTCTTTAAGGTGAGGAGTTTTTTTCCATACACGTGCCATTACAATTACATTCCACTAACCAAAAGACTGTTACTGATATTAAACAGTGTGTTAAAGTGCAGCTCTACATAAACATCATTCAACTATATATACAGAAAAAGTGCTTTAAAGGACTATAAGCCTCAATGAACACATATTTAGTATCAGTAACAAAACTGTATTTGTCTGTATTGGTCATAGAGAATCACTGACACAGTTATTGTTGTTTCAGAACATAGAAGAGTGAAAGTGACATCCGCCTGACCTCGACATCCACCAGCTGTTCCAGTATAGAGTAACATCCAAGAGGAGTCTAACTGTAGAGCCATAGTACCGCACTCTCGGACCCACACTAACAAATCAGCACTCTCTGCTCAGCACTGTAGCTTACTTTTTCAGACGGCACAGAAAGCAGTGACCCCTTCATCACTTCTATAGCACTTTCCTAATACAAAGCAGACATCGAGGTGAAGTGCACAAAAAGCAAAAGCAGAGTCTCCCTTTCGCTTCAGTTTTGTTCTACGAACAACAAGAAGCCCTTAATTAGTGGTTCTCAGTGACCTAGTACTTTTCTGGGAGACTAACAATTCACAAATGTACTGAGTGCTACACCATGTAGAGTCTTACAAGTGAGCACCAGTACTTTAAACCCAATCTTAAACTGGTTCATTTCATCCCAGAATATGCACATTGAAAATCTGATGGAGGAGAGTCAGTACTAATTAGAGATTCTGTGCCGGACAGTAATCTGTACGGTCAGAGAGTGGGCCGGCAGTGACCCAAAGTCAGCAAGGCACAGACTTACTCAAATATAATCAGAGTAAGTAGAAAGTCAGTCCACCATTCTCTCCTGTACTCATGAGAGCTGAAAGTGTAGCTGCAGTTGATAAACAGAGCCACAGAGAGCTAAAGTCACGGGTCTGAAAGTGCGGGGGCTACAGTTCTGCAGTTGGATGTTACTGCAAAGTCCACCAGCAAGCACACATTCACCAGCAAGCACGGCTCCATCACCAGTAAAGCCAGAAAACAGAAGACAGCAGTGTTTGAAACGAGTCATGTTTATTCATTCCTGGTTTGTTTGTTAGGAGTGTTCAGTGTTCTGGTCTGATGAGTTTTGGGGAGAATGTCAATAGTGGACAGTAATATTAATGTAGTAGTGAACTCTCTCACCAAAACTGAAACACAGAACAGCATAGCTCTGGTTCAGTGTTAAATTTAGTGACTCTGGAACAATAAAACTGTTATCATAAAAATATGTGCAACATATAAGCTAAACCAGATGTATGCACAAGTTTGTGCACAACTAGTCAAATCATATATATTGATTTTTGATTGATATATAGAAAACAACATGTTTACTTTATATATGTTCATCCTAATAAATAGAAAATTAAATAGCAATAATAATAACAATAAGCATTAAACAAACGACATGCTTAAATCATCAGACATCGCAAACAATTTGTATGACGTTCATTATTCTATAAAAGTTTCTATGAATTGTTAGTATTAGCATTAGCCTAGTAGCTCTAGTGCTAAACTAAAGAATGAAAACAACTGATCAGCTTTAAAATGGTCTGCGTATGTTCTGTGTGTGTAGAGTACTGTGCAAAAAAACAGAGATCACCCTTTTGATAATTTAATATCCAGTTAATTTAATTTTCTTAAAAAAATGACAAATACAACTCAGAAAATTAAATATAACAACAATATAATAATAATAATAATAATAATAATAATAATAATAATACTTATCAACTGGATAATTAAATAAAACACATTCTGTGTGTGGTTACAGTAACATGTCTTCCTTGTTTCTTCTTATATATATCTTTTGTTTCTGACATTTGGCAGACTTTAATGGGGGCAGAACTAAGGAGAGGGTGTTCTGCTACCTCTCTACCTTTACATCCAGGTTCTAGTCTCTACTACACTGACTGAGACTCTCATTACTGAAATAGATCTGAGTCCAAAAACAATCAGTGATCAATTTTTACTTTCCTTGTGGTGATAAAGAGAAGCGATAGCACCCACTGGCAAAAGCCAAACTGGTCTTTTGTGGATTCCCTTGATAGAGACTGTGTGTTTATATTGTGCTTCTTGCTATGAAGCCACATCTTTGTGTTGTCAGGCTTGTTGGTCAAACAAGGGCTGATGAAGGTAGCTATCTAGCTAAGGCAGGGCTAACTCTACATAGCTAACTAAGGTGGAGATCACTGCTGATGTAGGCTCAGACTATGAAACCAGAGGACGTCAGTGTGATTCTCTCTGTTTTGTCTCCTGACCTGCTGGCTCTGCGAGTAGCAACCTCCATGGCTCCTTTTCCCTAGTTCCTGTTTCTTGTTCTGTTCCTGTTCAGTCTCCTCACCATGTTCCTGTTTCTATGCCTGTCCTGTCTTCTATTGCTGGTTTCATGTCTGTCCTTGTTATTGTATATGTCTCTGTCCCGGTGACTGTCTGTGTTCCTGTCTCTGTTTCTTTAGGTTTTTCATTGCTGTTAGTGTGTCTGTCCCTGTCCCGGTAACTCCCCATCCAGTCTTCTGTTCAGTTCCCTGTCTCGTGCCCTGTTCAGTCCACTGTCCAGTCCCTTGTCCAGTGTTTTGTTCTGTCTCCAGTCTCATTCCCCATACAGTTCCCCTGTCCAGTTCCCCGTCCAGTCTTCTGTTCTGTCATCAGTCACATTCCCTGTCTACTCTCCTGTCTTCTGCCTTGTCCAATTCCCTGTCTGGTGTTCTGTCTAGTTACTTGTTAGTCTTTTGTCTGGTCTCTCGCCCGTGCTGGCTCCTTAGCGTGTTCTTTCTCGCGCTTTAGGACGCTGTGCTTTAAGTGTGGGGTACTGTCATACTGTTTGTGTTCTTGTCTACGTTTCTTTAGATTTTTCGAACCCCATTCCTGTTAGTCTGTCCCCGTCCCGGTAACTGTGTCTGTTCCTGTTTCCTTGTCATCGTGGTTTCAGCTCCCCTTGGGTCATGACAAATCACTTTGCAATTTGGAACTTCGATTTTTTGCTAATTTGCATTATACGCAAAACCCTTTCTTTGCAAACTAGTCTGAGGGTTTATGCACAAAAAATTTAAAAAGATATGCAAAAAATTGTACCTTGAATGTCAATAATTATCAAAAAAGACTTTTGTAAAAAAAATGGCCACCATTTGCTAATTAGCCCCTCTGAATAAAAATACATTTATCAAATTAATCTATAACTTCAGAAAATTGTAAACTTGAAACATTTAATTATGACAATATTTTGAGATGGGCTCTCAATTTTGTTCCACCTAAACCACCTGACTGCGTAAGTCTTAAATACTTAAATACTTAAACATGAGTAATCTGCATTAACTGATGAGTTAAACTGATAAGAGCATGTACAGTTTAATACTGGTATCCGTTGTTGAGGAGAATCAGGTTTGTCTGTTGATGATGTGATTATTTGTACTGTGATTCATGAAGTTTAATGAAAACAAAGAGCATGTAGTGAGGAACTAACTGCTGCAGATGTACTCTGTCCCCTTTTTTACCAGTTTTTTACTGTGAGACTGAAGTTAATCAGGTAATACAATTGGTTAAGTCAGCAAACACACTGTATGTAGGTGCAAATCTTTTTAGGCTCTTAAAGAGGAATTTAACAGATTGTTCAAAATGTCTGCATAATTAAATAACTAAGACATGAACAAGGTTATAATAATAACCTTGTTCATGTCTTGCTAATAATAAAAACTGACGGGATGTAGAACCTAATTGCAGTTCTTAGAGACAAACTTAAAATAAGAATATTCTGCAACTGTACTGCCTCCCAGTGCGCTTTGACTTCTGACCACTGGTCCTCTGTGGTCCAATTTTAAGACTGTTCTCTTCAATACAGTGAATCATTTTAGATTGTGATTAAAACACCTGCAGTTCAGACACCATTTGTCCTCTTTGTAACTCTGTTTGTGTTCCCTGTTGATGTGAAAACTCACATATGAAGTTGCTGATAGTCAGATCTCTTGTATCACTGACATGTTCTGGTAACTGAAACGCAAAAGAATATGACTCACCTGTATTAGCTGACTTAGTAAATGTGTTTTAGTTCAGTCAAAGTTACACATTGTTCATGTATTGATTTTTATTTTGTCCTGTCTATAAACTTAACGCTTTGTTAAAGCTTAATTAATTAAAGTTATTTAAAGAAAATTAATCTTCTAAGTAACAGATCACATGATTCAGATAGAAAGCAGAGATACTGGCCTTAAACAGAGAACTGCACTTATGATGCTACATTTTACACTGAATGCTGTTTGTACACTTTTCAGCTACGTTGTACAATCTGCAGTCTGCTTGACACTGTCCTCACCTCTAAACATTCCAGTGACAAACTGACAGGTTGTGACATCACACCAAGAGGGAGAAAGTAAAACTAAAGGAATCAGGAAGTACAGAATAAATAAAAACTTCCTTCTTCATTTGAGGTGCTGGATATTCAGAAACTCTAAGAGGTCAATTCTCAGAAGACTCTAAACACAGACAATACTGACACTCCAAGAAAAAGACAAAGTGAAAAATAAAGGTATGTACTTCAGTTAATGTTTTATAGATGAGGAGTTTAGTCAGTAGGAGCTTCACCACAGTGAACTACATGAGTAAAATAAGTCAGATGAAGATGTTTAACACTGAGAAAGGAATCAGTATCAGTAGCTGAAATACTGATTTTGAATACAGTGTGTTTATCGTTTCAGAGAAATAATGTTACATGTTCACTGACGGAGCTTATAAACTGAGCTGTAAAACAGGGTCAAAGGTTGTTGTGTTAACCTGTTAGAAGCAGAGTGGTGAATACTGAGTGCAACATATAAACAGAGCAGACAGTGAGAAACTGAGTGATATTACTGATCTGAGAACTGTGATAATGAGAAGAAGAGCTTTTACAGTCTGCAGATACAGAACAGTGTAACCTCCAGCGTCTCTGTCTGTGTGGACGTGCTGAATATCATACTTGTTTGAGTGAGTTTAAGGCAGCTGCCAGGTATGTGGTGTAAAATGTGTGAGCTGGTTGATTTCTTACTGAAGGTGATCAATAGGAGGAAGAAAAAATGGCTGAATCTTCATCACAACTGAGAGAAGTTAAAAGAACGAGCCTGGATAGAGAATCACCTGACTGTAAGTCAATACAGCTCTATTACTTATACTTTAAACATCTGTTTCCTTAATTTTAATCTGATTTCTATCAGTACCGTTAAATAACAGTAAAACCAGATTATTGATTGTAGAATAAAATGCTTTTTATATTCTCAGTGTTATGTTCAGGGCTGAACACTCAGTAGTGTAAAATATGTGATGTCAGTCAAATGGCACTTTACAGTCTGTATGAAAAATATTTTAAGATGATTGTTTTTTATATCAGTATCACACTGCATGTTTTGTTCAGATGTACAAACACTGAGTTACCAGTTTATTAGATTCTCCTATCTTGTACCTGTGAGGTGCACCAACCTTAGAGATCTACTAGGTGTGTAGTAACAGACTGTAGCCTGTTGTTGTTCACCCTTTGCCTCATTCACCATTAGTCAGTTAATAACCACTGGACTATTGCTGACCAGATATTATTTGTGTCAAGTCAAGTCAAGTTTATTTATATAGTGCTTTTTACAACGATGTTGTCTCAAAGCAGCTTTACAGAGTTTTGAAAACCGGCAGTTACAACATATATCCCCCAGTGAGCAAGCCAGAAGCAACAGTGGTAAGAAAAAACTCCCTCAGACTGGAGGAAGAAACCTTGGGAGGAACCAGAACCACAAGGGGAGACCCATCCTCCTCTGGTCAAACAGTATTTTATCTGGATAGCAAAGCTTTAGAAGCTGCACAGGTAGAGGTAGTCTCTGACTGAGGCAGTCTATGACTGAGACTTTATGTTAAGTGGGTGTGAGCTGAAACAGTCCCATCCTATCTCAATGGTGGTGCATCTGGATGATACAGTGATGTAACTGAGGGTGTAGCACGGGAGGACAGTCAGTGGTGGACATCAGTGAAGAACACATGGGAAGCTTTTTCTTTACATGGCTTAATAAGCATTATGAAAGTATAGGAGGCAGTACTGATGAATAGATGTGGATATATAACTACCACTGTATTTATACATTAAATAAATGATAAAATAAAGATGTTTCTTATGTTTTCCACTCTTATACAGTTGCTTCTGACTCCAGTGGTCTCCTGTCTGAAGATCAGTTCCTGTGTTCTATCTGTCTGGATGTGTTTACTGATCCAGTCACCACTCCATGTGGACACAACTTCTGTATCAACTGTATTAAAACATGCTGGGGTGACAGTGAACAGTGTCACTGTCCATTCTGTAAAGAGAAATTCACCAAGAGACCAGAACTCAAGATAAATACAACACTGAGAGAGATTGTAGAGCACTTCAAGAAGAAACGTGGTCTGAATAAATCTGAGGTTCTCTGTGACGTCTGCACTGGAGAGAAACAGAAAGCCCTAAAATCCTGTCTAGATTGTGTTGTAACTTTCTGTAAGCCTCATTTAGAGCCTCATTATAATGTTCAACGACTTAAGAAACACAAACTAATAAACCCAGTGAAAAACCTGGAGGACCACATATGCCAGAAGCATGAGAGACCCCTGGAGCTGTTCTGTAGAGACGACCAGATGTGTGTGTGTCTGTTCTGCACTGAAACTGACCACAAGACTCACAACACTGTTCCTATAGAGAAGGAAAGCAATAAGAAAAAAGTAGGAAGCAGTTTTACATTACCTAGTTTATTTCATGAAGGTTTTACTTCATATGAACACAGTTTTCCTTTTCTGCTCGTAGTCACATTTGGCCAAGACACAGACAGATGTGCAGCAGATGATCCAAGACAGAATGAAGAAGATTGAAGACATCAAACACTCAGTAGAGCTCAGAAATGTGGGTGAAACATCATTTATTTGATTGCCACAGATTTAAATTGCTGATTTGATTAAATTCTGTAGAATTCATGTGACTGCATATAAACATAACCACAATTCACTGTGATCTGATTAAAGTGAAAAGTGGTTCTTCTATCAGAGAAACACAGAGAAAGAGAAAGCAGACAGTGTTGAGGTCTTCACTGCTCTGATACGCTCCATTGAGAGAAGCCAGGCTGAGCTGCTGAAGGTGATGGAGGAGAAGCAGAGAGCAGCAGAGAAACAGGCTGAACTCCTCATTAAAGATCTGGAGCAGGAAATCACTGAGCTAAAGAGGAGAGACACTGAGCTGGAGCAGCTCTCCCACACTGAGGACCACCTCCACCTCCTACAGGTCAGTGTCCTTCTATCTGCTCAGAGACAATACAGCACATCACACAACTACACTGACCATGCTGAGGGGTTTCTCCTCTCTCCTGCTGGACTGTAGGTTTACCCATCACTGTGCAGACCCCCACACACCAACAACTGGACTGACATCAGTATTGACCCTCATCTGAGTGTAGAGACTGTGAGAAAAGCTCTGTCTGAACTTCAGAAGAGTCTGAATGAGAAACTCACTAAAACTCTTAATGAGAAGATCAGAGACTCAGGTGAGGTTCATATATTGTTTCTGTAGCAGAAAAAATAATTTATCAGAGATTTTATGAAAAAGCAACTAATCCATTAAAAATAGATGTTTGTTGCTTCTATAGAATCATTGTTGGTGTTTAGTTTGGAATCTCTTCTAAATTAACTTCATTAACTTTTTAACAATTAACCTTTATTTAAAATATTATTATTTTTTAAATTAGACTCAACAGAACTGAAGAGGATCCAGCAATATGCAGGTAGAGTGCAGTTTCAGAATTTATTGTTTTCCTTTTATTATTTCAACTGATTTTGTATTGTATTATTTTAACCTGATCGTAACACCACTGTCACCTAAACTGTATATAGTTATACTATTTTTAGTTCACCATATCACACACTGTGTGTATCTTTCAGTGGATGTGACTCTGGATGCTGATACAGCTCATCCTAAACTCATCCTGTCTGATGATGGAAAACAAGTGACACATGGAGACACAAAAAAGAATCTTCCTGACAATCCAAAGAGATTTACCTATTACCCCATAGTCCTGGGAAAGGAGGGATTCTCCTCAGGGAGATTTTACTATGAGGTGCAGGTCAGTGGGAAGACTGCGTGGGATTTAGGAGTGGCCAGAGAGTCCATTAAAAGGAAGGGAGAGGTTACACTGAACCCACAGGATGGATTCTGGGCTGTGTGGTTGAGGAATGGGAATCAGTATGAGGCTTGTGCTAGTCCCTCAGTCCACCTCTCCCTGAAAGAGAAGCTCCAGAAGGTGGGGGTATTTGTGGATTATGAGGAGGGTCTGGTCTCCTTTTATGATGTGGAGGCCAGATCTCACATCTACTCTTTCACTGGTCAGTCTTTCACTGAGAAACTCTATCCATATTTAGACCCCTGTAATAATGATGGAGGTAAAAACTCAGCTCCACTGATCATCTCACCCGTATCAATAGACTGAATACATGTTCTACACTAATTGCACTGGAACAGTAACAAGAAATTGATTTAATTATATGCAAAGAAAACTCATTAGTGTAGTTTAATGATGTTAAATAGTTTGATAAATAATCTGTATTTTTAAGGGGTTGCCATAGCAACATCTGTCCAGCATTCCTCAAGAACATCATTTGCAGTTAAATAACTTTAATTTTGAATTCTGGACAGAATGCAGAGTTTAGTGTTGCTAAATTAAATGGTTAATAGGTGCCATGTGGTTGGAGGTGAAATACTCTGTTCTAGACAATGCTGAGTCATGTTTACAGTTGTGATTATAGGAACCAGGTGTCAACGATGGCAAATCCAGAGTAATGGAAGTGCTGGGATTTGCTACATAGCTACTGATTCCTATGACGTTAGTACAGTAACTCATACAGATAGGTCGATTTGCCTGCAGTCTGAGTAGAGCCTTAGAAGCCCAGTTTCAATGTTTTGGTGGAGCTTTTCTTCTTTGTTGTCCTTTTCCTTATTTCATTAATAGCTACAGCCACACATTCTTTCAGAACCACCTTCTCACAGCAAAAGGATAAAGAGAAACAACAATAAAGTCTCTCACAGATAAAAACTTTAGTTTATCTGACCATCATAGATTTGGTGATCTACTAGGTCTAGTCCTAATTTCGATAGCTTTCATTTATTTTTTTGTTTATACTGTTTGTTTATATAGTTTAACACTAGTTCTGAGTCTAGTTATTTACTATGTTGGTGAGGATACTCAGTTTTCTACTGCTTTATTTGCATTCTTGTGTGTTTATTTTATATTTGAGTTGAACTTGAACTTGCTTATGAATTTCATCAACTCTGGACATAAAGTGAACCTGCACTTGGATCCCTTTGTTTGTGGTCTTCTTTATACAGTAGTGTGTACACAGCAATGAAGAAAGCATGGGAAGATATTCTAAGATACCCTTGGATGGATCAGGAAATTTTACAGTATGAGGAACAGTTAATGTCTGTAAATAAAAAAAGTTGTAACCTGTATTTTGGGACCACAGTAATGCTCTTTATTGGGAATTAAATAGAGTAATTATACTGGTAATTTAGTGCAGCTTAATGTTTAATAAATCAACATATTCTCTCTAACCACATCCTCTTGTATTCGGCTGCCCATGAGAGAATTACTGCAGTCAGACTGTTCACTGTTTAGACTGTACAACATAATTCATTATTTTAATTTACATCCAGTTATCTGGTTGTTTTAAAAGTTTAAAATAAAGAACAAAACAGCAAAAATGCAGATTGTGTTTGTTAAACAACACTACAGAACTCACATTTACCTGTTAAATGGAAACTAAACTTTACAGTGCTGTAAAATGTCTTCACTTATGTATAGATACATGTACAGTGTAAATTACTGGTATCATTAGTTGTGGGGAAACATTTCTTATGATCTATTGATGTGACTATATAATAATAATAATAATAATAATAATAATAATAATAATAATAATAATAATAATAATATTTCACTAAAAAAGAAAAGCAGATAGACAACGTACATAAAGGCTCAGATGTTTCAGATGTTCAGTATCATCACCAGTCTCTCTGTCACTGAAAAGATATAATATAAATTGGCGGGTTCTAAATATAAATTGTGGGTTATAAACCCCAACAGTATCTTTCAAATAATATGCTGTGGTCTGTGACCGTGTGCCCCTATTTGCCTGCATTCTGGACCAGTTTTTCCACCATGGAGCTCCTGGTGTCTAGTGCTTTATGGAAAGCTTCTCCTGCATGCTCTACTAGCACCTCCAAAGATCCTGTTTGCTTTCTCTCATCTGGCCTTTATTCTCCTTTACAAAACACTGAGCTGGTTCCTGCTGCTACTCTGATGAGACTCCAACTGTTTTGTTCCTTCTACTCTTTATTCATTGATGCATCTTGCTATAAGGTGTGGACCAGAGGAGGACGGGTTCCCCTTTTTAAAATCTGGATCCTCTTGAAGTGTCTTCCTCTTGCTCTCTTGCCCCCTGGCTTGCTCATTGGAGGTTCAGACTTGGTTTTTTTTTTGTTTTTTTTTGTAAAGCTACTTTGTGACAACTGTTTTAAACCGTGCATATGAATAAAGATTGACTTGTGAACATATATAGTAAGCATTGACACGAAAGCATCGTATAAGCATGTTTCAATTCAATTTATTCATATTGTGGTTTATTACTTGGACTTGGACTACTGAGCTTGTACTGGAAGCTAAATTAGGGTCTTTCTTTGTCACAGATACAAAACGCTGTCGACGAGGATGGGATTCGAACCCACGCGTGCAGAGCACAATGGATTAGCAGTCCATCGCCTTAACCACTCGGCCACCTCGTCTCTCATACACGAACTGCTCTACTATAATGTACTTAAATATCACACATGAGGTGTATCTCAATATATAAGCTACCATTTGTTCAGTTTTATATAATAATTGTAAAATATTGTTACTAATGAATAATATATATAAGAGGTAACAACAGCCGCACCGCGCAGTATTCTTTATTCGTCGTGCCAGTCTATTACAGTATTTACGGTAATGAGCTAGCCTGCAAGCTAACCAGCGCATAAACATGCGCCGGGATAGCGCAAGCGCAGTTCACCCGTGAGTCCCTCTGTGTGATTTAAGCTGCTTTTACGGTCTTAAATGTCCAGTTCGGACAAAATATGGATGTAAAATCTACATTAACCGGTGTGGGGAAAATGAGCGGGTGCGATATTTACACGGTGAATTATCGCGTAGCCGGCAAAGATGCTGCTGCTAGCCAGCTAACGGTGTAGCGCTGGGGAGATGAAGTGGCTAAGCTAACGTTAATAACAAGTGACGGTTAACTTCAGACTTATTCTTCAAACAGAAGCAGGTTTCTGGAATGCCTTTCTCCAAAAAATGCTCCGTGTTTAAAGTGGTGCTCAGTGCTCTGCTCATAGTAGCGCTGCTGCAGCTCATCTATCTGTCATTCCTGTCGAAGCTGCACGGCAAACTGCAGCACAGCAGGTACTCGGAGCTGTTCGGGTCTAAGAAAAACCCTCACCTGGCGGAGAAGAACACCAAAAAAGAGCGGCTGAGGTATTCTTTGTCCAGTGGGGGCATCTTCGACAACAGTGGTCAGTATCGCATTTATAAAAACCTCATCAAAAGCGATTTCTCGACCAATCAGAAGCCAGGCGCCGACCCCAGGTCTCATCACCTGTCCTTGGCCACTCACACCACCATCAACAACCTCCACCACTTGAACTCTCTGCTTGAACGCTGGCGCAACCCTGTTTCCATTGCCATCTTTGCTCATGGCCAGGATGTCAGGTTCGCCACAGCCCTTGTGTATGCCCTCAGCCTCTTCTGCCCACAGGTCCAAGAGCTGGTGGACTTCCACCTGGTCTGCCACTCTGAGGAGACGGCCAGCTTCCCAGAGCAAGACAGAGAGCACTTTGCTGGCCTTGAGGAGCAGGGCTGTCCCGGCGTGTTTGCGAAGCTCGAATCCCACAGAGACAAGTACAAGAACTATGCCATTGGAAGCAATGTCTCCTACCCCAACAACCTCCTCCGCAACGTGGCACGCACGGGCACTGATGCCTCCTATGTCCTGGTCATTGACATCGACATGGTGCCCAGTGCGGACCTGCACCACCAGTTCGTGACTATGCTCATGAGGCGTGAGCCACACCAGGATGAGGTCCTGGTTCTGCCTGCCTTTGAAATCAGGCACACACGTAAAATGCCAGCCTCCAAGGCAGAACTGGTGCAGCTGTATCAAGTGGGTGAGGTTAGGCCCTTCTACGAGGAACTGTGTCCGCGATGCCAAGCCCCTACTAACTACTCTCGGTGGGTCAATCTAGCCACCAAGAGTTCTGGGCCTTTGGAGGTGGCCTACACCCTGAACTGGGTTGACCCGTGGGAGCCCTTCTACATTGGGTCCAAAGCAGTGCCCCTGTATGACGAGAACTTCAAGCAGTACGGCTTTAACCGCATTAGCCAGGTTGGTCCTCATAGCAACTGGAAAGACTCTGGTAGATACTGTTGAAACTCTCTCACTGTTCTTCTGTTCAGATATGCTTCATAAATTTCTTGACTTTTGTAAAAGGCAGTTTCCTGTGCTGCATTTCCTCCAGCTAAAGAGTCGTAAGGTGGTTTTAAATGTACATGCAGTTACATATTACAAATATGGCAAACATATATGGCAATATTTTGAGACATTTTTATGATACATGACATGCAATATTTAGTCTTTCTGGGATTTAATAAGTTAAATAAAACACACAAATTAGAATATGTAGTAATAATAAAAATAATAATAACATACTGTTATGATTTGTATTCAGGCCTAATTAGGTTCACATTGTAATGAAACATGCAGTTGATCAATGTTCTGTAAGTACTGACAACATCCACGTATGTTGTCATGTTATGTTATGACATGATTTGTCTTGAAAACGTAAAGCTGGGCAATGTGATAATATTTATTCTGGTAAGTTATACAATATTACTACAATATTGCTTTTCTCAGAATATTGTAAATAAGTACCTAACATGCTTCCCAGCTGCATTTTTAATAACAAACACGAGTATAGAGCCCTTTTTTGGGGGGGTTTAGTGTATCATAGAATGTGAAATTACACTTGTACAATAGGGCAAATATATAATATTGCAATACTTCAGAAATTAGACCAGAGAAAAAAAAAACAGTAGAGCTACATTTAAATAAATTTGGTTAAATAGGACTAATTTGGTCTCAGTTTAATGAAACAAGTACTGACTGACAAGGAAAAACAATGTGAAAAGTTTATTGTATTGAGTCTCAATTTATCTCAATAACGATATATGTAGTCATATTGCCTGGCAGGATTACAGAATAAATCGTACATTAAAAAATAACAATTATTAAATATTTAAAGTATTTTGGGAACAGTAGGACATTTTAAATAGATAAATAATGGACCCTATTTGACTGTTTGCTGTAAATGTTTGGCAAGTTATCTTACCTGAGATTTGACCGCCCAATCCAAATATACATAACTGGACTAACTTCATTCTCCATATTAGGCGATATGGCATCCCAAACCTTTGAACAGTGGTGTAATTGTGACAGCCCCTAAATTATTAAACTAATCTATCATGCACTTTAGTCCACTCACAGTCCGGTTTCCTTCTGCTTTGCCCCTCACAGGCCTGTGAGCTTCACATAGCTGGATTCAGGTTCTCTGTGGTAAGTAATGCCTTTGTTGTGCACAGAGGCTTTAAGGTCCAGGGGGATTTCCACAGCCGCAAGGAAGAGGAGAACCGCAAGAACCGTCTGCTCTTCCGCAGCTTCAAGGAAGGTCTGAAGACCAAGTACCCCAACTCCCCTCGCCGCTGCTGAGGCCTGAACACACCTTCCTGAGGGAGTAGGCACCTCTTTCGCTCATTTCGGGAAGCTTAATGGCACAAAAAGTCTGGAGGTTAAGATGAATATTTGTTTCAATGGTGATCTCAAGTGAAGGGTCACAGCAATCACTTTGTTACAGTCGGGGCAGTTTGCATTCTGTTTCAATGCCATGATGCAACATTTGGGCGTGTTACCAGCAGCAAGCCAGTCTGTGACATAAGTATACTAAGTAAACTATAAGTTATTTAATTTATTGGTTTCTAAAGTCTATGAACATTGGTACTACACTGGAGAACAGGGTCCGTATACACCACCATTCCCAAGTCTGGATGGCAGGTTTTCAACATAAACCACTTTGGTTGCAAAGGTGTGTAGGACTATGCTAATAAGATAAGCCTCAGTGGCAAAAAGACACAGTGCTTCACGTGTGTCAGAGGAAGCACATGCTATACTTCACCCACCCAGCTTGGTAGCATCATGTGATTGGGGGGGGGGGGGGGTTAATTGGGTCAATAATATAGTAATATCAAAACTTTCAGAAGTTAAGATATAACCTCACTACAGATAACTAGCCAAAATAATGACTATAAATTAATAATTAGAGTATATTGTTTATCATTTAACTTCTCTGTTCACAGAATTCCTGAAGTACTGAATACATTTCTAGAATATCTAAATCTAAATGTTATTATGTTATTATTGTTTCTAAAAGTAAATCTTTCAAGTAATTCCAAACTTTTGGACTACCTACTTACACTAAAACTGGAAATAATGTTAAAAAGTAATATTAGACAGTCTTTGCACCATTAGCTTGTTTAAAACATTATCATTATAGGATCCATTTTCTGGAAACTGGTTCTGACTGGATATTACATATCATCACTGTCCAAAGAAAAACTGCAACAGGAGAGAACAAAAACTCTCTTGTCAGTGAAACCAGAAAGTTATTTCAGAGCATTTCTATTGGTCCATTAATATATATATATATATATATATATATAAACCCAAAACACTCCTAAGCAAACTTTATAACTTTATAAAGGCATTAGATGTGTCTATATCTGTAAACACTATGATAGCTGTTGGCTTGTGAGCAACTGAATGTGACTATAGTTCAGGTTCTCTCTGTTATCTTCCCAAAGTTGGTTTACATATTACAAATCTCATTGCTGTTGGTAGGAAACCTACAGGGGAGGCGTGCTGAAAAAACATTATAATTATATGATTAATGAATATTTTTCAGCATGAATTACCTCTTCTTTACAATAATGGTGGATATATATGGTAGTAAGATGATGTTAGTAGTTCTAAAGAGATGGACGTGTGGGAAATGTGTCATTTGTGTCTATATTTTGGCATGTACTAAAGAAGAACAAAAACCGAATATTGTGAGAGAGTACACAATTAAAATTATGGTTATTGTCTCATAATGGTGTGTTTTAACTTTGTAATACATAAATGATACCAGGGCATTAAAACCATTTTCGTTACTTTATATTAAAATTTGTCTGGAAAACATTACATTTGTGTTAAACTAACTGAAATGAATTAGTGCTGGAAAACTCATAATGACTCTTGATCTTTTTTTTAAGCATCATAAGTTTTTTTTAAAATCTAAAGGTATTTTGTTATAAAACTCCTTTGTTTTGGAGAAGACTGCTTGAATATACAATTTAAAGAGTTTAATTGCTTGTATTTTTGGTCATTTCTTTTGGAGATATGCAGTATTTTTGTTGTTGTATCGACTGATAGTGTGTGCAAGTTTGTAAACATGTAATTATTTAAAAAGAGTCAATCAGAACAATCCTGTGAACACTACCACTGTACAGCAAACACAATGGCAAAGGTTGAAGGTAGAACACGCTGTGTAGGAATAGCAGGGAGTAGCGAATGGAAGCTGTTGCATTGGGCTTCAGTCCCTGCATGTTTGTCACTGTGCCTTTGTTTCCATTTGTAGCACTTTTACAATGAGTTTTAAAGAAGTGAGCGTTATTTAACTTAAACTATTATATTTGTGAGTATTTCAACATTTGGGTCATTTTTCACATTTTTTGTTTTGGGTTTTTGTGTGTGTGTTTTTAAAAATAGCTTCAGGATGTTTTATTATACACTAATGAATAAAAGTATAATGAATATTTATTGGATGTTGAACAGTTTGTCTTATTTTCCACAGTTTTCCTCCTCATCTCAAAATCTGCTAGTTCTTGTACCCAGAGGACCAGCAGGGGGCAGTGAAAAGCCATTTAGGTGGCTGCTGGCACTTCAGCACTAGATGGTAACTATAAGTTAAAGGAGAGGTTAAAAAGTTCTCACTGTTTGAAGTAACAATTTATTCTTAGCGGTTGAAGTAAATACACCGTTCTGTAATTGTGCACAGTGGTTGTGAAAGAAGTCAGACGTCTGAATAGTTTTATGTTAAAAAGCTCTTGGACAACTGTTGTGTGACATAAAAAAAAGGTATTTGTTTTCACAGAACTGCATGTTATCTATCTAGATTCAAGATTCAAGAGTTTTATTGTCATATGCACAGCAGAACAGACAGTTACACTGTACAATGAAATTCTTACTTTGCTGTTCCTCCATTCACCAATAGATAATTAAAAAAGGAAAATAAATAATAAAAATATATACAAAATCTACAAAGTACAATAATATAAGTTGAAGTAAATAAAAGTATCTATCTATCTATCTATCTATCTATAAAATGGGCTTTAAATAACTATATTTATGCTGGTTGGGAATTCAAGGAAAATACTGTATGTAATAGTTTGAAGTGCCCTACTCAAATTACATATTTTGTTGATTTTCTAATAAACACAAGATAACACATCCCTGAAAAATATCTGTAAAATATCACTGCAGTCTAAAAAAACATTCTCCATCTCCATTTTGACAATTTTTCTTTTTCCATATCATTTGAACACAACAGCGCTGTTGCTTTATATATCTTCAAAAATCATTAAAACATTAAAAAACATTAAAAATATCCTCTTAATATTAAATTGTTTGTTACTTTAGGAATGTGTGTGGTCTCTCCTGTAACTATTACTATTTTGGTGCTTTTTTTTTTGGACAGCAACAATATTAACAATGCTAAGATTAAAAAATAAAATTCATCACAGCCCGCATTTTTTGTTTTATTTTTCCAACCACTAAGTTACATTCAGTGAGTTAACAGTAAACAGGGCATTAATTGTTCACACTTTCTTTCACTTAGCAAATCAACACAACGTGTCATTTTCAATGACTCTGCATTCACTCCAGGAGACAGTAAATAAAAGTCTGTAAACTAAATCCTGAAGGCCTGAAGTGTTGTACGACGGTTGACCACTGGGCGGTGCTGGTTATAGTGTGAGAGGTTCCAGTTATATGACCAACTGTCATGTTAGCACTGAAGGTGTAAATACAACAGAGACGGTGTTTCTATGAGCTCTTAGACAAACAGTTCACTACACATAAACAGTATTACAACATCTCTTCACACTCTCAGCATGACTGCAGCCAATACACACTCTGTAATGTGTGCTTTCACACACCCGGCTGCTTTAAACACTCTCCTAAACAAATGGCCACTGACACCTGCGACACATATCCCATTAGCAGCTCTTATTGGCTGAGAAATCTGAGTGACAGCCAGAATATATGTTAGTGGATTGCTGGAGGACACAGCAGTGTACAGATAGCAGCGGCAAACACACTAATCTCTTTAGTTAAGGCCGCTGTTGGGTTCTGCCTCGGGTGCTTTAACACTTAATATGTTCTAAACGTTCAGCCAAGCATACCCGTGCTGTTTGTTACACTACACGTTCCCCACACAGCCTTCTAGTTTCCTTTGCTTCCAAGGCAATTATTCTCTATAACTTCAGAAAACATCAATTAAAACAGACCTTCCTAATCAATCAGTATTGATTATTATTATATTTATTTGATTGACCTGACAGATACACCAATTTTGGATAAAAGTAATCATTAAAAGTATAAACTGGAAATATATATTAAATGTAAGCACTAAGCTCGCAGTCCCAGCATTGCTGATGCTGAAACTGGATTTTGAGAACAAGCCTGAAGAACACAAAGGAGAAAAATCCCCTTTAAGAACAAAGTTCACTTACATCAAAGCTAAAACTATGTCTGTGATGGGAGTTAACATGTACAGGATGATGATGATTCAATCGAAGTTTATTCGTATAGCACATTTTACAACAATGTTGTCAAAGAGCAGCTTTACTGAAGTTTGAATTCATATAGTTACAAATAACAAATATCACAGAGTGAACAAGTCAGAGGCGACGGTGGCAAGAAAAACTCCCTCAAGACTGGATGAAGAAACCTTGGGGGGGAACCAAGACTCTCAATCAATCAATCAACCTTTATTCAAACTCCGACTACATTGAGGGTGGCCCTCATTTACAATGTAGCCGAGCATTATGCACTGTTAGGGGATTGACAAAGTAAAATGTTGAAAAAATAAAAAGTCCCAGCTTTTTAATAAGATGTAAGATACAAGATATTATAAAATAAAATAAATAAGATAAAAATAAGAATTTAAAGGTAGGAATCAATAAAATCATAGGTAATACAAAAAATACAGACTACAGATAAATAAATAAAACTAAATACATAAAAGATTAAAATGTAAATAAACGATAACCAATAACAATAGAAGAAAATAAGGAAACGATAAAAGAAAGATAAAAAGAAAAACAGGTAAAAAGGAAAGTAAAAGTTTACTAAAATGTTAAATAAAACAAAAAACAAACTGAAAACATAAAATCTAAAAACTAAAATCAGCTAAAACAGTGGCAGGCTGTCTGAAGCTTTAGTGTGTTCTGTAGTGAGTTCCAGCTCGCTGGTGCACTGTAGCTAAAAGCAGATTTTCCCAGTTCACTAAAAACTCTTGGTGCCTGAAGGGTGATCCAATCACTGGAATGAGTCTCTCGAGGGGAGACCCATCCTCCTCTAGTCGAACAGTATTTACAGTTTACTAAACTAAAATCAGAAAAATTGCTGAGGGAGGCTCTGTTTGAAGTCTGGATGGTAAAAGCTTTAGAAACTCCACCAGGTAGAGGCAGTCTTTGACTGAGGCGGTCTCTGACTCTGTGTAAAAAGTGAGAGTGAACTGAAACAATCCCATCATATCTCAATGTTGGTACATCTGGATGACACAGGGTTGCAGTTGAGGGTGTTGCAGACAGCAAGATGGCAAGAATGGGGCTTGTTATCTTGTTATTTTTTAAATAATATGCTTAAGGGATCGTTTTCCCTAGTCGTGGAATGTTTTTCCATGTTTTGGAGGAATGTAGTAATGTAGTAATCTAGTAAAAGCTTAACAATTAGTTAGAGGCCATAGCCATTCAGCTAAGAAGAGATATGACCCCATCATATGGTAGTGATAGAGAAAATAAAAGGGTGTGGAGGGGCATCTAACCTTAGGAGACATCTTCCCACAGGCTACTATACTTGTGCCATGATATAACAACAAACTTGTCTATTTTTTAACATCTCTGACACTTTTATCTTTTATGGTTTTATTTATAAAAGATGGGCTTTTGTTTATGTGTTTCTGGATTGGATTGGATGAATAGAGTACAGGGAAATAACTCACAACTCAGGCTCAGTTTTATGTTTATGCTTGTTTGTTACTTTGTTTTATGGTCTGTGATTGTCCAGCTGGGGCTCCACTGCAGCCCCATTTGGAGAATTATTCATGCTGTAATGGTCACATAACACTGCCATATGAAGCACAGTCATATTACATATCTTGTTCTATTAATGCATACAATGGATTATTTTCCTGCTTTTTGTGATGTTAAAAGAGGGTCGGATTAGAAAGAGGAAGATTAAATATTACACAACAACCCACTAGCACACAGAAGGGTCAAGTCAAACTATAGTCAAAACTGTAGTTCATTAAAATGTATTAATAGATACAAAAAAATAACTTATGACTTATAAGGATGTGTAGCTGTTAAAAAAAAAACATTTGCAAACAATAGAGCTATTGGCAATCTCAAAACAATGTATTGATTATGCCAACGTCCAGACCTCAACATAACTGAATGTGTTTAGGATTACTTACACTGTAAGAAGCAGAAAATGCAGTGTCTAAGACTGAACTCAGTCTCAGTTCAGTGAAAAAATGTCCCTGAAGATTTCTTTGAAGTTCTTAGTTGTTGAGGGCATATTTCTGTAAACTATATTGCTTCTGTATTGTTTTCTGACACTGAAACTTGCTTGCACATGGTTGGTGTAGTGTAGTGGGTTACACCACTGCCCTCGATGCTGTAGGCTGGGGTTTGATTCCCCACCTAGGTTACCACCTTATACTATACCAATATGAGTGCTTGGGCATAACAACACTACCTTCACCTTCCTGTGTTTATGTAAAAACTGTAAGTCACTCTGGATAAGAATGTTTGCCAAATGCCACAAATTTGCACATCCTATGTATACTTGTAATACTGTAAATACTTTTATTGTAAATTATACATGTATACTTATAATGGCTGTTTTGAATAGAACTGAAATCAATGAAGGGCAGTCTGTGACTTTTATACAGCAAAAAATAAATAAAAAATAATTGTCATATAAATATTTAAAGGTGACTGAAGTGAAGAAGTCAGTAGAGAGGGAGAGTATGAAGGAGGATCTCATAGAGTAGCTGCTGGGTGTCAGCTGGACACGTGTGTAGAGGCACCTGGTTTTTCTGTGATTAGCCCACTCTGATTAGATCTGCTTTAACAAGGCTGGCAGCACCCACAGACACCAGCACGCAACGGCAAACAAACAAACAAGTTTGGTTTACTTTAAGCAATAGTAAAATAAAATAATACAATTTCCTCTCCTAGCCAAGACTTGTTTGAGGTCTGACATTCTTCTTTAGTTCTTGAGTAAATGCTGTAAAGTTTTCATTGAAAGAGTTACTCTTCCACTCTGTACCTTAATTTCACATTCACCTTCATCACACATGCAGTGTCAGGACTTACATACTTCCATAATTCCCAAAACATCCTTTCCCAGAAAGTTTTAGAGCAGTACTGTCATGTGTCTTCATATCTTTGCCTCCATGTCTGTCCTTACCCCCTCCTCTAGGAGCAGAAGCAGAAGGCATGTTGCGTAGGGGCGGAAGGAGGGGGTTAGGGGGGCTGGTGTGGATAAGGAGCCTTATTAAGCAGGTTTGGTGAGGCAAAGTGGGGTTTATCCTGGCAGCTTTGGGGAGCAAGGCTTATTTGGGTCACAGAGCTTTACGACACAAGCAATTAGCGGCGGCCTCCCCCTGGATGCTAGCAGGAGGCAGCCAGCCTTCAGATTAGCCGCCCTGAGCGCAGGGGAGGGGAGGGATGCCCTCGGATGGCGGTCTCGGCCGGCTGGGACCTTTTAAGCAGGTTTTGGGTCAGTTTCATGGTTCAGTGAACTGATCAATGGTTCTAGGAAACAATACATAACATCATGCGTAGACAAACAAAGCACTTTCAAGTGATTAAATCTTAACCACGTGTAAACCACAAAGAGTAAGTGTGTGGGTTAATTAAAGCGCCTATGCGCCTGATGCCAGTTCTCTGAAATGGAAATCCTACCCGAGTCAGGCTATTAACTGAACCTGTACAGTGATGTGTTTAAAGTTGTTTGGATCTTCTCTCGCGCCATGATTTTTCCTAAACCAACAAAGTAAATCCAGATTTCCATGAATATCCCTCTAAGCAGATGTTTACTAAAGCAACAAGCTAAAAGATGCCAAGATCTGATGTCATAGAAGAACCATTTTTGTATATAAAACGTGAAGAAGCTTTTGAAGGTAAAATCTTAACATAGGACTAACCCTTAAATCTGGAAAAGATTCTTCACACTCGCAGATCTTTAGCTTTTTTAGGAAGTGCTTCTTCTATGGCATCACTGAAAGAACCCTTTGTAGCATCTTTAAAATCCATCATAATTTAATTTTTCAATCACGTTAAGCTGTAAACGTTCGACTGCCTTGAAAATGAGGGTCACCCTGAATGTATTTCCAAGCAAAAATAAAGCTCTAGTGATTGATTGATTATTTTTGGGTACCATGCATAGTAAAACATAAATAATGCACAGCCTCTGGCAGCTTGCAGTTACTTTAAACCATGATAAAACCAATAGCAAATATAGTTCACTCTCAATTGTCTTTTGACAAGCAGTGTGTTAACAGTAGGACACTTTGGCCCAGTGACACAATAACTTCACCTCACGTGTGTATTCTGAACACCAGCGTCAAATGCGGCTCAGTCAATCAGCTTTTAGAGCCACTCGAGTCCAGTTCCAATTCCAGTCAATGCAGTATTAACTGGATACATGGACCAATTGATATGTCTCTGGTTCTTGATAGAGGTTGGTAATTTCTTCTTGCAGATCACATGATGATAAAACGAGGTGTGGATTCAGACAAGGATTTGGGTGTGTGTTTGCTAAATGGCTCCCCAGTGCATGACTAATTGAGTGTAACTCAACCACAGCATGGGCCGTACTGGACAGATCAGGCTTTTACTGTAATCCACTGGTAAACAGGTCATATGTCTCACTTGAATTTATATTGAGCCTCTTTTATGGAGTCCCGCAGACAGGACTTTCATATCCATAAGTGTCAGGAAATACTTCAGAATGCATGTCTATACATTTTTGACTGCTAAATACTAAGCTAAGCTTTATCACTATGTCCTGGAAGGGCTTGTTTGAGTGACAGTTGTAACAGATAGGAGCCACTGTAGAAACTATTTTGTTTTTAATATGTTTTGTAGTAATATGTATATGTTTTTCAACTGTAATTCTAATGTTTCAGTACTACTCAATGTTCTGGAACACTAAGGAACTGACTACCATTCAAAAGTTTGGAAACAACGTTTTCCATAATAGAAAACTACACATACATGAAGGCTACATGTTGCAGATGCATGTGTAAAATGAGATTAATCTGATGGTAGTGCTACGCAACCTGACAGGCTTTACATAATTAGCAGGAACCTGTAAAAAAGATGAAATGTTAGATGTATCTAGAATGATAAAGTGATCTGTAGATTATTCAAAAATGACTGAGAAACATATATAACATGAAGAATGAATAAAACTAAATATCTTGCAGTGTCTGGTTTGTAAAATTCCAATGTTATTATTGAACAAACTATCAAACAGAGCACAATCAGTGGACACTGTGTTACTAGTGATTTGAAATTGTTTGGATGATTTAAATAAAAAAAAAAACAATCATAAAAGAATGAGTGATCTGCACAAGAAAAATCAAAAGAGCTGTGATTTTTAAACAGTAGCTTGAAGGTCTAAATGAAAATATAATGAAAAACTAGCAAACATTAGCGATGCACGCTGATGTCTGAATCGCACTGGTATATTGGCATATTTAAATTGGAATGTTTATCTCCGACTGATATTTTAAACTGATATCTGATTATATATTTATTGCAATCTAGTGGAGCAGAAACTGGACTACTGAGCTCAAACCTTTTCCACAGTTTTCTCAATTTGTGACCTTAAATAACTAAATGTTATATTGTAATTGAGTCAAAGCACAAGTATATAATTTTAATAATACTCACATAACATACACATCTTCAAGTATAGTAACAAAGACCAATTACATAAGTGTCAGATTGGGTGGCTGAAATGAACTGTGTATAAACTAAATGATATTTAAGCTTTATGACATGACATAGTAATCATGTAATAATAGGAGACCAAATCAGTGAGACTGTAAGTCTCAATCACTCTCAACACCGCCTTCTTCTCAGTGAAGCTCAGTGGGAAGCTGGCAGACGCAGTCAAACCATGCAGCATTATCTTAGACATGATCATTAGATACAGTGGCGATGGCACTGAGACATTTCCCCGGTTACTTATAGAATCTGCTCAACCCTATTACTCTTCACTCTTCGCCATCCGTCTCACTTAATCAAGCCAGGGCTTAGAGGCCAACCATGCCAGCTCTGGAGCGGCTTACCTGTCTGTGGTGGGATGGGAGAAACAGAGCTGCAGCGAGTCGAGGCACGCATATCACTGGGCCAGTAAGTCGTGTGGGCTTGGACGGCCTAACAGCCTGTGGTTTAAACCCATCCCGCTAAGGTGCTACCCTCCAGGACAGCTCTAATGAGAGACGACACTTTAAACAGAGAGAGAGAGAGAGAGAGACAGAGCGGAAGAGAGACTCCATAATCTCTCACTAAAGTTTGCCTGAAATCAAAATGAGCTTTTTCACGTTGGTCAGTTCTTTTTCCTGATCAGTTCATTCATTACAGGAAAATAAAAACTTGTCTTTTATATAACATGATATATGACAATGATATAAGATGTTAATCTTGTATCAATATGTTATTAGTGTCTGATTTTTGATTGCGTCATTGCGTTTGATTGAAGCTCCGGTGGGCGGGGCAAAATAATATGAAATAATAATATCATATTTCAGCTCCCCCTCCTACCACTTACAGTAATGCTGATTCTTAGTAATTATATTTTAAATTATATTATTTGTAATTTAGCTTTACTGTGTATCCGTTCAGACATATTTGATCAAATATACTGGTTTTTTTGTAGGTTTTGCAGTGAAATATTAGCCAAATAGCAATTTCTGAGCATTTGATATGATCCAGCATTTAAAAAGCATAAAGCTAGAACAAGGATTATTGCAAATGTTTTTTTCTTGTTCAGCTGGTCTTTAATTGCTTTTAGTCTTCACAGTACACAGTAGTTTGAAAACTTCAGTACCTACTTTTGCTTCAGTGCACTTACGATATACTCCATAGATATCCACTCTTTTACTACTCATAGCCATAGTTCCTGAATCATAGTTACATTTGGGATATGAATTTCAGACACACAAAACAAAGGCATTCTCATGCACTACCATCAGCCAGTTAATGGAAAACATTAGCTGTAACACAAAGACAGACCTAGTAAATTGACATTAACGTAATGCAAAGTGATGCAAATGAACTTAACAGACGTCTACGTGCATTTGAATGCAGTGGGCAGAAGCCTGCTGAGAAGCTTTAAATAGTTTGTTTATATTTGCACTGTGTGAAATAACAAAATCTGAAACCCAGAACCTGAAAACCACAGCATAGTGAAGAATTGCAGCTGGAAAATGACCACCATTGTATGGGAATATAGTAATAGTATAGTAACAGTAATAGTAACAAATGAAACCCATGATTTTAGCCTTAATCAGATTCAGATACATTTTTAAAAGTAAGTAAACAGATTATGTTCCCAATTATGAATGTTTAATCATATAATTTTAATCTGCACCTGATTACATGTTAATCCACCCAGCACTGCTCCCCAGTGACAGATAAGAGTCTGCAAAAGGAGCTTCACCATGAAAAAACACAACATAATGCAATAAATGTCCAGAGCTAGATTTTATGATTAACTCCCGGTGACTATGGCTCAGTGGCTGGTTTATGATTCCTCTGATTGTCTTCATCCATCTTTTTGCTGGTTGTCCTTTTCCTCATTTACGTTCAGCTATCCTGAACATAATTGTCCTTACCAGTGAACTGGTTGTTCTCATAACATGTCTTCACTCTCACAAAACTATTGTTTCTTTCGCTGCTTTCAAGTTTATTTAGATGAAAAGTAGTTTTTTTTTAAACCAGCTCTGGAGTGAGAACAAATACTGCACTTATAATTTATCTAATGATAAAATTGTCATATCAGCTGACTAACCCTGCAATCAGCATGAAGTTCTTGTTTATTTACCCCAGGTTTAATATTTATTAATACAGGAAACTGCATTACATGCACTGCAAATCACACATTTACTGTCCATTCAGCACAACATAGTTAAGACGCATTGGTGCTCATATCAGTCAGTTTAGCCTCATTAAGAATATATATAGACTGAAATGTCAGAAATGATTATTGTTATATGTAATTTTACCACCAACTCATAATTTTGTCACATCACCCAGCTGCTATACAGCTTGGTCCTTAAATGTGAGTCCCAATTAAATCACTTGTTGTAGCTGTAGAGATTTATTTAATTAATTTATTTTATTTTTTGAAATGCCAGTTTAATTCATGGACTATTTTTAGGATAAAAAGACATCATCTGATGATTCGTGAGATGCATAATAGACCCTTCTGCTTGATTAGTAGGCATAATCAGATTAGATGACACTTTTTGAGTAACCAGAAAGATTCAATTACTAATTAAGTCTCTGGTCACCCTTAATCGGTACCTGTTTACATGTTCTTTCTGTGTAATCCCTCCATATCTGTTCCTAACTGAGCATCTGAGCACAGCACAGGATACAGCTTGGAAAGCTGATAAACAAACAAATCCTGAGATACTGCATTAGCTGAATGGTACTGTTCTCATTGGCTGCCCTGTATTGTGCCTCAATCAAAAAACAAGCTTAATTATTCCATATAAATTTAGTGCAGATGTGTGGAGCTACATTGCAGTAGCCCAAATATGTGATGGTAGTGTGAAATCACAAAAGCTGTCAAATCAGGGGAGCTCTAGGAAGAGTTGCAATAAAACATTGGCCAGTGCTGGAATGCAATACTCAGTGACCATGTCTTACCATTACCATTAATGCAGACAGCTGATATATTGCACCCAACATATTACACCACACCAATATATTATTATATCACATCAGGGACATATTTAAGTAAAAAATAGAAGTTCAAGCCTTTCTTACACATAATTTATTGAAGATAATTATTGCTGTCAAAAGCAGCAGGATGAATTCTACGGTGTAAGTATAAAGGACTATATTTTCTGCACAAATTCAGCCAAACGCTTCAGAATGTCACAGTGCAGATGGACAATAAAATGAAGCTTGCTTAAAAAGCAACCCAGAACCAAAACTGTTTTAAGGAAAAGAATATAAATGACCTGCATTGACCAAAGGATTAACCTGAATCTAATCGAGCATGCATTTCACTAACTGATTTGGAGACTAATAACCTACAAATAAACCTTCTATTAACCTAATACCCTAAATTGAAGCTCATAATAATTAATATTAAACTAAACAATTAAAACTCTTATTCATCATTTAATTCATGAAATAAGTCATATTGATTTAAACCTATCAACTAGAACAACTACAACTGCAGCACATATATCTCACTTCTGTTTCCTAAGGACCATGTCTTTGTCTCAGGAGACACTGGACAGAGGTCTGCTTTTGCAGCTCTTTTATAGAATTCACGATCATGGATCAGTATGAAATTTGTAAGGTGGCACCTTTGATGGCATGTTCTATCTCACAAATCTGTTTAAACAGCACTTTGTGAGAACAGTTTCACTAGTCAAATCAATTAACCTTCATGTCCTAAGCTGGAGTAAGTAAGCTCATCTTCTGACTTGGGCAGCAATCCCCACAGAAAATCATTCTTAATTTAAACAACCATCATTTGTGCCACTGTCCAACAAAACCACAGCTTTTTCTCTTTGTTTCTCTCGGATTTCAGTAAACTGATGTTGTTTCATTACTATTCTTAGTTGCTTTTTTCAAAATAACTTCTCTTACTCACTAATTCCCATGTCCATACTGCATCCTTCTGCATCCTCCGATTGCTTACGTCAGGCCGGGGATCTTGTGGTGGACCAGGAAGGGAGGATGGAAGTCACAGAAGCAGGTATTAATGGGTATTAAAGTATTAGGTGAGAATAAGTCCTTCTACTAAGCCCTTTAGCATTCCTAAACAACTCCAATAACACCTGTTCTTTTCTATATCGAATCACCTCTGAGTGGCTTGAGTGTGAATGGTTTTCTTTTATAGAATAATTACACATAGCAGCTGAGATTTTATGCTTTATGACACATAATTAACCTGTTGTAGAAATGTATTGATGTTAAAGTGAAATATTATCAAAATAAATGTTGCAATTATACCTATTTATACTGGTTAATATTTCAGCTCAGTCATTTGGTAGCAGGTAAACTCACAAATTAAGTTTAGCACTTCTTTGTCATAATAAAAAATATTTGCATAGCTGAATAAATTCAATAAATTGTTCTGCTTAATACAAAACCCTGATTTGACCTTCTAAGCCAAAGATCCAGGCCAAAGAGCTGGTATAGAAAAACTCATACATGTGAATATCTGTTCATCTAAAGTAATAAGAAACTGTGTGTGACAGGAAGCGTAATATAGGTTACACATGGCTACTACACAGCTTATATAAGCAGCTGGTGGAACAAGTAGACCTTTATATGTTCTCTAAAACAATGTATGTGTGGCCTTTTATGAAATCTTCAAGCTGATTTAAAGGCTCTACAACTAGCAGATCAATAGAAAATGGAATTTGTTGGACTGAAGGCTGCAAGTCTGTAAGCATGCCATAGACTGACAGTCTCCTTCTCTCTCTCTCTCTCTCACACACTGCCTGACTCTCTTACATCAATCCATCTTAGCGTGTCAAAGGCTAGCTGCCATGGCCATCTTGCACACAAACAAACAGGCATGATCTGCCTCACACTGTTTTTTTCAACAAGGTAGGAGGCTTAGATTAGCCTGTACAGGTCAAGCTTCTGTAAGCTGCTCCAAACTCCAGGCTATGATACATCCATGGGTCACTTACTGTCTGACCATAGTAAGTTAAAAGACAGAGAGGGAGAGTAACTTGCACGCAATGGAAACCTTTGAGTTTTGTCTAAATGTTTGTCACACAGTTGAAAAATGGTGATGTTCCAGAAGAACCTCATGCATACAGAGTGCAATGTATCAGGTACATATGGACCACATCAACTCTCTCAAGGCCTGGAAGATCATGTTAAAAAGAATTCTGTTTACTATATGCAGCCATACAGAATTTAGTAACTATGTTCCAAGTAGTTTTAGTTATGATCTTTTATTAAATGTGTGCCATCTTAAATAAGTTTGAGTTAAAAATGAGTTTAAATTCTTATAGCATCATTAAACTGAGCTGAAATACTGTACATACTGTACAATCTTGTCAGAGCATGAAATGTTTCAGTCGGTTTTTAAAATTACTATAAATTTACATTTTGATCAAATGTATTCATTATTTATTTTTATTATTCTGTTCAAATGTTTGCCTAAAAAAAGAACAATCTCAATAGCATATAAAAGAATAGCAGAAATAACTCCACGTTTTAATACTTGTTCAAACTTCGGGTATTTGATTTTGAAGCATGATATAAAGAAATATTACAAAAACACATTTAAGTGAAATACTGTTCCAAGAGTCTTCAAGAATGTGTTTTGTTTTTCATTTTTTAATGATATTATAGGCCAAAGCTGAGTTGGTGTGAAACAACCTATACTTGTTGACATCTATTTTCTTGAATAGATAAGAAACTGTGTGAAGTGATGATTGAGATGATTGAGATTGAAATTAAAAGAAGGCCACAGGAAACGTAACACTCTTATTAACTGCTCATTATTAAATTATTCAACTTAAGAGATATTAGTCAGGATACTAATATTAATATCTTGGCTACTACTATAAACTACTATAAAACATATATTTAGGGTCTATAGTTATATGAGTGAAGGTTTAAAATGTGTGCCTACATGTGAACCAATAGGGTTTAAGGGGTTCAAGCTAAATATACTGTGTTAATATTTTAGTTCAGTATAGTTGTTCTGTAAGCAACTACACTAAATATTTCAGAGCACGTAATAGGGCAAAAATGTGTAACTTGAAAAAATGTATAACTAAAACTACTTTACATGCTGGCATAAATAAAACACTGTATTATATACAGTATATGTTGTATACAAACCAAATCCCAGCAGTCTCCTCTGTATAACGTCTCATTGCACTGATCCTCCTCCAGCAGCCTCCCTCTTCCAATATTTGTTTCTGCGCCATTTACTAGTCTGTTGCTTACCATCCCGTCTAAGCTTACCCCCATCTAAAGCAGTTTATCTTTTCTTTTCCATGTTGTAACAATAGGAGGGGAAGTGGAGCAGTAGCTTTAGCTGGTGAATGCCGTTCATTACAGTCTGAGAGGAGTCCCTCATTGAGTTGCAAATGAGTTTGTGATTAGCTACTTGCAGTATTTGCGGAGCATTACTGTGTGTTTGTGTGTCAGCGTCATGGCTGTGTGTGTGGGAGAGTTTGGAATTGTGTGACCCTCTTGTCTGAAGAAAAGGAGGAGGCTGGCTGATAAGGAGATAACACTAATTAGTTCTCCTCCCAATTGCTTGTTAATTGTGCCTGTGTGGATATCTTGGCCTGTGGTAATACCCCTACAACCCACCCCCCTCGCCAACAACACCCCCTGCTTTGCCTGTTGGCAATATTAACAGCTCATTTTTAAGCAGAAGGACCTGAATTTAAGCCTAATTAATTATGCCAAGTGGGGTTCCATAGTGAAGGGTGGGGGTGAGGGGGTAAAATCTGGCTAAATCATTCAATTTAAACAATGGAGTATTAGGAAATATACATAAAGCACTTGTGCACATCTTTTCTGAGGACACTGATAGAGACTCCTGGCAAATCTTGCTAAACCTCTATTCAGGTATACATAGATCCATCTACAAGCCGGTATTGATATGTGTTCCATTTTAGTTTAAGTTGAGTTTAAGTAAACACTATTATGCAGAAATGGCAGCATAACATAATAACACCATTACCAGATGCTACCAATTTTCCATATTTTTTCATTTCATTTACACAATGAAGTATAAGTAATATAAATAAAACTCCTATACAGACTTTTAAAAACAATTGAGCTAATAACCAAAGATGTTTACCACTCTATGACATAGGGTGTAAAGAATACAATATTAGTAACTGTTTAGAACAATGTTTAAAGTAATATCACTATTAACAGAGGCCTAAAATATGAATTTGAAAAACAAATTATGTGCAGTTTAAAAACTTTATCATCTGCTGCCAGTTGCATTGGTTTACACTGTCTGAAGCAATAATGTGTAATAGTGTTTTATTTATAAAAAAACTATAAATAAACACATTTTAGAACTTTTAGGGGTATTAACGAACATCTTCAAATCTGGCCTAATAATTTAATTTAATCAATAAAATATAAAGACAATATGCATCAAACTCTACTACAATAAATTACATATAAATATATATATAACAATACATAAATCCACGTGTGGTTTGTATATTAAGAATCAAATGAATCAAATTTTATGTACAGCTTTAACAAAGCTTAAACATATTCTGAGTTTCTAAATTTCAGAAGCATAAATGTTATAAATATGACGTATGAGACAGTGTGCAGGTGGAACAAAGCTGGAAAGTTTTAGGATGCTTCAGTTAAAGTGGTAGTGTTTCTGAGTGGGAGTTCAGTATGGACGAGTCATGAAAGTGATTTCACTCTGATCTGTTAAAACTAGACTTATCGACATGAGTATATATCCACAAATCAATAAAAGCCTGACCTTTCCACGTCACAGCCCACACACACACACACACACGCTCATCTTCATCTTCTGATTTATCTGGTTCTAGCAGCTTGGGAGCAGTTAAGCAGATTTGGATTCAGTCTGCTCTTCTCAAACTGCTAAAGAGATTGGAGCGGTGTGTGTGGGTGTGTATGTGTGTGTGTGGGTGTGTGTGTGTGAAATGTTGAAGATAAAGTGTCTGAGAATCAGATTAATAACGAAAATGATCTTCTGAGCTCATTTCTCTCCTCCGTCTGTGTGCAAAAGTTCACTGAAGCGTACACACACACACACACACATAGAGACACACAGACACACACACACATGTAAGTTTTACTATATTTATGAGTTCATCAATAGATTTCTATTGATATTTGTATTACTCTAGCTAAACAATACTAGACCTAAACCTAACCCTAACCTCAGTATCCAAAAGACTAATTTTCTGCTCTATTAGATATTCCAAAAAAAGTGGTTTGCAGACATTTGGTCCTCACAAACATACCACTACAAAAAAAACCCCACATACTTATAGGTACGTTATTTTACAGTATTATAAACAGTTGTATCATGTTTTACTTGGTTTTGCTCGGTTTTTAAATGAAAATAAGTTAACTATGTACTCTACAGAGAAGACACAATTACTTTATTATCATATTGGAAAAGATAACCATTATCTGTGGCCTATACAAAAATTATGACTTTTTATATTTTATGTTTATTCAAATTCAGCAAATAAAAAATGCATTCTCTGTGAATGAAATATTATTCTCTCATTTTTACTCAGAACATCACAAAAACAGAATAACCTGTAACTTCACCAAGGATGCTTGAACTTGTGCATACAACTCTATACACAACTTTAGTAATGTCAATGTTGCTATGTACTACAGTAGTCCTTCTGGTGGCTTACAAAAGGTGATATGCACCAACAGTGTACAAATTCTGTTTTATCACGACTATCAGTAAACTTTTAGCACCAATGACAAAATGAGTAAAATCTGAACTTTTCCACAGCGACATCCACTGTCTTTCTAGTTCTAAAGTCACATTGTATATTGTAAAAGCACTTAATGTATAATGAGTAACGCTGCAAATTTCAACTCATTTGTAAATAAAACAAATCTCATATCATACAGTTTTGCTCACAGAGAAATAATTTCAGAATCTGAGCTGATAAAACCAGACCTGAACACAGATACCATAGAGAGAAGGGGCTTAAGGGACAAAGGCACAAGGATTTTAACTTGAACTCCATTTATTAAATTATTAATATCACAAATACTCATATAAAAAAAGACACAGTAATAATATGTTAACGGAAACCAAACATAGTGTTAAGTTTACTCAAGACATTCAAGAATATTATCAATGCTGCCTATGCAGGGGTTCGAACCAGACTCTCCAACATATAAGTTCTATAACAGTATCTGAACGTTATGAAGCAGTCAATATTCAGTATAATGGCAGAAAGTGTCAGAAGTGGCCAGGCTTATTTTAAACTGGCTCTGATGAGGTGTGCATCTACATGACAGGTTCCTGAGTTCCTGAGGTGAAATCTCCACAGGTGGTGGTGCCTGAAAGCAGTGGAGCTTGAGGAACTTGAGTCGACCCCCGCAATCTATTCCCAGCTGAAACAAATCTTGAAGAACAGCCACATGTTCTGTAACGCAATGTGTAGTGCAGTGTGACTGCTAAGAATAACATGGTTTCATCAACTTTACACAAATTATATTAAACTATAATCATATTCAACTATTTGAACACTCCTATTTTAAGTCCTCTTGTAGCAATTTGTAAGGGGTCAATCAGCCAATAAGCTGATTAGCTCACCAATCAACACTTATCACTTAACCAACACTTAACCAATCGGTACCCAGTAACAATAATGAAAAAATCAGCACACAGTAACAGTAATGGAACCCAATCGGGGCTCAATAATAACAATAATAACCTCCAAATAACAGTTCCATGTAGGTTATCAGCACTAAGTAACAGTAATAGCAGCCAATTAGCACTAAGTAACAGTAATACCAACCAATCAGCACTCAGTAACAGTAATGCTAACCAATCAGCACTAAGTAACAGTAATACCAACCAATCAGCACTAAGTAACAGTAATACCAACCAATCAGCATTTATAATAGTTATACCAACCAATCAGCATTTATAATAGTTATACCAACCAATCAGCATTTATAATAGTTATACCAACCAATCAGCATTTATAATAGTAATACCAACGCTTCATTGATCATTAGTAGTATTGCTAAATAATCAGCACTCAGTAACAGTAATGCTAACCAATCAGCATTTATAATAGTAATACCAACGCTTCAGTGATCATTAGTAGTATCGCTAAATAATCAGCACTCAGTGATGGCAAAGCTAATCAATCAATATTCAGTATCAGTAATGCTGACTAATCAGCCCTCAGTAGCAGTAAAACCAGCCAATCAGCACAAATGTGTGCAGAAAAAAAACTTTTTGCTGTATAAAAAAAACTTTTTGCTGTATAAAAATGGTAACATTATATAAATTATATATTTAAATGAAATATATCCTTTCCTTTTTAAAGGATTTTCAAATTGTGTTTTTACAACATAATTATTATTTACGCTGACCCAGTGGGCACTTGTGCAGTCTAAGGCAAAAAAACAAGGAACTAAAGTCCCCCCTCCCCAACCCTCCAGCGTCTCACCTTAGTGCCCCGGCCCCCAGACGTGTGCCTGGATGAAACAAACACGATGAAAAACGTAGTTCTAGATGACCACAAGGCCTGTCTCCCCTCAAAAGGGATCGATAAGGTTTAATCACTAAGAGCCGTAACCTCAGCCTAAAGCATGACCCTTTACCTGACTGCGAACTTCATTTCTGCCTGCAGCCATATGGAATCCAGAAGATGGAGATTTTCTTGCGATTTACTGTCTGCACAGTTCATTAAGCCACATTAGGAAAACTAGAGAGGCCTTCTATTCTTTCAGTACCACATACATACCACACACGGTATGATAGCGTGTAGCTTTCAGGGGTTTTAAATGATAATATTCTGAAACGGGGGCGATGACCTTCTCGCCCTGTCTTCAGTGCCTTTAGTTAGGGAGCTTAACTGGACCATGCTAGAATTACATATCTCCATGTTATATTAAATCCACTTAGCCTCTTTTGACTCCAGGCTTTTTATTTTATTTTTCTAAATAAAATTCAGTTGTAGCCTAGCGAATCCAAACCTGTTTCCAAAAACATGGGACAACAAGGCAACAAACATGCAACAATGTGCAAATCATTAAACCCTATAATTAATTGGAAACAGTACAAAAACAACATATAAATTGTTAAAACATTTAAGACATTTTACTGTTTTTTAAAAACTTTTTTTCAAATTTAATGCCCCAACATGCTTCAAAAAGTTGGGTTAGGCGCATGTTCAGCACTGTGTTCATTTTCCTGTTTTTTTTTCTTTCATAATTTGTCAGATGTTTTTAGTGGATGTCAGGGCTGGATATATATATTGTAACATTTTTTTTTAACTTTACACAACTTTCGTAGTCTTTTGTTGCCCCTGTGCCAACCTTCTTGAAACATGTTTCAAGCCTCAATTTTAAAAGGGACATGTTTTTTTTTAAAAACTGTAGTTTTTTAGTTTTAACAATTGATATTTTGTCTTACTGTACTATTTTACAATTAAAAATAGGGTTTAAATAATTGCATAATCATTGCATTCTGTTTTTATTTGCATTTTTCAGAGGCTTTTTTTCTGTTTAACAGTTCTATCCTCTATAATTGTCCAGCATCCCAGCATGAGAGGAACAGACTTCAGTTCCTTTGCTAATAGATGCTGAGTGTTCTAGAAAGTTCCACTGATGCTCTGTTTGGATTTCAGTTTATGATAAGTTTTTTTAATCTGATGTTTTATATTTAAGATGCATTTCCAGTAGCTACGTTCTGCTTCTACTTGAATCAGGATTTAAATAAGATTGTTTCTTCAGCATTGATTGACTCCTTTGCCCACATCTGACATTACAGAACTGCAAACTCTCTTTAAACCTTAAGCAAAAACCGAAGTGATGATGAAGCAGAGTGATGGTAGTGGTGATGTTACAATCACTGTACAGTCTCATTAATCATCTCAGCGCTGGCTGGGATGAGCTTAGAGGGTCCAGTGTATAAAATACCTGTTTGTTTAACCATGTGGAGACAGATGCTCGCCTTAAACCAGATTAATAGCAAAATGACTCGCTGCGGCACTGATTAGTGCTGCTGGACTGGATGGACGGGCAGAGGGAGACGGGCAGATCAGGTCAGTAAGAGTATCACAAGACGAGTGCTGGGATCACTGTAGGGCACCTAACCCAGCCTGTAACTGCAATGGAAAGAAATCTTCTCACCATCGAAGTGCTGTAGATTATAAAGTGCTTTCAATTTCTTTTATATCGCAATAAAAAAAAAATTTAATCCCAGATGACAGGATTTTAGGTAGCTAAGAACTCACCTCATCTCAGTCATAAGTGTGTTTTTCTTGTAAAAAAAATCTATTTAAACTATTAACTCTGAAAAACCTATACATATAAACACAAATGCAGCAAAAGTAATAAAAAAATCATCATTGATAGTACTTTGTTAGTCTATATCTTCTGAGCTAGTTTCAAGAACAAAGCTATATTCCAGATTTCTCTTCAGCTTCTTAGGTCATCACATATTTGTTAATGTACATCACCTGAACTGAGCCTGAATTACATAAACTGACATTTTTCAGTGAAATTGTATTAGTAGGGTTTTAGCATTTTGTGCCCTAAAATATAATAAAAGTACAATAAAATGTATTTAAAATAAAGGTGTCAAAAGGTAAAGGTAACAGTAAACTGTTGTACAAAGTAAAATAGACATTTAAAAAAGGGTGAAATTTTTAAAGTATAATTTTTCATTGAAGGGGCTCAATGCCATAATGAAGCAGTAATTAGACAGGTGTTAAAGAATGACTACAATTTATTTAGGTCTTCTTCAGGGAAAGCTTTGGAAACGGTTAAACAACTACCCTGACAATTACAGTCAGTATGAATAATTGTTTTTTGCTGTTGTAGGTTTAAAGTAGGTTTTATTCTAGCAGGTTTACAGAATAAGCAAAAACATTTGTTACTTTTTAATGGAAGTTAATGTACTAAAAACGTTATTTTTGTCAGTGGGTAAAATATAAAACACCAACAACTTTTAAAAGGACCAAATAAACTGCTTGAAATGCAAAAAGTGCTTAAAATAATGAAGGTGCAATGTTTTCAACCATCTCTATAGACAAAAGTTATCCTTTGCTATTCTTAAGTTGTCCACAGGGTGTCAATTACAGATTGCGCATGTGCATTGATTGCATGGTTAAATAGCTGCACAATTCAATCAAATCTTATCAAGTCTGTTGCAGTATGGAACCACTAAATGATTATTTCACAATAATTTAAATTAATTTGCACTCAGCAGGGACATCCACATAAATTAATTCATGGTTTACACTATAAATCATATGTCAATGCTGACTGATGTAGTGCCGGGTTTGTATCTACAAATCAAACCAATTAAATAAATGTGCTGTTAGCAATCATAGCAGTTAATGTATTCCCGAGCTTAGGGCCTAACAATCTGATCAGCCAGTCACCTCAGTGCTCACACTCCCCCCTGCTAAGAGCCTATAATCCCTCTCAAAACAAGCACAGAGATGCTAATAGCCTCCCGCTATAAATACTCTTGACTTCTGGTCTTGCTTCTTTACTAGAAGAGAGACTGACGGGGTGCAGACTCTGTCCTTCTACTGAGAAATCACACAGTGAATTATATAAGAGTGAATCGGTCCAAGCGGGGATTTTCAAATGTGTAGCACTTTCTGATAATCGAATCAGCTTGATTTGTAATCCAGAGGAAGCATTTATTTTTTTTGGAACGCACAAACTGAACCACTTGAGCGCATTTTTGCGAGACGATGTGTAAAACCCTGTAGCGCAACTGCAAGAACTTGCTGCAGCATTTGCTTGATCTTGGAGTTCTGAGGCTGAAGAGATAAACCATGTTCCCTCTGCCGATGTTTACTCCAGACCAGGTTGCTCGAGTGTGTGAAAACCTGGAGGAGACAGGTGATATGGAGAGATTGGGACGGTTCCTGTGGTCCCTGCCTGCGGCGGTCCCCGGGGCGGCTGGAGAGGCCCTAAACCGGCACGAGTCAGTGATGCGCGCCCGGGCCCTTGTGGCCTTTCATGGAGGAAACTTTGAGGCCCTTTATCAGATCCTGCAGAGCCACAGATTCACTCGTGAGTCCCATGCCAAGCTGCAGGACTTGTGGTTGGACGCTCACTACCGAGAGGCTGAGCGGCTGAGGGGGAGGCCCCTGGGGCCCGTGGAGAAGTACAGGATTCGCAAGAAGTTCCCCCTGCCCCGCACCATCTGGGATGGAGAGCAGAAGACACACTGCTTTAAGGTGAGCGGTGCTGAGAGATTTTATAATCTTTTTCTGTGTTTAAATATGATACAACACTGACCAAGCACTGTTGTCAACAGCGGTCAATAGGTTTCAGGCATCACAGGACAGTATGTTAGTGGGAGCCGTCATGTCAAAAGCACTAAAATCTAGTTTCCAACTAACAATATTTTAATGTAATGAGGAGATTATTTGTTTTAGATAGTAAACTAAAAAACAATAGCTGAAAATGAATTCACTAATGAATAAAACTTTAAATGCTTTGTTACCGGATGGCCCATAGTATCTGTATCCACCCCAGTGAACTAGACTAGTTATTTTAGTTAATGTCACAACTTTTTTTGGTAGATGTAGTCTCAAAATAACACAGTTAAATACAATTAGTTCTGAGTTGAAATCATGAGAGACTACAGGGCCCATGATGCATTGCATTAGCTGCAGACTAGCTGGGACATTACAATGTGTAGTTAGTGAATAAAGAGTTCACTGCTTTAAACTATAAGATGAAGGTTAATCTTTCCAAAGCAGAATATTAGGAGTCTACACCCAGATTCCAGCAAAAGTGTTGTTACATAAATAAATTAAAAAACATCTAAATTAAAAAAAAAGAAAACAATACTAACAGCAACTGGATGAGTGGCCTCAGGTTCAAAAACCTCTCCAGGGCTGAGTTTCCTTATAAACAATGATAGAAGTGGAACTTCCTATTACATTCATCATCTATTAGCACAGAACGAGCTTTTTAAGGATGCAGTTGCCTTTTTTGCAAAAATGCTTTTGGTCTATGATAATATAGGATGCTAGCCCAAATACTAGCCAAAAGGAAAGATTCACAAAATGAATCTTAATCATGAATGAGAAATGAGAAGGACTAAACAATGAGAAATGAGAAGGACTAAACAATGAGAAGTGAGAAGGACTAAACAGAACTAAAAAAGCAGACTCAAGGAATTTGTAGACTACATTGTGCTACAACATTCTAATCAGAAAGTTGCTAGTTTATCTTAAATGCTAAGTTGACCCCTTTACAGTGGATGTTAACTGTTGCCAACACATTTCGAAGATCAAATCTATACAAACTGCACAAAACAAAACTTAGACTAAATAAATAGTGTTTCCAATTAACCGCCTTCCAATTAGCCTCTGCGTTGGAAGGTGTGCTGTTAAAGCACACAGTCAATATGTTAAGCCTCTTGTGTGAAGGACCACCTGTGGCATTTAAGCTCCTCTTCCGTAGTTGCGGTTCTGTTTCTGAAATGAGAGTCGTCTCTCTCTCCCACTGCTGCACACAATGCTAATCCATGTAGAGGAATGCTAGCAGCCAGATTAGCTTGAATTCAATTGTGCTGCATTGTTATGGTGTTCAACAGTGTTGTGTATCTGCAGCACTGTAGCTGGCCTGGAGGAGGGTTTAGTGACTGCTTTCTCTTTCCAAAATTAACAAGCATAGAATTAGCCTGGTATTAATAACCAGCAGACGGATTACGTCAGCATACAGAGAACACAAGATAATGATATTAGATGGCTTTAAATACTGTTCCAGCTTTTTTTATATCCTAACACATAACGGGGATCTCTGCTTGTAAGTCAGTACTTTATCCCTACTCTGTTCACTGACTTTTGCTATAGTTAGAATGTAGGCCTATGGAGCTCAGCCAGTGCCTTGTCTCCACCCAGCGGCTAGGAGTTTTACCGTAGAGCAGGAGTAATCCTGTAAACTTGTTCAAACTGCAAAGCGTCTCACATCAGCAGGCCTGATCCCTGTTTATCCTCAGCTAATCATTAAAAACGTCACTAGCTTATACCGATCAATGGACACTTCCGAGCAAGAAGCCTGATTATTTTAAGTGTGTCTTAACAAGGTGCAGAGAATTTCATTCAATCATTAATACCTGAGAGGGACTTTGATTTAATCAGGAAGACCCACTTGTAAAGTCCAACTTGCTCTGGTTAACTTTAATGAGACCCAAATTCACAAACGCATGCAAACAAGAATAAATGAGAAAGTATTTCTAAAAATCTTTGGAACAATTGTTTTTGTTTTGGACTAAACTCTTTAGAGCTGTACATTTTGCTTTCTGGAACACCTTCAATAAGCATAGTGTCTGTGCTCTCCCAGGAAAGGACACGCAGTTTACTGAGAGAGTGGTACCTGCAGGATCCGTACCCAAATCCGTCTCGCAAGAGGCACCTGGCTCAGGCCACAGGCCTCACCCCCACACAGGTGGGCAACTGGTTCAAGAACAGACGCCAGAGAGACAGAGCAGCATCAGCCAAAAACAGGTAAGAGCTTAAAGCAAGCACAGGCTCCATAAAGCGATTATGCCATGTGTTTAAGGTGAATCTTGCTTTGGGAGGCCGAGTTTGAGTTTGATTTGAAGGATGCATTTAATGTTTATGTGTTTTAACATATTATATAGACTCTTGTACTGAGTTGATAATCACTGATATAAAGAAAGTCTGAGGCTGTTAACATTGCATTTAAAGAAATATTGTGTGTCTACTTGATACAGAAGCTTCACCTGTTTTAGCTTCAGTAAATAAACAACAAACATCCTTTGGCTAGGGCAAAGAAAACAATAACTCTACTATGTTGTTTTCCCAAAATTAAACTATTACGTGAGCTTAAATATAAAACTGAGACATTTTATACTTTTAAACTGTGTTAAGCTTATCAATCTCAGCTCTGGACAGAAGAGGCCAGGTATGCATTTTGCTCTACTATAAACGGACACATTCAACACAAACGTTTTCTTCTTTTTTCAAATACAAGAATTTGATGTGAAAGTTCTACAATATACAATGCAGTCCAATTCTTAACCAATCACAAGGCTTATAAGTCTGGACCCACCCACACAAAACAATTTCAGTGTCTGAAAAACTCAGTGAGCTAAAGCTAACACAGCATAACCAAAAGCTAACAAGCTAAAACTCCTGTCTGTAGCTGCCTGTCATGCACCGTCTATTCACCAACATTTGTCCACGTTAATTTGTCCGTCCCTTTATTCATGAGTTTCTTCGTCAGTCCATTGATTAGGCAGAAAGCTGTCAATCAAACTGCCCATTAGCCACACCCACACAGCTCTCATTTCTCATGATCAACACCTATAACCTGGAAACTTTGCTACAGTCTAAAGAGTCTATTTTGACTTTTGCTTTGTTGTCTTCCTCTTTTTACTAGACTGCAACAAGACCCATCTCTCCACCCCTCTGGAAGCTCTCCTGAATGTTCTTCTTCAGAGCACAACCCACACTTGCAGGGCTCCTCCCCGCGCCACCCCGGCAGCCCAGAAAATAGTGACTGCAGTTCAGGCACAGAGCATCAGGGCACCAGGGCCTCCACGCCAGATATATCCGTCAGCAGTGACAGTGAATACGAGTCCTGAGCAAAGCCTCGGTCTGCTCCGTAACCAAAACCATCAAACGCACTCTCCTACTGACCTAAGAGACTAGCAGAGATCTGCAGGCTGACGCACAAGCTTACAGTAGACTGTTGACAACAGAACTAAAACATGCCAGCCAGGTCAATATGGAGACTGTGACCTGGTGACGGACCTGTGATGGCAAACGCTGGCTGGCGTGGATGATCAAACATGCACTTAAATGGACCTTTGTGAAATTTTGACTATATTGGTTGTTGTCAAAGAAAACTGGAGGCACAAGAATTATTTGACCTTATTCAGCTGATAAATGATACAATGGCTCAAGGGCTTATTAAGAAACTCACCTAATGAAAATCTCTTCTTAATTCTTAATAATCTTCTTTCACTTGTATGTGTCTGCGGTATTGTTCGCTCACCAACATGCTCGTTTCATTTCAGACCTTATAAGGGACCCACGCACTTGAATCAGAACATGTTCTTGATGATCACTGTGCAGTGGGTGTGCCAAAGAAATCACATCAACCAAGATTACATTCACCATTCAAGCACCTTTTAACTCTTCGGTATATATAAATTCAGATGGGACGAATTATAAAGAATTCTTCTTCAAACAGTGCATTGTTAGTATGATGCATATTAGCAGTAGGAAGTATTCTATTAAACTATGCATACGACCCTAGTAATCTACTAATATATGTAAATGTAGCTGCGTCCTTTAAAACATGGTATAAAAGCTGCTGACTTTTTTGAGCACTGCAAGTGTGGATATAGCTTTTTACCGTCCACTCTTGTATGCATTTGAAAGCAACTGGCTTAACTTCAGAATAATAATAATAATAATAATAATAGGCTATATAATACAAAGCTATAAAGACCAGGCCTTCTTACAGCATGCCACAGTAACATCATCAGTAATAAATTAACACAGACTGAATCTCAGATGAATCCCTTCACAATGTATTTCACTTCTTAGAAGTGCACTACATATATAAGAGGGAGGCAATTGGGATACAGCCCAACAGTGTTCATTTAAGTCAGCTGGGCACATACAAACACTATTAGGTGTTGATGCAACTTGGTTAACTTGGTTAACAAATGCTTTGCTTTGTATATGGAGGAATATACACCATACACTGTAAATCTGATAGCCTGACAGTTGTGCACGTTAAAGACAAGATGCTGCTTTGATGAACTATTCTAACCTTAGCCCTTCACATAGTGAGGATTGTGCATAGGCTAATTTTTCATCATTGAGTTCCTCTGTAACTATGCCTTGTCAGTGAATTCTGACATTTCTTTGTCTCATGCTAAGAAACGCTGAGCGAATAGAGAATGAGAAAAGCTCAAGGCTTGGAGAGGTGTGAGGGACAACAACTCTTAATCATCAAACTTGCTCTTAACTCAACTCATGTGCCTACACTTCTGAGTCAAAAACTGTACCTGTTTATCTGATAAGGGAATGCAGATGCTTTTTAATCCGCCCCTCTCACCATGTCCGGGCTCACCAAAGCTGAAAAGACTGTTGTAGTTTTTATGTCTGATCTACAGTTTTTAAATAAATGAAAATGTTTTAACCAAAGCTAGATGATGTTTTGTTTGTTGGGGAATCTACTGAGAATTTCAACACCCAGCTGAAAAAATAAATCATAAAAACCATAAACAGTGTTTGTTGGTTCCTGGTTGTATCCAGTAATCACTAAGGGTATTTTGTATTTTTCTAAAAGGCTAAATATTTATTACAGACTAAGACTTATTATTCAGTGAGTACAAGAACCACAACTCAAACTGCTTGGGTTACTCTCATTCTGGTTTTAGAAGTGTTTATCAACACTTTGGGCCAACTATTGGGCATCGGCCTCTGAAAGTGTTAACAGGTGTTCTAATTAAAAATAAATATGTAGGTAAAATAGTGGTCTTTAATATGAGGTCAATTTCCATAAGAAAGAAAATTCTGGTGGTTGTAATGATATGAGTCTTTACAGCATTAGAGAGGAGGCTTTTATGGTATCCTGCAGGGTCTTTATTCCACCCATTCTTCCTACATATGCTACATCATAGATTGGGACCAATTAATTAGTGGCCTGCTTGTAACTCCTACTCAGTGAAAAAAAAGTTTTAAATTGTTGCTTAAACTATCAAGTTTATTATTATTATTATTATTATTATTATTATTATTATGACTATAGTGCTAGCAATAATGAGGCTAGCCAATCACAGCATAGCAGCCAAAATGCTGCTAACTAGTCTCTGCACAGAATAAGAGATCCAGCCATTCACAGCGCAGGAAACTATATATTTACAGCCAATCGCAACATAGGTGACATATTTACAGCCAGTCACAGCGCAGGAATTCACAGCGCAGCAAGCCAGAGATATTTACAAGGACTACAACAGTACAGTAGGGGGGGCTTGTCGGAAAACGGGTGGGGACTCTCTGCCCACATCTTTTTTTCTGGCTGTGTGGAGGCCGTCCTCAGAGAGGGAGTGTCTGTCCAGCCCCCACTCTGCATTCTATACAGTGTTCATACAGAAGTATGTAAAAGCTATCCTAGCAGTACTGCACTGCATCAGTGGGACTCAGGGCAGACCTGCAACAACTGACAGATTTGCAGCAGTAATAGAGAGTTAAACTCCGTCCAGGAGTCTTCACCTGGGTCGCACCTGAGCTGCCGGACCATGGACAGTGCAGGGAGGAAAGTGGTGGTCTGTGACAATGGGACAGGGGTAAGGGCACTTCGCGATGTGACTGATTAATACAGCAGTTAAAATATTAAATGTAAATCTCTTGAACAGTATACATATTTTACAAATATTTTACTCTGTGTGCACTTTAGTTAGTATTAATTAATTAATTAACTATTTATTTATGACCATGCTTTTGACTTGCCATTTAAAGGCTAATAAATGAATTGAGGATTTGTATGCTAAATATGCTACAGCTCTGTGGTAAGTAGATCTCTGCAGGGCGTGTGAGCACTGTTCACATGTGTTTGGACTTGTTCAGTGAGGAACTGTGATTGTGTCACACGAATGGCCTTAAAAGGTTTAGCAGATAAAGGAACAACGTTATTGGACACAAATCAGGAAGTGCTGTCGTACATCATACGCCGCAGTCTTAGGTTTCAGTCCTATGAAGTTTTATTCAACATTGTTTTGGTGCCTGATGTCAGCACGTCACTTCTCTTATTGCCACATTCTTCCAGCTGGGTTCTGCAGAGCACACCTTCTATCTGCAGGCTATGGAATGTGTGCTACCCCACACGGACAAGTTAGGACACTTCTGAGTGAAGTCTGTAGAGTGAAGTGAAGAACTGAGCACTAGAAGTGGAACTGAAAGAAAATTGCAGTAAAGACGTTATGACCCTGGCTTTAACAATGGACTGTGTAGGACTGTAACAGTGTTATATTATCTGACTGCATGTTTTCATTCCAACAAAGCAAGAGTTCATACAATCAGTATTTAAGACCATCTGATTAAACAAGTAGAATGCAGATTTCTGGGCTGACAGCCTGCAGCAATACCAGTCCTTTTGGTACTATATAATATATAGAGACATATTTAGAGACATTGATTTGTTATTATTTCCTGGAAAGTACAAGCTACAACTGCTTTGACAAATTTAAAAACCTATTATTATTAATATTATTAAGCTTTTTGATTGTAATATGTATATATACATATGTGCTTCACAGGGTGGCACGGTGGTGTAGTGGTCAGCACTATCACCTCATAGCAAGGCGATCCAGGTTCAATTCCTGGTCCAGGCTGCTCTATGTGGAGTGTGTGTTTTCTCCCTGTGCTTGAGTGGGTTTCCTCCCATAGTCCAGACACATGAATGATAGGTTGATTGGTCACTCTAAAATGCCTGTAGGTGTGAGTGAGTGTTGGTCATGCGGTGGACTGGCAAACTGTCCGTGGTGTACCCCACCTTCGCCCGATGACGCTGTGATTGGCTCCAGCCCCCCCGTGACCCTGACTGGTGGGATTAAGCGGCAGATAATGGATAGATATATTTACACATGTTTCTATATTTTTCCCATTTGCAGTTTGTCAAGTGCGGTTTCGCTGGATCCAATTTCCCTGAGCACATCTTCCCAGCACTTGTGGGCCGACCTGTCATACGCTCAGACACTAAAGTTGGCAATATTGTAATTAAGGTAAGTCTTGATGTAAAGCTCTACCTTAAACAAACACCTCCTGCATAAGCACTCTTACCCTAAAACATACAACAAATAAGCTCAGTCCTAAATAGCATCCTAAGCCCCACGATCCTCCTCCAAACCGGCACATAAGTAGTAATTAGAGCCTTAGCTTTGCTTTAAATGCACAGTTCTAGTTATTATATTACCTTATATAAAACATACTATAACCTTATGTAAAGTTAATTCAATTTTAAAAAGACTCTTTAAATGTTTTTATTGTTACTCTCTACAAGGAATTCAGTGATATTGTAACACCTTTATTGAGAGTATACTATGTGTATGACCCCTGGCCTGTATGCATCTGATCCCTGCCCTGTAGGACCTGATGGTGGGAGAGGAGGCGAGTGAATGCCGCTCCATGCTGGAGGTCTCCTACCCCATGGAGAACGGAATGGTACGGAACTGGGAGGATATGCTCCACCTGTGGGACCACACCTTCGGACCTCAGCGTCTCAACATTAACCCGTCAGACTGTAAGGTCCTGCTGACTGAGCCACCACTGAACCCTCTGAAGAACCGGCAGAAGATTGCAGAGGTCATGTTTGAGACCTACAAGTTTCACGGCATCTACATCGCCATCCAGGCTGTGTTAACGCTTTATGCACAGGGTAAGACAGGAAGCTGTGGATATGAGGTTTCAGGTCTGTTTATAGTGTTGGTGAGAATTTCAGTTCCACAATTACTTGCATTACTTGGTCTTGTAGCTTTGAAATGCATTAATGCATTCATTTTATCAACACCATCAAAATAGGATATATAACAGTTACTAATTAGGCATAAAGCTAATAAGCCAGTAGCTCATAATTCTTGTATGAGGTTGGTGTTTACTGTGTGTGCTAACCTGTAGTCCTGTGTCAGGTCTCCTGACGGGTGTGGTGGTGGACTCAGGTGATGGCGTGACTCATATCTGCCCAGTCTATGAGGGTTTCTCCCTCCCACACCTCACTCGCAGACTGGACATTGCAGGACGTGACATCACACGCTACCTCATCAAGGTGAGGTGCATTTCTTAAGCACTCACTTTCTCTGAGCTTTTGAACTGTGTTTGATCTTAACAGATATTTAGACCTCCAGTTGTTAGTATCAGAGCACTTATGTATACAATATGACATCATGGAAGCCATGACATAGTAGACTAGCGTGTAGAGATGTATACAGCTCATGGAAAAGTTTGGGAACACTCAACATTACATTTTAACATACACCATGGCCTGTGCAAATGTTTTTATAACATATTATAAGTAATATTTGTTTTTTCAGTGTAAACATAGGCAGCATTTTAATAGAGGACATTTGAGATTTCTAACTGAACTAAAAATATTCTGCTTTGAGTGACCCTATAACTTAATTATGTTTATTTTATTAAAACTTTTAAAACAATAGACAACATTTTGCCATTACCAGCACAATCATAACAATAACAAAACCACTTTTTGTTCTTTAAAAGTTTGTTTTGGATTTTTTGCCAATGTTGAGCAGAATTAAAAACACTAGCCAGTACATGACTAGCAAGCGCAGCTCCAGCTTTAAACAGGTGTGCACACCTCACAATATTGTTCAGGTTTTTAAACTCAGGAGGTAAGAAGTTACTGCTGGTATGCATGTGATAGAATGGCAGATGGATTATGTACTGATATACTGATTCTTCGGTCAGCTGTTGCTGCTGAGGGGCTACGCTTTCAACCACTCTGCAGACTTTGAGACGGTTCGTATGCTGAAGGAAAAGTTGTGTTTTGTGGGTTACAACATCGAACAAGAGCAGAAACTGGCCAATGAGACAACCTTCCTGGTGGAGTCCTACACGGTAATATTCACCAAATCTCAGTACTCCTTCCTTCCTACTTTAGGCCTACTGCACACACACACACCTGCAATATGACCACACAAAACACTTACACACATGATGCTGAATGTATTGTGAGTGAAACTACAGATGTGTATGACAAACATACTTTGTTTTTACTGAATTTTACTGAATTACTGAATTTTTACTGAATAGAGTTCCAGTGCAGAGAATATGAATGGACCCCCCATATGAAAATGACTTTCACTTAATTAAAAACATTATAAATAGCTTGTTTGCTCATTATTGTCATATCATATTGTCACATTTTTGAGAGGTATCACAGCCATTGGTACAGTTGCTAGCCTAAGAACAGCCAACTGGTTAAACCAATTTGCTACAGCACCACCCTGAGGCAGAACAGTGCTGCCTCACTAGTTAATAAAAAATAAAAAATACAGAAGCTTGCCGAATGTGTGTGATGCCTCTAAACGATGACCTTCGACCTAAAACTAGTATTTTAGTGTCTTATTTACATAACGGACAGCATAGGCAATATCAGTATTTTGATTTTGAGACATTTATGGGGTCCATGAGGTTAATTAGCGGATCCTGGGCCCTCAGGATCCCCAGTGTATTGCACATTGATTACCTTTTGCAAGGTTTTAGTTAGCTAAGGATAATGTTTAGTTAGTTAGCTTGTATTGCTTGTGCTATCTTATATACTCTGGACAAAAGGGCATGCAGCAGTGGTTTCCATTCCTGGACCTGGAAAGCTACCTTCTTGCAGTGTCTACTTTCAACCACTGTCTGCCACACCTGCTTATTATTGAATAATCGCTGTAAAGTACACAGTTAATAAGTACTATATATAATGTGAGTGAGAACAGGAATCCTGTACCCACCAACAGGACCTTAACTTAAGGGGTTAACACCTTACAGAGTGTTTGGTTGATGTAAAGATTGATGATTCTATGAACTTTTCTTGGTGTAGCTACCTGATGGACGCATAGTGCTGGTCGGGGGGGAGAGGTTTGGGGCTCCTGAGGCACTCTTTCAGCCGCACCTCATTAACGTAGAAGGGGTTGGTGTGGCCGAGCTTCTTTTCAACACCATCCAGGCTGCTGACATCGACCTCAGGTCAGTTATAAGGAGGATCAGTCTGTTCATTTACAGTGAACTTGCTCTCACAACCACATTCTAAAGCACCATGAGGTACCAGCACTCACCGTTCCTACAAAGAACATCAGGTTCAATTACAGAGGTTGAAATCTCTGTCCTTTGCAGGGCAGAGTTCTACAAGCACATTGTCCTGTCTGGGGGGACGACCATGTACCCAGGGCTGCCATCCAGACTGGAGAGAGAGATTAAGCAGCTGTACCTGGAAAGAGTGCTGCGTGGAGACACAGACAAACTCACGGTATGCAAATACACATTCAAACATATTTTTATACTCAAAAGCCATGAATATATAAAATCCCAATAGGATTTAATGACCATTATATGTCCAAAAGCACTGGTGGTCCGTCAGATATTTTTCTTTGTTTTTAAACATTGGTCACTCATTGTCATAGTTTACATCTGGCGACTTCATGTCATAAGTAATACATCTCCAGTTAGTCAGACGCAAATCTGACTGTGTGTATCTCCATTTTTGGCGATTTTGAGTGTTCTATATCCTTTAAACACGCCAATGGTTGTTTACATTGTGTGAAAATTTTATGATGGATGAACCAATAGAAGTGCTCCAAAATAGCTTGGAAAAAGTCTGGTTCCATTGACTTATATTGAAAGTAAAGTATGTTTTTGGTCTCTCCTGTATTGTAACACTCCTGTATTGTAACACTAGGGGGCAGTGAGCCCCCTTGTCCTGTACCCATCCGTGCAGTGAAACACCCACATATACACACACTAGTGAACACACTAGGGGGCAATGAGCACACGTGCCCGGAGCGGTGGGCAGCCCTATCCACGGTTCGATCCCTGGGATCCCCCAGGCCACAACTGAGGTGCCCTTGAGCAAGGCACCTAACCCCTACTGCTCCCCGGGCGCCGTGGATAGGGCTTCCCACCGCTCCGGGCACGTGTGCTCACTGCCCCCTAGTGTGTTCACTAGTGTGTGTATATGTGGGTGTTTCACTGCACGGATGGGTTAAATGCGGAGGTCAAATTCCGCTGTGTGCAAAATCACATGTGGCTAATTTGAATGTCTAAATTCTAATTCTAAAAATTCTAAAAATTCTAAGTTGCATTTTTGGAGATACTTGTTTTTCATTGGACAGCAGCGAAATCCTTGTTTCACAGCAACCAATTACCGATTGTTTATCTGTTCATCTGCAGTGTGTTTTGCCCAGTAATGTCTGTCCATATAATTGTATTAAGCTTTATTAAGAGGAGTTTTGATTGTGCTGGAAGGGCTTTTGCTTGTCGAGTTTGTGTTTACACCGCTATAACATGTGGCTTAAAATCGTCTCAGATCACCTCCCGAAGGAATTAGATGTGTATCTGTTTTAAATGTGTCTTTGCTATTCAGGAATAATCCTGATACTCAAGTGTATCAGAATTAAGTGGTCAGGTGTAAACAGGGTCTTAGATATTTGTTTTGTATAATACAAGTGCCTTTGTTTCATCTCAGAGGTACAGGCTCCCATTTAAAGTCTTGGTTTCTCGTGATGATTCTTTATGATTATCCATTGAGTATTTATTCCTTTTAGTGATTATCTCTCAGGATTTCTCTTGGTTCCTCTCAGTGGTTGTCTATTAGAGTGTTGGTTTCTTTTGGTAATTCTTCATGATGAACTTTGGGAGTTTTTCCTTTTGAGTCTTTTTTTCTGGTTAGTGATCATCCCTCAGTGTCTTGGAAGGTTTATCTGTTTCAGTTTTGGTTCCACTCAGAGGTTCTTCCTCATGTTCTTAGGGAGTTTCTCTATTTGAGTCTTGGTTCCTTTGTCTTTGTTCCTCATACTCATTGTGAGTTTTCCTGCCAACTTTGTCTCTGGAAACACTCTGAAGAGCTGCATTTACAAAAAAAGATTGGAAAAAGATTTATCTATGTAAAACTTTGATTTGTAGTTAAGGACATTCCACCAACTTGCTTCAAGATCCATGAACAATCTGGATAAATTCATCTTTTGCAACTGTATTTAGAGTTCAACTACATCTTGGTGATGAAAAAGAATCAAAACGTATTAGATGTATCATTCACTGGCATGCTAAAACAGTTATATCGTCTATAATCAGCTTATTGTGAAGCACTGGTCCTTACCTGGACCCATCATCAATCTTCTGCATGACCAAATTATGTGTTAAGGCAATAAAGAGGGTTCAAAACCTATGATGTCATCTGTAACAGCATCTGATATCCTTCAGCATGTGAACCGGCAATGACATAATGAATGCTAGCAAGTTATTTAAAGCATGAATTATTATTAAAGCAACTTATTGCTTATGTAAGAGTATGCCACCCACCTATTGGCTGCATAATCAAACCCCACAGCACTCTTTCTCTTACTCACTCTTTCCTCTTTCTTTCTCTGCAGAAGTTTAAGATCCGTATAGAAGATCCTCCTCGTCGTAAGCACATGGTTTTCATGGGCGGGGCGGTGCTGGCCAACATCATGAAAGATAAAGAGTCGTTTTGGCTGTCGAAAGCAGAGTATGAGGAGAAAGGGCTAAAAGTGCTGGACAAGCTCGGTGGTGCAACAAAATGAAGCTTGAAACTATGCAGATATAAATATTATATGGTATATGTCCAAGGTTTTGTAGACATCTGCTTAGCAAGTGTTTCTTCTAAAATCAAAGTGTTGGAATTTGTCCTACTTTGCCACAGCAACTGCCTCTACTCTTCTGGGAATGTTTTACTTTAGTTGTTGGAACATTGCTGTGAGGATTTGATTGCATTCAGCCACATGTGCATTAGTAAAGTCAGGTACTGATGTTGGATGGTTATTTCCGGATCACAAATGGCAAGAAATAATAATTGAATTGAGATCCATCTCTTCAGAGAACACATGTCCACTGCTCCACAACCCAGTGTTGAGGGGCTTTACAGTGCTTTAGAAGGCTCTTAGCATTGGGCATGGTGACCTTAGGCTCATGCACGAATGCTCCAGAGCTTCCAATTCTATAGGCAGAACTTTTCTATAGAGATTATACAGGCTATATGCACACACACACAGCTGTGTCAACAGGTAAAGATTAAAGTAGCTGACGTAGGTGGAAGAGGTGTCTGTATACTTTTGGACATATTGTGTACTTTTACAGACACACACACACAGCAGACAAAAGGAGAAGTTGGTATATTGACAACTCACTAGTAAATGAGCCAACTTCAGTGAAAACATGTTATAACCTTAATCAACAGCTTCCTGTCCTCTGTCCTTCTTTACAGGCCTAAACTTTTATAAACTGTACAAATGTTCATGCTTATTATCATTAAAAGTTACTGGTCTATAACGCTGATTGGTAAATCCTTGAGAAAATCTTGTTCTCATCAGTGAAGAGTTTGCTGGAAACACTGAAAAAAGAGATTGAACGCCATCTAGTGGTGTGTTAACCGTCGCACCTCAGGGTACTACACAAATACTGGATATACCAGTGTAGCTGCAGGTTTACATTCTAACAGAGCAGGAGCTCATGCAATCAGTTGTTGAAGACCAACAGATTAAACAAGTGGAATCAGTTGAAACCTGCGGCCACACCAGCTCTTTGCGGGTAAGATTGGACACCCCTGGTTTAGACATCCTACATATTAGAAACTACCCTACATGTAGTCATTCAGTGAAGACATGTTTGGTGCTTCATCAGTTTTAAACTAGGGATATGAAGCTAACATTGCTAACAAACACCAACAGAAAAATCTTTTCTATAAATATATTCCCAAAGCCACATCCAGTGCACAGATTTGTGGATGTGGTTAAGGACTGTTTTGTTGCACTGAATTCCGACCCCTGGAAGACCCTGACTGCCCTTCCTGCGAATGCAGGTTGTACAGATAAACAGATGCTAGGTTATGATTGCAGTTTCTGATTTCTCTGTTTTTAACAATATATATCTTCAGTTTGGAAAATTCAGGATAAACAGTTTCTTAAAAACAAAACAACAGAAATGAACATTAATGTTTAGTTTGCAGTAAGTGTCCTAAACCACATCTACAACTCTGTGCAACCTTAAGAAAGACCTGCATACAGTTTGAGCATGTGAAGAAAAGTTTTGTGCAAGCATAAACTAAGACGATGTGAGTTTATTGACTTATTATATAGCTTAAAACTAAAGACGCAACATTTGGACACCAAAGATGTCTCAGCTGATCAACTACATCTAAGATAAATGCATATTGTGTAACACAGATATCTCTTGGTTTAATATACTGGAAACAGTGTTTTCATTCAGAGCATCCACAACGATTTAATGCAGTTTGTTACCGAACAAAAATACAGCACAGACGCATCAGTGCATTCAGGGAAAAAAAAATCGATTCTTACTTTAGCAACCCAAACATGCACATTTGACATCAGCGACAACTCATCAGCACAACTGACCGCATGCAGAAATCAAATAGTTTTAACAACGTCATTCCAAATATAGTCCATTAGTCCATTTGCACTGACTGGTGAAACGATCCTCACTGAAATTGAATTCATACTCATTTACATGTGTAGATCTTAAAAACCATACAATACAGGATAGCAATAAAGTGTTACAATATTAAGTGTCCTTATGGGCATCCAACACAACAGGAAATGACGGAACGGTCAGTTAACTTAAAACCAGTCAGTCAGTGTTTTTTGCGATCACTTAATCCACCATAGGGTGTTACCATTACAGCACATTCAGCGAATGCAACACGGTACGAAACAAGGCTGGAGGCTGCTCCACTGTCCAGCCGGAACTTCTTCATGACGTCCGTTCACATGGAATGTCTGGAGAATTCACTGGAGATGGGAAACCAACAAAATTTCAGCCTAGACATTATTAATACAACTCAAACACCGTAGCTCATTCGGTCAATACTGAGCAAAATGAAAGCAGCTCTAAATCAAGCAAAAGTACAGTTTTTTCAAGTTTTACGGTTTCAAAAGATACCAGAGACGACCTTGAAATACTGGAAAAAAATCAAAACCCCAAAATAAAAGTGCTGATACAAGACCAGAAATGATCTCCTTTTGTTTTCTCCTTATAATAAAGCACTACGATACAGCTGAAAGAGTCTTGCTTCTTACGGACTCTGTCACATACGGACACTTGGGGCATCTCAGATGCATACGTATAAATGTACATAATAAATATATATATATATAGATTTATTATAGATTTTTTTTCACCCACCTGTTTAAAAAAAGATGCTGTATAAAGACATCATGTTCAACACTTTGGTATTGAAGTTCGGCAGGCAAAGACCCTTGGCAACCATACTAATGACACTGACAACTAGAACCTGCAGCAGGAGATTAAAAAAGAACGATGGTTCCTGATTCCTTTACTGGCAACTATTGCTTTGAGCATTATTGCCAAGCATCTTTCTCCATCCCAGCTGATGCTTTAGCCTCGAAATGAGCTTTTCTGTGTCTTCACTGGCAGATCGACACGCAAAACTGAGCATTTTTGCAACATCTGAAGTAAACAGTCACCCACACACACGCACACACACGCACAGTCCACAGGCCTTCATACCGGACCGCTGTGGAGTTCAGGGCCAGTGAAGAGGATCCTGTGAAGCTGAAAACTGAAACAAGTCAACGTCCTCTCGTCCCCTCGTCTTCACTCCTCACACACAGACTCCTCGATGTCCACTGCGCCCCCTCTGGTCAGCCGGCGCATCTTGCTGAAGTCGTGGTCCTTGCGGAGGTAGGACAGGGTGGACGCTCCCTCTGCGTGCGTGCCCAGCTCGTGGGGCTGCGTGTGCAGAGGAAGGGGCTGCATCTCCCCTCCATTCCTCCAGAACAAGCAGTAGTGTTGAGGCTCGCTCACCCCGAACGCTCCAGCGCAGGTCTGGGTTAACACCTCCACGCTCTCGCCAGCCTTCCAGTGCAGGGTCCGTGCGGCGCTCTGCTCTGTGCTCTGGAACAAAATACGCACAAACCTCTGTACATACACACACAGAAACACACACACACACACAAAACACACAGAAACACACAGAAACACACAGGCAGTGAAGTTAGAGAGTGCAGATTAATCCTTGTCAAAAGTCTGGGGACACTTTTTTTTCAAGAAGATGTTTCTTTTCACTGTTACAATAAAAAAAATACACGTTTAAATATATTTTTCAAAACAGCTCTTTGCTAACACTGAGTATATTTGGACACTCTCAATTGGTTTTGCCTAAATAATGACTTTTAACTCATTAACAAATATTAACAAGTATTATTTAACAAATATGGAGAATCTGTTGTACTGTACTGTACAAAATGATATAGTGGTCAGTGAAATTCAATTAAATCTACTAATTTTGTTTACAAGGATAAAAAAGAAGCAGCCTCTATTTCTCGTCAAACAAGAAATCTAATGATTTCCATAAAACAAGCTCCTTTTTTGAAACAAGCAAAAATATTCTGATTGCTCAAAACAGGTTAAATTAACTACTGATAGAATATACATGTTCACTATATAAAATGACTTAAAATAAGTAAGAGAACATATAGACATAAGAGAACCTTAGAATATATGGTCATTTATTTTAATGGTCCACTGTAGAAGATTTGTAGATGCTCAGTCTGTCTGAATATAAACTAAATATCTATTAAATCCAACAAAACTTGATGTTGAGTGAAAAAGATTCCATTAAGTCTGACCCAAACCCTGAATCTAACCCTACCCTAAACTAGGGAAAACCTATACCTGTACTAAACCTACACCAACTGCAACCTTAATGCTGTTGATAATTAAATGAGTATCACCAAAATGTAATGATTTAAGTACCTGTAGATAATCTATAGGGGTCTATCCTAATAAAGCGTGACCAAATATAATATTCTTACATCACTGTCGAAGCTGTCATAATGAGAAACATTGAATATATTAGCCCAGATTTAGGATGTTTTCACTAGCCAAGATATAATTTTTATAGTGTGTTACATTTCTGGATTGGCATTATTCATTTAATGTTAATAGGTTGCACTTATATAGCGCCTTTCACAAACCCAAGGACGCTGAACAAACGACCAATGTTGACAAATAAAAAATGGTAATTTGTAATGAAAATATTTTGAAACATTTGGAGCTAAATAAGTGGAACCTATATATCATAGACACTAACAATAGCTGATACAAATAAGCTATAAAACATATTGTGGCCAGTGTAACTGTAAACCGTTTGTTGTAATTTTTTGATGTTCAGCAATGTGGCCTGAAGTGAGCGCTGAAGGACCAAATTTCATACAAACACAGCTGACAGGAGTGCAAAGATGAGAAGGTGGTGATGGGGGTGGTGGAGCACCTTAGTCATCAAATGTTTGGAAAAAGAGAGAAATGGAGGCCAAATCAGGTACACAGCGCAATAATGGAGCAAAGTGTTCAAGGTTAATCAGAATAAAGGCGCTGCGTAGAGCACATTGACAGCTGCTGTCAGGGGATTGTGAATAGAGACAATGTAAGTCAGACTTTTAGAAATTTGTTTGGCTGGTTCAGCAGAGGAGTGTGAGTGTGTGAGTGTAAGTCTGTGTTTAAACCTGGTTCTGTTGGCTCTCTCTTTGGATCTTGGCTTCTTGGCCCCTTCTTCTACTCCACTCTCTCAGATTCTCTCTGGCTTCGTTGGTTAAGCCACTTGTGGATGGGGTCCCAGGCTGGCTCTGGATTAGGCACACGCTGGCATAGACGCTCGTCAAGTAGTATCCTCCTACAGAGCAACAATTCACATGGTAGTTCAGGCTTTCTCACAAGCTTCCCATGAGTTTAGCCCAAGAACATTAAATGGCTGACAAAAACAAAAACAAAAACATGTGAACACAGTGCCCATGTTAGTGGATTTACACCTTTTTCACATAATATATTTGCCATAGAGGGTCGTTTCATTGAACTATTAAAAGTCTTTCAATCCCATCAGAGCTTTAGGTCCTTTGAGGTGCTTTTGTTCATCAAGTTAAAAGACTTAAAGTATGGAAACCTTCTGGGCTACATTAAAAATACAATTGTAATAAGTAAAACCAAATATTATAAGAGAGCAGTACTGGACTGAATTACACCCTCCGTCAGAATTCTACAGTGTACAAAAACCTTAGTGTCCCACCTTCTCCCGTCAGCCACGATGGTTCCAGCAGCTCCATCATGTACTCGGTCTCCAGCAGCAGTTGCGGGATGTTACACTGGACTACCACATAGGACAGCACTGGCAGGAAATCCTCTGAGCTGTAGTCCTGACCTGCATACCAGCAAAGGTCAGAAAGTCTCCATAAAAGTTTCTGAATGCAGCTACAGTGATGAATATCTATTCAGTGGTTTGCAGGTGCAGAAATACAAATGAAAGATTTCTATTTAACTTCTATCAACTGTTTCTGTAATATAATTTATCAGTGACTACCCCACGAAAGTTGGACTACCACTGACACTGTATATAAGCTTTGATGGACTAACAATGACATTATGAGGAGGGATTTGGGGGAGGAGCATACCTAAAACCCCTCCCTCATCCTTCCAATCTGAAAGCTAGAATATCCGTACCGTCCTATTCCTGTGGCAAAGTTGTTGCACTCCCCACCACTACTTCATCTCCTTACTGTTCCTCAGTCCTACATCAGACTAACTACAGTTAACGCTGGTCTTGCCTTGTACTATCCTCACATGTTAAAGTCACAGTCGGAGAATATGAATAACCAGAAAGGTAATAGACACATGTAGAAGCTTTAGGGCGCCTTTGCTGCTCTGCTCAAGGAGGATGCTGTCGTCTCTGTGGATTGTCTATTTGCTCATTTATCTATGCTGTTATCATGTGCTGCATTAAAGCTTCTGCATTGAAAAGAGACTAATAACAACAATAACATAGAGAAGAAAAGCACATCTACAGCAGTTTGCTGGTGAAACTAAAATTATTTTTTTTTACTAAATTTAAATGAATACAAGAATTTGGGTAACAGCTTTGATTTAATGATAAAACCTTTGATCATTCTGCTACTGCAAACAATATAAAGCCTGCAATATTCCCCCACATGAACATGACTGAACTAATAAACACTGTACAGGTGACACTACTGTATATTCTTAAATAACATTGCAACACTACTATCACATTTACTGTATGTAAAATAGATTCCTGTCTGCAAAAATCTACCTATGCTAAGGCCTACAGTTTAGGACACACTGTCATGGCTGGAGCTGCAGCAGGTGCGGACACACTTGCAAGCTTTTGACGAAAAATGGGAATTTTATAAACAGACGGACGGGCAGATACAGAAACAACAAAGCTAACAACACTACCATAACCATACATACATACAATGACCGACAAAGAGTGAGGGTAGACAAAGGGTATAAATAACAAAGCCTAACAAGAAGGAACAGGTGACGGAACTAAAGACGAATGAAATACAGGTGTGACAGGCGAGGCTTGGGCGGAGACAGGGAGCACATGATTAAAACAAACACCATGCGGACATGAGAGGACGTAAACAAGGACTTGTACAGGGGAGGACGAGCAGGGCGTGACACATACTCACATCCCAAAAAAATAGGTTGTGAAAAAACACATATTTAACAAGATACACAGTTGGGCTTTTGTTTTTATTCTTGAAGGTACATTTACAATGTTGGTACATTAATGAATGCCAAATATACCTAGACAGTTTCTTTAACTGTGAGAGTGTAACGTGTGTGAGATATTTCTGCTCTTTTTTTCTAATTTAATTTCAGTTCTGGTGCCAATATGATGGCAGTCTGCTACTGCACAAGTTCTACACTAGAGTTCCAGAGCAAACTGAAAAAGCCAAAATGCTACAAAATATTTTAAAACTTTTGTCTCAGATTTTATGAGTGATTTGAAGTATGTTTTTAAAGCGATACTCTGACAGTTTTGGGTATTTTGTTCTCTCCTCCTTATAAGAGATAGGAGACTCCAAAGATATTGAGAGAACAGATCTTCTCATGAGGTGACACTAGAATTGATCTTTCTACCATCTTCTAACATGTTCTACTTCCAGGTAGTGTTGGTAACAAGTTTGCATAGATAGATCTTTTCACTCCCACTGCTTTGGGCTAGAGCTCAATATGGTGAACACTCCAGATGAACATGCAAACAGAGGTGGAGGGGACCGGCCGAAGGAACAGGGCCTCTAATGAGACGGGAGGATTCACTCACCAGGTTGTGTTCCCATGGCCTTGTACACGCTCTTGCACACCTGTAGCAGCAGCAGCACTTTGTCTATGGGCGAGTGGCTGCGCTGCATTAGAGTTAGCTTCTTCTTTGCTCTTTCAATGCCTTGAGCATCCAGCACTCCAACACGCACACCCAGGCGCTCTAGCGTCCCCTGCTGGCACGCTTGCAGGCTGTTGGCAAATCTCTGGAGAGAGCCGTCTTGGGTATGGAGGGAGAGCAGTGTCTGGCCCAGCTGGAGCTTCAGTGGTTTCAGAACACAGCCAAAGAGAGCTTTCTCCAGAGCCAGGTCTGCAAGGGGAACACAAAAACATTGTGGGAATATCAAAGTGTGTATGTGTCTGTTTAGTGAATGTGTGTGCAAATCTACAATTGGTTTGGTTCCAATGCATAAATCTGTAGTGAACATGCTGATAAAATGGATAGATAATGGCAGTCAAAAGTCTTTTTGGTCTCAGCAACTAAAAGCCATTGGAAGATTAGTGACTGGGAACATGCAAACAAGTCATTCCTAAGTCTCTGTTCAACCAATAATACTCTGCATGTGGTACAAAAGCTATTAGTCCTGGTCCAATACAGACCCAGCAATTCAACTCTTAGGGCTCAGTGAGAACTTGAGTGAGAAACACATCTTTAAACAGAAATCATGATGTCTCAAATGTTTTGTGAAATTTAGTATCTTATATTTCTCAGGCTGGTGATAGTAGATAGATAGTAGATAGGTGATAGAAGTAAAGCTATCTCTTTTGCTTGTTATAAAACTATAGAGAGTAGAGGTGTAACGGTATGTGTATTCGTCCTGAATTGCCATACTGAGAATACACATTAGCCTATGTGTGAAGACTGATGTGTGTGAGTTCCACCAGGAAACTGTAAGCTGTAAGCTGTTAACAAGTTAGCAACATGCCATGCCAACCTTAGAACCAAAGGATTGGCATCTGACTGAGTCAGTCACACTATGGTGAGAGCAAATGAGACACAGGAACTAGTAGACCCTCTTGCTTCTTTCGAATCAGCTGCTTGGGAAAATGTTGGGTTCCAGTGAACTACAACAGCAATGGAGAGCGAGCGTTGGAACGGATGAGGACGGTGTGTCGGCGTTGTTTGACAGTTGTAGGATATTTTTGTAGAAAAACATAAAACATGCCAAAGCATACTTGACAGCATCACTGAGATGTGCCAATCACCAGATCTTATCCTCAATGCTTTAAAGAAAGCAGACAGAGACCAAAAACACCACAGTGGCTATTTTGCAATTACATTTTTTTTGATAGGCTACTGTATGCAGTGGTAGAGGACCCTGTTATACCAAACGTGTACTGAAACATTGTGTCTAAAATGTGGAACATTGAGCTTAAACCCTAAGCTCAATGTTTCACCAGAACGAACACCAGAAATCATTAGAACAGATGTAAATAAGCATTAATACAATCATCATCATGCATCAGTTTTAAGAACAAAGTGTAGTTCCAGATTTCTCCTGGATGCCCCAGACATTGTATGAATTTATTCAATTCCTTCACCAGCAATCTTGATTTATTAATACTATATTAATGTATTAATACTACTTACTGTATTAACATACTTTTTTTCTGAGCAAATAAAAGGTTCCTATCAAAAAAAAGGTTTTGAAATGTAATAATGTTCCCACGTGCCTAAAACTTTTGCACACTGCTGAACAACCCATCATCGTTATAAGGAGTGTTTCAGCCTGGACTGCTTTTAGAATGAGGTGTAATACAAGGCAGCCAATCAGAACAGAGGTAATTTACATACTGTTTTGAGCAGTTTTAAGCATTTAAGTAAACTGCTATTACAAAGGGCAATTTACATGCACAGTAACAACGTATTTGCTAGAAAACAAAGAAACAAAACACACCAGTATTAGAATAAATACAAATAATATTAATATAATAGGTAGTTGTTCTCTTTCTACTACCTTCTTAAGTAAAGCTAGTATTACTTTAGTTGTGATTTAATCAGTATAGAATTATGTTAAATTAGGAGAGCTGGTGATGGAATTTATCAAATCCATATGGTCCCCGGGGGCAACTTTGTTCTTTAGACTATAGCATAAAATAAGAAAGAATACATTTGTGCTATTTACTATATTTTTATTTGCATGTAGTCTGATATATATGCTGTTTCTATGAGCCAAAAGATACTTACTGCCAAGATAAATGGCTTTAAACAGTTTGCCTACGTGCCTAAGGCTTTTCTATGAAGGGAAGACGGAAAGTAGTCATATAAAAATGAAGCTGGGCTGCTTTCGGTACATAAAAACCACACAAGCAGCATAAGTGACCCTCAGAAAGAAATGCAAGAAAATAGTAACATGAGGGCCCTTCAAGCTTCCTGTGCACGTGATATGTTGTGCTGTACACTTATTGCATAATTCTCCATCTGTTCAGCAGTTCTTGTGGGTTTTAGCTAAGAAATATGAATCCACATTCTGACACAAGCTTAGTGTTACTGTGCTCACCCAAATAATCCAACAAACATCCTTTTAGCAAAACACGATGCAGGGCTGTCATGAGGCTGCAACCAATGACAGATGGACCTTATCGTATTATCACACACACACGCAAACCCGTGTGCAGAGCAAACTATATTCTGCAGCTCTTTATCTCTCCTCTATTCCCACCTCACACACACACACGCACACATCGCGCCTCCGCTGACGAGAGTGCGTGGGACTATGATATGTGCTTATGATAAACGAGAAGCACAAAATGCAAATGTCTCCACCAACACAGCGCTGCTAACACAACACCGAGCAGCTCCGCTCCAGAGACTCAGAGGCCATGTGTTTGCGCTATTCTCTGCCCAGTCACATGCACCTTTCCATTTCCCTCTCTCTCTCTCTCTCTCTCTCTCTCTCTCTCTCAAATTATTTCTAGGATGATCTCATTAATTGATGCCTTGAAATATAACAGCTGATATGAAAACCCTTTAATGCTCGCCGTACTTTAGAAGACAGTTTGCAATGAACATATTATATTCCTTTTTCATCACCTCATCTCTCGTTCCACCTTTAATGATGTAGCAGTTACATCAGGGGTGCACAACTCCTGGCCTTTGGGGTGGGGATGGGGGGCACTGTTCAGCACAGTTTGTTTTCCATACTCAATTACACCCACCAAACCTGGCAATGAACAGATTACTAGTGTGTAACTACTGCAGTACTTAAGGTGGAACAGAAATTCCGATAAGAAACTAACATCAGTCTCAAATTCAGCTAGACGATGGTAAGGTACTAGCTAATGCAGCAGACTGTGCTCCACAGAGTTCAATACTTTCTTTTGTAATGTCTTTTTGTGAATTATGTGAAGATGGACAGCAGCATCAATAACTAAAAATAACAATGTGGCACTGAGAAAGAGAAACCTAAGATAAAGAAAGCTACTCAAGGAGGACGAGGACATATCCAAGTAGGTGGGCAGTAAGAAATATTAACAGGACCTAAACTTACTTAGCAGTCTTTTTTTTTTGTCTTAATGAAAGCATATCATATAAATATATATAAACTGCAAATTAGAGTAAGCTAAAAAGATGATAATGTACAGATTTCAGGAAAAGAAAATTTCCACATAGACAGTGCTTTGAGTTTGTGTGTGTGTGTAGTAGGAATAATACAGTGTGCAATACAGTGTGAAGTCATACGTCTATTCCAACTTCAAGTCTTAAATTATCTATACACCAGTATTTCACACGTATACACTACTGCTCAAAAGTTTGGGATCACAGTGAAATGTTCTTGTTTTCAATGGAGTATCTTCTTCCTTAACACAACAATGGACTGACGGGTCTCTAAAGAAAGTTGTTTCTTTCTGGTCATTGTGAGTCGGTCAGCAAGCCATCAACTGCTGATGCTTCAGATACTAAACTAACCTAGAATGTTGTTCTCCCTTTTATACTCACTTATTAGTAGAATGTTTTTCAGCTGTGCATCACAATGGAGCAAGAGTGTCCTAACAAACCAATTAGCCCAATAACATCCTTAACTTGGATTGGCAGCCGTACCAGGAGATTTAGACAGAGAACTGAGAATTGTTGACAATAGGACTATATGAAAAATAAGCCTATATACAAAAATAGTACTTAAATTAATTGTAAAATGGACAATATTGTTTGTGAATTGCATGACAATTGCATGAATTGCATGAAAATTGCATGAAATGAAAATCTAAAGTAATTAACTTTTGAGCGGTAGTGTATGTCTAACATTCTATCCATACACAGTATTGTGGAAGATACTAACCTTCATTAGTTTTGTTCCCAGGCAAAAGGGTCACTAAGTACAATGTATTAGTATGTCCACCTACTTTTAACTTTACTTTCATCTTCCATTTTCAGGAGACTTGCTTTCAGTTTTACAAAGAAACAGCAGAGTTCAGTCTGATCTTTGCCTCTCACAATCTGAGTAAACCCAAACATATTCAGTGATGTTGAGGTCTAGACCCTGATGTGGTCAGTCCATTGTCCTGAGATCACCAGCAGTTTCTTTGTTTGAGTGATATTAGTTTATTGACGCCTTGCACACTAGACCTATTTTCTCTGCACCCTCAAAATCTTTTCTCATTGAAACTCCTGCACTTATTTTATTTGATTTAAAGGCTATTATCACTGGATGCATGTGTTGTGAATCTGATTTGGGACAGTGATATAACTGACTTGTTGGATTCTGATTTCTGATCTCATCTTGAGCTTCTCAGATTAAGACAGGCCAAACAATGTCTGTCAAAGTGAATGAAATCATTATCCCGCCAAAGCACACAAGCCAGCTGTGATGACATGTACAGCTTACTCAGCTGTAATGCATACAATCCAGAGTCTGCTAAACTGGCCTTGAATTGAGAGTCTGCTTCAATGAAGAGGCAAAAAAGTCATGGTAATAATAATGGATATCATTTCTTTTCCACTCTTAGCTCACTGAAAACAAATAGATATATCAGAGTTCCACTCTCTGGAGTAGTGGTTGTGAAGGTAGTTCACTGCATGAAAATGTTTTGTAAAGCTGTTGTTGACACTAAAATGCACAGATCCGTTTCTTGTTAAGTAGTCGATTGGGGCCCCTAAGGCAACAAGGAGCCCCCAAGTAAGTAATCAATATATATATTGTAATCAAGTGTAGTAAAAGAACAGCAAGTTGAGATATTTTTTTTTCCCTGGATCAAAATAAATCAACTATTAATTTATTACTTTTTTAAATTCTTGAATAACAAAAGAAGGTAATTGGTATAGAGGCCCAAAGCAGGACGCTTAGACACTACCCTGGGAGTACAAACTTAAAGTTGTCAATACATATTGTACATAGCTTATTTTTTTCACTAATACTGTAATTGATTAAAGAACTATGTGTGCAACTACATTTAAATAATTGTGTAATATAAACCAAGTATAAATGGCACATATTATTTATCTATTTAAGTAGCACAGCACCTACTCTGGACTTTTAATGGTCAAAAAAAGCTCAGTACACTAAACAACAGTGCCGTACCTTTCTCATTCTCGGGCACAAGGGTTTCAATGGGGGGTTCCAGTTCCGCTGCCTCCAGCAGAAGGCTCTTGGCCTGCGAGAGAAACCTCCTCACTCCTTGTAGTAGCTGCATGGCGGAGCTCCAGCCTGGGGCTTTCATCTCCTCCTTCTGCTTCTCCAAGAACTCCTGAACCAAGGAGCCAAAGACAGATCTCCTGTCCCGGGACAGCTCGTCCACCAGTCGGGCCACTCGCCGCTCCGGGGCGAACACACACACAAAGGCAGCGCTCATGCGGCGTAAGGTAGAGGCTGGGTTGGCCACGGGGAACCGGGAACCTCTTGCAGCAGGAGGCCACTGCAGGCTGGCATCCAGCTGAGAGTCCTCCTCCTCCAAGCTGCTGAAGGAGCTGCTGCTGTCCAGCTCAGCTAAAGAGGGAGCACGACGCCGCTCCAGTGCCAAGCAGACACCCTCGTCCTGGACCATCTCCTGCATCTCTTCCGGTTGGGGTGCCGATGAGGCCTGAATTGACAGAGAGCAACTGGACTGGGTAAACAGCACAAACCGGAGTGAGTTAATGTAGCCACAAGCAATGCAATAGCATTACAAACTATGAAGTTGAACTTGAATGCACACTAAAATGAGGCATTAGTAGCTTTAAAGGAGCAGTGTGTAAAGTTAAAGAGGATCTATTAGCAAAAATGAAATATAAGATCCAAAACTATGTTTTTATTAGTGTATAATTTAGTGTTATTGTTGGCTCAGAATGAGTATCTTTGTATGTTATTTTATAATAGTATTTTTTTAAAGGTGTTTTTCAAGACTAAAAGAATAGTGCATTTTCCAGGATATGTGAAAACGTATATATTTTACACCATCTGCCCGTTTTATTTTATGAGCAGATAAAACTATAAATCAATCCCTTAAGTCGTTAAATTACACTGACAAAAAATCCAAACCTATGTTTTTATTAGCATGTAATCACCTCCAACTTCAAATTGCTGTGTTTTTGTTAGCTTAGAAGGAGCATCTTTGTATGTTATTTTATACTAGTATTTTTTATACATTACAGTATTTTTTATTTTTTATATACATACGAGCGAGTTCACTTTTAACGGAGGCTGCAAGCAGCAAGAGCTGCAATGTTGCTTCTGTAGCCCTGAATAGACAAACCACATGTGGAGACTGCCTTTCACATTTTACATTTTGACATTAAAGTGGAAGATTGTATTTCGATTTGCTAGAGTATCAGTTGTTGAAATGTCCTACAGTAGCAAATCTGATAGTAGATCTCTGCATAAAACTTCATCCTGTTAGGATTATTACTATTTATCCTTATTAGAACTACGAGGCTGGAACCTTCTTATTCGCCAGCTTGCTAGAATATTCTCAATCAATCTTAAATGCTGTAGCATTTACATCATGGTGCTGGCGTTCAGCTTATTTGTTACCTTCTCGTTAGGATTTTCCTGTTTCACCTTAAATGATGCAGCAGTTGTTATGATGCCTCAGGCTCGAGAATTGAACTGCTGCATTGGTGCTGGACAAGCATTTGACAAATGGAGGAATGTACTTATTGTTTTGGACAAACACAAGAAAAAGGGAAGGTGGATTACCTTCGGCAAATAAGCCCTGAGGCAATGCCACAAAAACTGATGGCCTCACCATTAGAGACTTGCATATCGCTCCTTTAAATTATGCAAAAATATGGAAGGACATGCTAACATGCAATCTTGGAGACTAATTGGCCTGACTTCACCCTTTGTGCATTATTTTATAATAATATTTTTTAAAGGTGGTTTTCAAGATTGAAAGAATAGTGAATTTTCCAGGATATGTAGAAACTTGTATATTGTACACCATCTGCCTTTATTTTATTGTGTGAGCAGATAAAACTAAAAACCAATCTCTTAAGTCTTTAAGTAGCACTGACAGATGTAAAGTTTAGGTCATTTTTTTTCTTCCACAGAAAAGTTACTGCTTTAGAAATATATGCTTTTCGTTTGACGGTGATGATATGCATTTGTATTTTCGAACATATGTAGGTATGAACCCCCCAATCAGACCTATAAACACCAGCAACACAGGATAAGTGGCTGCTTACAGATGGAAGCAAGTGGCTGCTGTTCTTGTCAGACCCTTATGTGACTGAGCAAAAGAAGAAAAGTACCACTTCTGGACATGACCTCTTGTTGCTATGGAGTGTGTGTGTCTGAGTGAGTGAGTGAGTAAGTGAGTTTGGTATCTTTCTTTATTGTTTTTAATGTAACATTCTAGCCAAAATGATGCAACAGAGGCTGATCAGCACCGTCACACATATAATGCCACCTTAGGATTTAGAGAATGGCAGTTATTCAAAGCACTGCAACATGGAGAAACATCTAACATCAACTCAGCTTTTGATGACTGCTGCAAGTTCTTCTGAGGGCTGAGCTCTTCAACATCACAGGTAACAGCAAACAAAACAGAGATTCATAGAGGACAGTACAATGTTGTATCTCACATAGCTCTGTTTTACTGCCCTGACCGATCTCTGATTTCTTACAGTTTCTACGACACATACTTTGTAAACACTTGTAGAAGCTCAGCCAGTCAGTAGCACAGTTACACATAATGAAGACACATAAACTCCTGCTCACCTTTCATAATGTTGGGTTATAAGACTGCTTAAAAGTTACAGATTTGATCCTAGATCCTTAACCATCTTTTAAAGTGGTCCAAAAGATACAGTCAAAGACTTGAGTCTAACCCTGGATAGTAGTTGATAAGGTGAGTCTTTTATAAGTAATATCTCTAATTATCTGTTCATATTACTCACACACTCATCTTCTTAACTTTGCATCCTCTTGTTTCTCAGTGCTGGAGACTATTCCGGCGCTCACTGGGCACTGGGGTGGTAAACACCCTGGACAAGCCGCCAGTGCATTTGCAGCACAGATACACAGGCAAACACATTCTCTCTCACACACACACACACCTAGGGACAATTTAGTATATCCAGTTCATCTGACGGCATGTCTTTGTACTGTGGGCGAGGGGGGAACCCACATAGATGGAACATGCAAACTCCAGAGAGAAAGGACCCTGTTTGCCCGGCCAGGGAACTAAACCTAGACTCTTGCTGTGCTATGACATTGCTACCCACTGCACCATTGTGCTGCCTGAGTTTACATTAGCATTAATAAAAGAACTTTCAGAGCAGAACTGGTGTGATCTATGACAGTATGTCAGGAAGGCATGCAAAAATATCGCCATAATGACAGCATTACTGGAATAACAGTGATGTTCTTGAGTGTGTGTAGGTCATTGGTGCTTTATTCTAAATAGTATCATTTCAACATTAACATGGTGCACCTCTGCTTATGTTGTACATGAGCAGGAACGTCTGGGCTATAAGCATTCAAGTCCCCACTTTCTGGAAATATTGACATCTAGTTTATCCTGTTTTGCTGATGCCTGAGTATCACCTGGAATCATTGTTGTCTAGCTGGAACATGCAGTGATAACATCTCAAAAGCAGGATGCCCATGTCTTCACCACTACTGCCTGTAAAATAAACTCCAGAACTGGTCTCACTGGTCAACTATAACTCACCATCACTGGACACAATGGACTACCTCAATCGAGTGTTTCAAAATGTGATGCTGCTCGAGTTGGTGTTGAACACGTGCTGAGCTCTTCACCCTGTTTTATAATGTTTAAGCACATCATTGCTTTTCTGTAGGAGGAGGTGAATCTAGCAAAGGTTATGTTTAGAGACCTATATCCACCCCCTCTGCATGCTACTGCAAGCACACACACACACACACACACACACACACACACACACACACACACACACACACACACGCATACGCACGCACACACTTACTGGAGGCATTTCTCCCAGCATGTGCTCATCCTCTTCCTCGGAGGTGGGAACCAGGGCAGGGGTTCGTCGGAGCACGCTCAGTCCCCCTGCCCTCCGCGAGGCCCCCTGACCGGCCCTCAGTCTGTCCGAGTCGCTCCACTCGGGTTCCGCAGAAGACAGACAGAATGAGGACTCGGTGGAGACGCGCACTCGCAGGCTACGTTTGAACCTGTGCCGCTTGTGTGAGGCCGCTCGGGTGGGCTGGGGGGGCTGCAGAAAGAGGGGGTTGATGAAGCAGGGGGATCCTGCTCTGGTTGTCCGACGCACTGACACTGCCGGGGGCCCATTAGGAGGTCCAGGGGAGGTCTGAGAACTCCAAAATTCTGAGGAGGAGTTATAATAACAGATGTAACAGTATATATAATGTAGAGGAGGTGAATCATATCATATGAGAGCACAAGTTCTGTTCTATTCTGTATCATATTCTATTCTGTTCCTGTGCACTGATCTATTGTATTTTATTCTGTTCTGTATTACGTTCTGATCTGTTCCAGTGGCAGTAATATCATTGGGCCAAGGGGGTCTGGGTCTGGGCCCACTCACTTTTTAAATGACTGCTCAAATTTTCTGTCAGTATTAAAATCTTCTGAACAAAAAACCAAAAGCAGAAACGAAAGAAGTAACTGTGGTATAACTGTGGGATTGCTAGATGTTGCTCCCTCTTGAGCCATCAACCCACTCTCAAACTCCCAGCTACAGTTTTCAGCTCTAAATCTAGGCTTTAAATCTCATCACGCTGCTATAGGAAGCTTTTTTAATCCTTCATTAGCAGTGATATGATTAGCTCTTTGGAGATAAACATGAGAAGCACCAGACCTGGAAGGACTGGAAGCATGTAAACACACAGTCTGCTTTAAGAGCCAATCAAAGATGTAATCATACAGCCTTACATAATTTCAGTAACTACAGTTATCCAACTCTGAATGTGGAACATTTGTCACCATGAATACGAAATGCTAAATATCTGCAGCGTATTAAAGTTGTGCTGGACTTTATTACTTCTGTGTGAAGGGATACAAGTTTAGATATTTTTTATATCACAGGTTCCAAGTTTGAAGTCTTTTGTTCGACTAGAAAGTCAGAGTCTCCTACTGCACTTTCTTCCTACAGCAGCGTTTGAACAATGTTCTGTTGTGGTTTATATTTTATATTTTGTAGCCTATACCTCCCCGCCCGCAGGAGTCCACTCATGGCTCAGCCCACTCGCCCATCCAACACAGCATATTCTATTCTATTTTATTCTATTCTATTCAATTCTATTTTATTCTGTTCTATTCTATTCTATTTGCTTTGTTTCTGTTTCTGTCAATTACTTTCTACTCATTTTTATGCAGCTCTATTTGTTTCTGTTTATTTTTTCTACTTTATTAAATTTACTGTATTTGTTTTTTCTGGTCTACTCTATACTATTCTTTTCTGTTTTGTTTATCTCAGTTCTTATGTATTGTAGTGTATTGTATTCTTTTTTTCTGTTTTGTTCTTCTATTCTATATTTTTTTGCATTCTATTCTATCATTTAGTGTTTTTTATTCTCTTTGTTTTTATTCTATCCTCCATTGGTGTTTTATGCATTTTTTTCTATTGCATTCTGTTGTTTGTTCCATTTCTCCCATATTTTATTCCATTCTATTTTATTCTATTGTGTCCTATTTGTTTAGTTCCTCCCCATTTTTGTTCTATTCTCTGTTGTTTTAATGTTTTGTTCTATTATTTTACCCTATTTAATTATATTCTATTTTGTTATATTCTACTTATTTTTTCTTCTCAGTCTATTCTGTTATATTACACACTGCTATGTTCTATTTAACTGTTTGCTATTCCATTTCCTCTGTTCTATTCTATTTTTTTCCACAATTCTATTCTATTCTATTCTATTCATTTATCTCCTCTGTTCTGGTTTATTCTGTTCTATTCTGTTCTGTTCTGTTTGTTTCTCTCGTTCTCTCTAGCATGCTGTGTGTGTACACATTTGCATGTGTTTAATTATTATCGTACCCAACCCGAGGTGTGAGATGGTCTCTAGCTGTGTGTGGTTGGTGGCTTGAGCGATAGCTTCAGGAAGCTCCAGTGGGAAGGGCAACACATCCCTAAGAAACAGACAAACACACAAAGCACACACACACACACACACACACACACACACACACACACACACACACACACACACACACACAGACACATTTACACACCCATACTTATTTTCAGCTGCACTTCAGTATAAGGTAGTGAAATTACCTCAGCAAAAATATAAATCTTGTTCTTATAGCCTTAATATATTACTGGGAGAAAAAAACATAAGCTTGCATATATTTCTGCATTACTGAGAGTAAAACTCTCCTCTCATCTTTTCTCTCATCTGTTAAAGGGATGAGGGTTTTCCCAAGGCATGATATATTGCATATGTGTGTGTGTGTGTGTGTGTGTGTGTGTGTGTGTTTGTGTGTGCATGTGCTGTACCTGCTGATGCAATAAAAGGCCACTAATCTGCACAGGTCAGGAAAGCTCAAGGCTGAACTCTCTAAAGAGAAAGCTGCAGAGAAACACATGAAACAGAGCATATACATATTGCAAGGTGGCAGAATTAATGGAAGAATCACTGAATAATCAGTAAACATTGCACATTTTATTTATTTAAATAGAAGGAAACTCAAGGTCAGGACACCAGGCTGACTGCCTGGTCAATAAAAACAGACCAGGGGGTCATTACTTAATCATTCATTTAAGCAATTATCATGTCCCAGTAAAGTTATGATGGATTACGTTTACTTTTATAGTGGTATAAACTAAAAGTGTGTGCTGGTGATTCCCTGTAAATATGATTGTCCTGTTCATTCTTTTCTTTACAGGTGTACTGAAATAGATTCACATGCTTCTGTTTTTCCAAAACACAATATTTTTCTTATACTATACGTCCACCCTCTGCCTGAAACACTCAGTTAGAGCTCCTGTGTGTTTAAGCCACACCTCCCACCAGCCACATAGATCAGCTCACCCACTCTGTTCTAACTGGTCAACTGCCAGAGGCTAGGCAGAACAAGCTAGTATAACTGATCCACCAAGCAATGATATAGCAATGTTATAAGATGATGTCACCTTGTAACAGAGAAGTGGGCTGGAATTCCAACTAAGTGTTTTAGGCAGCTGAGAGAGGTGGTTTCTGTGCGAGAGAGTTTCTCTCTTTGGCATGTACTTTGAACTTTGCACAAAAAGCTATATAACACACTAAAGGAAAAAAAGAAACTAAAAAAGCACAATAGTTCCCGTTTAATCTGAGTCACTGTTTAGTAACTGTGAACTATTTTGTTTTTGACAGACTGCTAGTATTCTACTCTGCACCTGCCAAACACATAATGAAGATTCAACTGTGCTGTGACTGTGATTAGTGACGGACACGCATTATTCATCAGTTTCTCCTCAGAGCATGATAGGTTTTGAGTGACTAACAAATTTGGAGACTATGCTTGGATAAAAGAAAAGTGGCATGAATCACTGTACTGAGTGTATTCAATACGTATAAATGCTCACAGTTAGCATATAATAGGTACAAAGCAAGCTTAATGTATATAGTACAGTAGTTCTCTGAGGACCCATTTCTACCAATAGAGTGATACTTTGACGCAATCCTGTTCTGCTAACAGTATAAGCCAGCAGTACAGTTTTTATTGTCATACCAATATGTTAACATTGTTATTTCTATTTTTTTATGAGGATGGTGAGAGAGCACAAAGGACAGAGTGAGTCGTAACACAGCCATGCAGTCCTCTAGAGGTTCAGAGTATCAGACTATATTGTGGCGAAATGAATTGAGTAATGTAATAAATGTAGAAAAAAAACATAAGTGCCATATATGGTCACATATGAAAACCTAGTCAGAGATGGCAAGTAGGCATGAACCCTTGACACTCTATGGGCCAGTTTCCCAGACCTAGATTAAACCTAATCCTGTACTAAAAAGAATTACAAATGTAGAGTCGCAATTGGTAAAGACTTGGCCTAATCCATGTCTGGGAAATCAGCAATAAATGTCTAAATGTTTGTAGACACCTGCTCTTTCAAAGTTTCTTCTGAATTCAAGGGTATTAACTGGGACTTTGTCCCTCTTTGCTGCAGTAACAGCTGCTACTGTATATGTTGGAACATTGCTGTGAGGATGCTTTAGTGAGGTCAGACACTGATGTTGGATTAGTTCTGGATTTCCAATGGAATTTGATTACTCCATCACTACAGAGAGTGCAGTCCACTGCTCTACAGACTAGTGCTGGTGGCTTTATTCTCATTGGGCACGGGACATTGTAACATTGTGGCTTGGGTGTGGTTGCACTATACTATTGGTAACGCTTTCTATAGAGATTGAACTGAATTCCATTCTCTGAACTAAACTGTATCAGCAATAAATGCACCTTAAAGGAGTTGAACTCACTAAGGCTTCATTAACACAGCAGGTAAAAGTGGTCTACATCTGACTGAGAAACTTTTACTTCAATGCAACTCGACATGCGCCTTAATTTTGCATTTAACCCTCATTATAATTTTTTGTTTCCAAGAAGGAAAGATGGACAACAACAGTAAGTATAGCGAACTAAGTATGTTTCTGTACAAAAAAAAGATTTTCTTCACAAAAGCTCTGTGTTCTTTCCAAAGAAACAACTAAATGTGGCCACAGAATGAGGACGCAGTGCCAAAGAAAATTTAAAAATCTAAAAGAAAAGTTTAATAAAACCAAGGACACATAAAAAAGAAGCACTCGTGGCTGGACAACGTGCCCTTTTTACAGCAAGCTCAAACATATTCCTGAGTGATTAAGCCAACCACCGGACCTGCCTCCGTTGGCGGTCAGGATTGTTGAGCTCTGAGTGATTGTGCGACGTGAAGCGTTGTTTAGGAGTGTGATCTTTTTAGATTGTTCAGATCTCAGATACTGGCCACATGTAGAAGATATGGCGATCAAATCAGATTCGGTAAGAACATCAGACTGCGGCCACTTTTACCTACTGTGTGAACTTTGTTGGTTGTGTGGATGCTGTTAGTCTGACCTACTGGTTAAATCACAGATGCCATTTGTGGGGGCATTTTCAAAAACACTTTACACCCTTTACCTCAAAGGTAGCTATTTTCATACAATAAATGTGTTATGAGAACATATATTAGGATCTGAATACACACCATGGTGTTTTAGCATCACATTATTGCTTGTATCTGTGAGTGTGTGCTTGTGTGTGTTATACTCACTGGAGTCCTCCTCACGGATGGGGTACTGTGTAACACTCACATTGCTCTCCTGAACTCTCACACACAACACCTTTCTTTGAGTGGATGCACACTTACACACCAGAAACGTCTGTGAAGAGACAAAAACAGATTCTATTCTAATAACGTACAAACCCTACATTCGTTTGTGCTTCTCTGTATATTCTCTACAAACATAACCAGAAGTCTTACAATTAGACACAGTGAAACCAATAAAACACAAAGACCCCAATGCAGCATCACAGGTCCAATCATCATACTACCACCACCATGTATCACAGGTTCTTATGATTCGATGCAGTGTTGTCCTTTCTGCAGACATAACACTTCTCACTTAAAACGTTCTATTTTGGTCTTATCCGTCCATTAGCCTTCAGGCTTGTCTATGTTGGCTTTAGGGGCAGTAGTGTTTTTTTCTCTTCCAAGCCCTGCCATGCAGACCAGAGTTGTTTGGCTAGCCTGGATCACGCTTGGAAATGAGCCATTGAGTAGGGCGAACTCAGAAGGCTTGGGCTAGAGTTCTGGGTGGCTTTGGTGCTTGTGCATGAACGGTGCCCCCCAAAAATAAAAATAAAATATGGGGAGGAGATGGGGAGGTGGTGGGTGCTATGTTGTTCAACACGGGAATGGAGAGAGAATGGGGGTATATATATAGTCGGTAGAGGTAATCGGGGCGTGGTCTAACTAACTTTACTTAGTGTTCCTTAAAATTAGCCACTGTCAGAGGCCTTTATTTGCTTACAAGTTCCCTGGGTTCCTTCGTGACCTTGCAGACTATCAAAAACCTTGCTCTTGGAGTGGACTGCGGATTGATGTCCGAACGGTTCTGTAATCCTTCCCAGCCGGATAACCAACAGCAATTTTTTTCTGAAGTTCTCGAAAATCTTCATTGTTTGTGTTACGCTTTACATGGTGTGAAAGGAGCCTGTGCTACCATTCACCCTAGCATTGTGTGAACAGGTGTAATATGACCTAATTAAGAAAAACAGACAAATAATAGAATAAAATAAAGAATTGCTGCTGGCACCATGTATGCAAATGTTGAAGATGCTCTTGTTTTGAAGAGTATGGCCCATAGCCAGGCCTTACATGCTCACAAATATGATTAACAATAAAATACTGTAATGTTTTGATTACAGAAATGTAAGGGGATGATTACTCACCCCAACTAATTCTCTCTGCAGGATGCAGAGGGCGGAGTCAGGATTGATCGACAGCTGAAGCCAGATGGAGTGTGTGAGGAGGAGGCGGTCCAGAACACTGAGACTCTTCTGAAGAGAGTCATCCATCTGGAATACAGAGCAGAGGGGTTAAAGCACACACACTTACACACATATGCATACTATGCAGGCACAGTGCTCACAGGGGGAGCAAACAGTCTTGTTCCACAACGTGATGTGTCAGTGGTGGTCATCCAACATTACTGGATCATCGTCACGCTCCAAAATGAATAATATTAGACTTATAATTATACTCAAGAGGATAATTTTAAAACTCAGTTTACATGTTATGTAAGACGTATTCAGAAGGGAGTACAGTGTAATAACTGATATTGAAAATGAGTGGAATATTAAACATTCAGAAAAGCTTGAAAGAAAAAATAACTTGGTACCTGTAATGAAAACATGACTTTAAAACATGGTTGATCCGACCTGAGAACTTTCTGGACGTGGGTCCATCATCCTAAAGAGCACATATGACAGCACTCTAAACCTGTTTAATCACAAAACTAGTTTGATTGCTCAGTCATGTGTGCTACGTTGGTTTTCACTAGGATGTTAACTTTTGCTTGGTAAGTTTTCCTGAAACAAAGATTTTTCCTACAGTTTCCTACAGCAGTTTTGTCCTACAGAGAAACACAGAGTAAAATATATATTATATATTGCCTGCTAAAGAAAAATAAAACATTTACTCTACAGGAGAGGCCCAAAGTGTTCTTAACTTTTAATATAGTTTACGGAAAAAAGGAGTTTTATAAAAAAAATTTAGATTGTGGACAATTTGTATTGGTCCAATCATCATAAAATTTTCACAGGCTATAAAAAGCAGATGTGGTGTTCATATAAAATAAAAGAAACAGAAAATCCATAAAACTAAAGATACATGATTTTCTCTGGACAGCGACAATTTGTATTGTACTAAACTCACACTGGACATTAAGCATCCAGTAAAAACTTGAATGAAAACGATAAGATATAAAAAAACAGTGGCTAATCAGACCTGTCTGAGAATGGTGTGGGCGTGGCTAATGAACAGCTTGATTGACAGCTCCTAACCTGTTCCGCCACTCCTACAGAAATAACATTTTTATCCAGATTTTGTGTGACAGCAAATAGAAAAAATTCAGATAGATAAAAATCAAGTTCAGATAAACAAACAAACGAGTAACAGGCAGCTACAGACAGGAGGTCTAGCTTGCTTGTTTTTGGTTATGCTGGTTAGCTTTAGCATCTCTGAAACTGTTTTGTGTGGGCGGGGCCAGAGACATCAGCCTTGTGATTGGTTAGGAGATGCTAACGAAAGGGTTACCCATGAATAGGACCACCCAGTTTACATAAGAGGAGATAAATATGGAAAAACACATTGGTCACTATAGGTCACAGGAACATTATTTAAAATGTACACGTAGAACATGTTTACAGTTTACTGGCAAGAACAAGACTAACCTAATTATACATACAACACAGATTTGGGTTCCCTGGGTCTTCAAAGCTGTGTGGATAAGGCACGTCCTCTGTGTAATTGGTGAGGGACTTAACAGAACTGTCCAGTTTACAGTAAATAGGGACAATTTGAACAGAACACATCAGCCAATTAGTGGAGAACCTATTCACAGGATGTTCTTTAAACATGTACGCTGTGTCTACATGACAAAGATTAAAATACTTGACTTCCTTGGGGCTTTAAGGAAAAACGAGTACACATGGATGGAAGCCTAGATTTTTGTCATGATGTCATATAGAAAGATGGGACGTTATAGTGTCAGAGTGACAAAGAACTGCCCGCTCTCAGTCCTTCTCACACAAACATACCCATCCGTAACCATCAACACCACCAAAAACCACTTTACTCTGATGATTAGCAAACAATCTCCAACACTTTGTCTTCTCTCTCTCTCTCTCTCTCTCTCTCTCCCTCTCTCTCTCTCTCTCTCTGTCTTTCTCTCTCTCTCTCTCTTTCTCCCTCTTTTCCGTCTGAGTATCAGCAGTGTGACACTGTGTGGGCAGCCTAGAGAGGGCTCGAGTGTAGCGGCAGATGGTTGCCATGGCAACAGATGCCTACACATGCTAACAGGCATTCCCACTCAGTCCCAGACACCTACTCTGCCACCACACACACACACTCACACACACACACACACACACACACAAGCTTCATCAAAAAGGCTGTAAAAACTTGGCAAAGTAGAGAGGGTGGTTCTCTCTCTCTCTCTCTCTCTCTCTCTCTCTCTTTCTCTCTCTCTCTTTCTGTGTCTGGTTAGTTTCAGGAGAGTTCTTCTCATCATAACTCCTGCTCATCCCTGTGCACTTCAGGTTATTTTTAAAGACCATGTTTTTGAAGCCCACTCCGCTGTCACTTCCTCTGCCCGGCTTACATAAGACAACAGCAGGCACAACAATGAAGAGGGGGGGGGGCTGCAGTGATGTCAGAAAGGTAACGACAGAAGCAGCGGAGGAAGACGAAGTTTATTTTCGAGCCTGCACACTCACTTCCGAAACTGAACCGTTTTTATGCTGCGCTCTCTCTTGCTCGCCAACGTCAGTAGGTCAGTTTGAATTCCAGGGAGCAGGACACAGGTCGAACACTCCCGCAGAGGCACGAGCGCTGAATAACAAGCCTCCACAACGAGCGCCAAAGGAAGGGCTCAGAAAAATCTCATTTATACAATTTCCACAGAGTCTAAATGCATGACCAACTGTTGACTGTCACTGATAAATATGAGCTGCTTGCTGCTAATGCTGTGTGTAGATACAATGTTCTACAATGGGTTCTTTTGTAAAGATGTATTTATGTAGAACCATGAACACTCAAAGAATCTTTTGCATGCTTTAAAGGTTCCTTGCATGGTGAAATAGTTCTTCAGTTTGATGGTGAATGTGCTGTATATGGTTCTATACTATCATTAAAAAGGGTTGCAAGCTTGACATCGTAACAATCCGATAACAAACAATCCTTTTTGCCGCTATATATATAGAACTCTTTTAATATGCTTTTAAGGTTCTATACATAACCACACATTCTCCATCAAACTGATAAACAGAACCATTGGCTTTTCTAAAGAACTCCTGAAGCACAACCTTTTTTACGAGTGTATGAAACATGCTGTTGTCTGCCTGAGCTATTCCTTTAAAGAAATGTTGAATGAAAAATCAAAACACAGTTTCACCCTTACTGCAAACAAAGCCAACCAACAAAAACATGAGTCTGAATTTTACTTCTGAAGTTGAGCCGGAGCTAAACGACAAACGTAACAAGAAACAGAAGCTTATGCCAGAAGATTATAACCTTAAACATGTCTGAATCATCACAAACTGTTGCTAAATAATGCCAAATAGTCTTGCTGATGTGGTTTCTGACACCATAACCAGTGGACAAAACAGGCTGTGCTGTGACTACTGTTGGGTAGCTTTCGTCTCTGTCCAAATAGAAACCGTGTATGTACCCTTAATGGCAACGATAACGATAATTATTACGAAATAGAGTTTCTTCGATAGCACTGTAAAATTAAGTTAGAATTAAGTTTCGTCCATGTTTTGAGAGACAACACGGATAGCCAATGAGAATGAAAATAGCACCGCCCCCAACCAACCAGGTGGCTGAACTAGAGTTCCAGCCACTTCATGTTTGGTTGAAGCACACAGCACAGAGTGTAGGCGTAGCGGCAGCTTAACCCACGTGCTAGTAGTTTGGTTACTGCAGGCGTTCACGCTTGAGCAGTGAGAACAAAACAAGAGAAAATGACATTAACATGAGCTACACCATTCCCGAAGAACACACCTCCATGGACACATGCTCGTGTGTAGCAGCTGTACTGTTGTGATCATCTCCACTGTGCAGAGCTGACAGAGCACCACACTGTTGTGTTTCTGTGTGAAACACTCCCACAACTTTACATGCACGCAAGTGATTGTTTGAAGCTGCAGCTTGCGCTTCGGATAAATCCATGCTTTCAGTAGTCGCGGCCATAGTACGACGAATCGACGCACGTTATGCTAATCGATGTTTTTCGTAATCGACTTTTATATATTTCGGGTTGATCTAAGATATATATGTGTGTGTGTGTGTATGTGTGTGTAATTTATTTAAAATGTGGTTGTGTAATGTTCTATAGTAGAATTGTCTATCTTCTGATAGAAAATAAATACAATTTAACAAAATTTTAATATCTTCAGTTAAATTAAAAAAGGCAATAGTGATTTGATTTATATTGTGATAAATATCGATATATACTAATATATAAACAATTATTGTGATTTTTATTTTTGAGGATTTTTTTCCCATATCATCCAGCCCTACACTGAGCTATTACAATATGATCAATTATGCTTCTCCCAATTTTTCCATTTCCTTTTTTTGTGCATGTAAAATATCAGCTAAGTTCTACAGCCCAAAGTACATTCCAGAGAGAGAAACTCTCTCCCACAGAAACCACTTTTCTCAACTGAAATACCTCATTAGAATTCCAGCCTTTTCTTTATTACTCGGTGATGTCATCTTGTAACGCAGTGTTTTTAATCAAAAGTAACACACCCTCAAACAACACACAGCCACTATTAGAGGTTATGTAGGAGCAGAACCGAACAGAGTGGGAGAGCTGACCAATCAGGACACAGTGGGCTTATCAAGAGGCAGGGCCTAAAGAAACACATGAACGTTTTATACAGAGGGTGATTACAGATGAACAGTATAAGAATCTAGGAAAGTAAGAAATATTGCATTTGGGTAAAACTGGAGTATGTACTCTATCATAGTAGACGAGATTTCCCCCAGAAATAAAATAATGAACAGTGAAAACTAGCATAATGTGTCCCCAAAAATAACTGGTTCACTGAAAAAACAATTTGCACAATTTAGCCCTCAACACAAACTTCTATCAGCCAAGACATGGCTAGTGCCTAAAGTATGCTTATTTAGTTTAGCATGTGAGCAAAAATTAGCAAGTAAGCATACTGACAAACTGACAGCTAATAAAATTTAATAAACTGCAAATGACATGCTTGAGGCAAAAATCGTTTTTTCAATTTCATCCTTATTTCTTAGTAGCCTTCTGGTTCATAGTGATGGATTAAGATGAGCAAAAGTTACTACACTTTGTCAAAAGACTACAGCAACAAAAATGTTGTGTTGTATATGAATCAGATTGAATCACACTGCTGATTTTCTGCTTCCACTCAGCAACAGTAAGACTAGTAACCAAATCAGCCTCCTTCCTGTGTTAAAAGTAGCACATACAGGTCGAATGTCCTGTTCTGTTGATTTTCTTGGTGAAAATAAGTTAACACATCCTCTTCAGAGAACCCACTCCCTCACATTTTAATGTGCACTAACTGTTTCTTTTCTGAATCAATACATCAAAACTGAAACATGGCCTGTGCAAAAGTTACAGCACTAGATGGAACAACCAACTACGTATCGCTGGATATTTCTCTAATTTAGCCAAGCCACATAGCTCATCAACATATGAGCCATATTTCGCCAAGTTAGGGATTGTTGCTGCCCTGCGCAAGGCCCCTTTATCACAGGACCTTTTAGTTGAAAAGCTTGACGGAAATACAGACTTTTTGACTTTTGACTGTTGGACTAATAGTACAGTGAGTATCAGGAGACAGCAGAACCAGCAAAGACGACTGATGCTGCATTCACAAGTTTACAGTAAATGGACAACAGCAAACCGGATATTTCTTTTCTGTTTGTGGAGCCACGACAGAAAATTCTACCCCAATAAGCAGCAACAATCCACAGAGAGCAGCAGTGAGTTCAATTTCCCCAACATTTGCTGTCAACTGCAGTGGTAGAATAAAGCAGACATTGATTCATCTTGGGAGCCATGAATAACAAACATTTGCCCAGTTTTCTTTGACAAAAATAAAAGAGAACATGGGCACATGCCAACATCTGTGTGGCTTCATGCCGCTGTGGGCTGCGTATCACTATGAGGTGCAGAATTCCTTCACTAGCATGTAAACACAGCACAACAATCCAGCTGATATTCGCTATAGGCCAATCGTGCAGAAAGGCAATCAGTATGAGCCCCAAACATTAATATATATCACCTTTACTCTTTTATCCCACTAAATTAAACTAAAAATAAATGCAAGTAATAAGTGCAATAAGATATAGTAATAAGTAATAAGTAATAAGTAATAAGATATAGTGCAGGGTGTTGTAAGGAAGTTCCCTGTAGACAATACTTATTTTCACTTAGAAAATCAACTAAACATGTAATTTGAGTGGGGGTGTTCAAACTTTTGCAGGCAGCTGTATACCAGTGCTAGGGCCTTGATATATGAGCTGTATAATATAGCGTAGCTGTTGTGCTCTTTACTTGACATTTAAGACAGTATCTTGAATATTAGTCAGATTCCTGTTTATAATGTTGCCAAATGTTTCGTGACCCTGTGCAATGCACTGTGCACAGAGTCTGCCAGATACTCAATGGGAATGGCTGGCAAATGCATGGCAGCCTTTATCCAAGTACTCAAGCTCTAATATTCTTTGTGCAAATCACACATTTGTGAGCTCAGAAAGCTACGTGAGCTGTGAACATGGTTGCATGGATGGTTCAGTTAGCCGGCCTGGGTGACTTTCCCACCTACAGACGCACACACACAATAATAACCTCAAAGAGATGGCGAACAATGACCGTATGCTACCACAGCAATAAAATGGTCCCTAAAACACATAAATGACTGAAAGCAGCAGGCAGGGAGAGGGCTGTGCTTTTAGTGTGACCTACACCGGTACAATATTAGCGAGAGGGAGAAGTAGAGAGAGAAAGAGCAGAAAGGAAACAGTGCTCTCCATTTGCAGTGTACAATCTCCTTATATAAAAACCTGAACAGTCAGCTGCCTACACACTCAGTTATGCAATGCAGCAGCAGGAGTTAAAACCAAGAATGAGGAAAAAGAGACGAAAATGAGAGACATGGGGAGGGAGGGAGAGAGAAAGCGAGAAAAATGTATGCA